>CM076584.1:1477742427-1477909469 GCA_034641835.2 Pinus albicaulis | reverse complement strand
AAACACCACATCACGGCTGTACACAACCTTTCTTGTTTACGGGTTCCAAAGCTTGTAACCTTTTAAACCATCCTTATACCCAATAAAGATGCACCTTTCAGATTTATTATCCAACTTGGTCCTTTTCTCCTTTGGAACATGTACATATGCATCACATCCAAATTCCCTTAGATGTGAAAGAGAGGGTTTCTTACCAGTCCATACCTCATGTGGAGTCTTATCCTCCAACGCCGATGAAGGTGATCTGTTAACTAAGTAACATGCAGTCTCCACTGCCTCTGCCCAGAATTCTTGTCCTAACCTGGTACCACTGAGCATGCTTCTTGCCTTTTCCATCAGTGTTCTATTCATTCTTTCTGCAACTCCATTTTGCTGAGGTGTGTATGGAGTAGTCTTCTGTCATGCTATACCACACTTCTTACATAACTCTTCAAATTCCTTCTTGCAGAACTCCCCACCATTATCTGTCCTCAGCGCCTTTATCTTCTTCTCTGTCTGGTTTTCCACCAGAGCCTTAAATTCATTAAATTTGTCAAAGACTTCAGATTTCTTCCTCAAGAAATATATCCATGTATTCCTTGAGAAGTCATCTATGAATGAAACATAGTACACAGACTTTCCCAGTGATGGAACTGACACAGGTCCAAACACATCACTATGCACAAGTTCTAATATCTTGTTTGCCCTCTTAGCACCAGAAGAAAAACTCACCCGATTCTGCTTCCCATATACACAATGTTCACAGAAATCGAAATCCAGAGAACAATTAGACATACCTTCTACCATACCATCTCTATGCAGTATCCGAAGGCCCTTCTCTCCAACATGTCCAAGCCTTTGATGCCATAGCATGGTCTTTTCTTCAGAGATAGCTAGGCTTTCCGTCCCACTTTCAGGAACCACAAAACTGTTACACCCATCAATAATAGTACTACCTTGTAGCTTGTACAGAGTTCCAGTCCGAACTCCCCGCATTAATACTAGTGCTCCCCGAACCATCTTGCAGGCATCTTTCTCGAACACTGTTTTTACACCCGCATCATCCATCTTGCTTACAGAACTGTTACACCCATCAATAACAGTACTACCTTGTAGCTTGTACAGAGTTCCAGTCCGAACTCCCCGCATTAATACTAGTGCTCCCCGAACCATCTTGCAGGCATCTTTCTCGAACACTGTTTTTACACCTGCATCATCCATCTTGCTTACAGAAATCAGATTTCTAGCCAATGCAGGAATATGTAGAACACCAGGAAGTGTTCTAATCCTTCCACCTTGCAGCTTCAGCTTGACCTTTCCACGTCCGATGATTCTGGCCCTCCTATCATCCCCTAGGAAGACATCACCACCATCATATTTCTCATACTCGCAGAACCACTCCCTATGGGGAGTGAAGTGAAAGGATGCACCTGAGTCAATCAACCATGACTCCTGATCTACATGTGTATTTGAAGAAGAAGCCAAATACACATCCCCACCTTCATCCGAGGTGGTTTTTGCCTCTGCAGAAGGAGCTTCATCAGATCCCTTTCCTTTCTCAGAAGCTTTAGATCTGCATTCCTTTTTGTAGTGTCCTTCCTTTCCGCATTTCCAGCACACCTTTACAAACTTTCCAGGAGATTTAGATCTCCCTCTAGATTTAGATCTCCCACTCGAAACCTTATTCTTGTTTCTGTTTTGGGACCTTCCTCATACATATAAGGCATCTCCATTCTGACCCTCCATATTTCTCCGTCTCATTTCCTCCGACAGCAAGGCTGAGACAATGTCATCAAAATTCAAGGTAGTTGTATTGCTACCTATTGCAATAACCAGACTGTCCCACGAGTCTGGTAGAGAGCACAACAAACTGATGCACTTATCTTCATCTGAGATTTTAATATCAACAGACGACAGCTAACTTACCACAGTATTGAAGGCGTTCAGATGCTCTGTCACCGAGTCTCCATTCTTCATCCTCAGGTTATACAGCTTTTTCCGCAGGAACAACTTATTCACCAGAGACTTAGATTGGTACAAAGTCCCAAGTTTTTCCCACAAATGCTTCGCCGTAGCTTCCCCAGATACATTCAACAATACTGAATCTGACACACACAACCGTATTGTGCTCTTAGCCTTCCGATCCAGTTTCTTCCAGTCTTCATCTGACATTGCCGTTGGTTTAGTACTTGGATCTACCGCGATCCACTGATCTTTATCCACCAGCAGATCCTCCATCTTGAGCTTCCACAACTCAAAACTCTGACCATTAAATTTCTCGATCTCTATCTTTCCGCCGCTCGCCATATTCTTTCACCGCAATAATCGATCCCGCATATCTCCCACTGCACAGGGTCTACCACAGGCCCAAGCAAAAAACCCTCAACAACAAAGGCGTCCCCTTGAAGCCGAAACAACTTTGATACCAAATGTAGGTTTTAACCCTGAACAAAAATATCTACACACGATTCTTATAACAGAAAATAAACAATAGCAAGAGCATAAAACATAAAACAGATAAACACAGAGATTTTCCCCTGGATCCCAAATCGGGACGACCAGCTTGATTTTTCATTATATTCCTTTTAGTGTTACAACATATATATATACATGCCGGAGCATACATAAACCCCAATCCATTAACCCTGGATTAGAACATAACCGTAGTTCCCTTGACCGGATCTACAAAAATACCAAGGGCCGAAAACCATCGAACCCCAAAACCATGTGCAAAACCATGCACAAAACCATGGGTGGATCCGCCTATGAGTGGGTCCGCACAAAAAACAAATTTTGGCCGGGGCGCTGCCCCGGACCCCAACGGTGGGGACTGCTTCGCCCCTCGTGACCCCCTAGCTACGCCCGATGCAACATACAGCGCGTGGGGCCAATCGTGGAAAGAATATAACACATACCCAACACTTGGTACACACGGATAGACAGTTATTTCACCGGACTTGGATTCTCCAAGAGTGAGGCGGATCCTAACCTGTACCAGATTGTGGTGGAGGGGAAGCTGCTGATCATTGTACTGTATGTAGATGATCTGATTTTGATGGGTGATGAGTTGTTGATACTTTCATGCAAGGAGGACCTTGCTAGAGAGTTCGAGATGAAGGACTTGGGCCTCCTTCATTATTTCCTGGGATTGGAGATTTGGCAGCGCAGTGGAGGACTGTTTGTTTCTCAGAGCAAGTATGCTCGGGAGATTCTGGAGAGGTTCAACATGCATGGCTGCAAGCTTGTTGACACTCCTCTTCCTGGTGGTTGGAGGAAGGAGGATGCTACTTCAGCGGAGGTAGTGGATGCCACTGTCTATCGACAGTTGGTGGGGTCGCTTATGTATCCGGTCAATACACGACCCGATATATGCTATGTTGTTAACCAGCTTTCGCAAGCTATGGTTAAGCCTACCAAGCTCTTCTGGAAGGCAGGCAAGCATGTATTGCGTTATCTTAGTGGCACATCGAGATATGGTCTATGGTACAGACAGGAGGATGGAGCGAAGCTTTCCGGCTTCACTGATGCAGATTGGGCAGGGAGCCCAACGGACCGAAAGAGCACATCTGGAGGAGTTTTCAGCATTGGGTCGACAGCAGTTTCCTAGTACAGCAAGAAGCAGAGATCCGTGGCACTCAGTTCAGCAGAGGCCGAGTACATGGCAACAAGCTTGGCTGCATGCGAGGCTATTTGGATGAGGAAGATCCTCGTCGGATTGTTCGGGTCGCACTTGGAGCCTACTGTGATTTATTGTGATAACCAGAGTTGCATTAAACTCTCGGATAATCCAGTATTTCATGATAGATCCAAACACATCGACATCAGGTACCATCATATCAGAGATTGTGTGCAACAGAGAATCATGTTACTTTCATACATTCCCACGGAGGATCAGGATGCTGATATCTTGACGAAGGCGCTCACCAGGAGCAAATTCGAATACCACAGAGGCAGGATAGGGGTTGCAGATAATCCATATCTTGTTGAGAGGGAGTGTTGAAAATGGAACAAGATGATGGAGCTTAGTGAAATGAAGTCGCCTTCACTAAGTGGGCCCGCAGGCTATTTTTGGCGCAAAGTCTATTTTTAGACTATGTCTATTTTTAGACATATGGAGCATGGTCTAGAAGTTGCAGTATGCTATTCTTGGATGATTGGTCGAGTTGGTAAAAATAGATGGACCTCTATTTTTAGACATACAGGTCGAAGTCTATTTTTAGACTGCCTGTCTAAAAATAGGTTAGTCAAATATTATTAGCCCTTAATAATATTTGGACTCTAAACTTTAGTTTATTCTCTTACAACACTTCAGTTGGAGCTACGGATGTGGCTCATGCATATGAAAGAAGGAATTATGCTATTCCTAGGGGTTTGGTGAGCTCATGCATGGTTTACTTCAGTTAGGACTTCAGTGGCAGAGTTTGGTGGAGTTGATGATACAGTTGGTGGAGTTGTGTTCGGTTTAACTTAGTTGAACTAGTTGTGTTTAGTTTAACTGGCTAATACACTAGTAATGAGTGGAGTGAATTAAATATTATTTAATTCACTAATTATTAACTCATTATTCAACTCAAGAACACATCAGTTCACTACAGTGCATTGATAGTTCAGTGGAGACCAATGGAAGAGGTAGATGAAAGGGTGAGTTTGCTATTAGTTGCGACAGCAGTTGTGCATGAGATTTGCACAAGCATTGGAGGAGATTGCCCATGAGGATTGCGTAGTTGAAGCCAAGGAGATTCGAACTTGGATCTCTCATTGAACCAACTTGGATTGCGCAGTAGAGGCAGGCAATTAGTGGATGAGTTTTGAACCTGTGACTTGTTCAAAACTGAGCTAGTTTGTGTGTAATTTTTGGAGACAAGATCGAGTACGTAGGAGGAGCATTAACAGATTAACAGTAAATGTTCTCTTCATTATAATATACAAAATAGTCAGGGTTTTCAGCTATAAGCTTTCCCCATTACATATTGTGTTTATGTGCGCATGCGACCGTTTGTTTTCCAGAACATGATTGATTGTAGAAGAGGTTATGTGTTATACATGAATTCGAATTAATGTATGATCAAGATAATCTCAGTGGATAAATCTTCATTATTCAGAAAATTTCTACATCCCTGAGAAGAGATGATCAGGAGATCATGTACAAGTTTTAAAAAATGCTCAAAAATGAAAGTGCTCAGAAATTTTTGCAACCTGAACGACCAGAAAGGTATCGTCGCTGTAATTTTGGCGCCACAAAAATTTCGGAAAACAGAGGTCGTATGCAGAAGTTATTGAGGTTTGAAAACACCTAGTAAACTCCAAAAATGGACCTTTGACTCAGTTTGACTTTTTGAAAATTTTTATTAAAAAAAAAATAATTTTCATATAATTGGTATTGGCCAATCGTTGGGCGCCATATGGCACCAGGCTGGAGGTGGATAGCATGGCAAATTTTTTGTTAATCTACGAGATTCGAACCCGAGACCCGAGCAGGCGTGCAAAGAGGCCTGACATGGGTTTGCAAACATATTTATGTTTTAAACATTAACTGGTGGGAAAAAGGATTAGGGCTAGCCCCGACTGTGTGACCAGGTCGCTTAAACGGTGGCCTAAAGACACTAACCTTGGGGGGTAATGGTTAGTAAAAACCATGACATGTGGCCACGTGTTAAACAACTATTGCGATGGAGGTGGTGGCTTATCCCCGTGGTAAAGCCGGCGGTTCCAGCGGAAAGATGACTTGTGACCACCACTCCAATAGTACATTCTGCCCTCAAACAGTTCCGCCATTTTTGGGCGCCTTCAACCATTTTCGGATATTCCTCCAATTTGGTGTGGCTAACTGGAGTTCCTCCAGTTTTGGAGGAGTTTTTTTTAGGGATATTGGGCATATTTGTTTTTGCCATAACTCTCTCATTATTGAATCAAATTGAGTGAAAAAATAGTAAATTTTGACTAACTCAGACCTGTTGGACTGAGTATGTTGCAAAGCCATTAGAGAGTTACTAAGCAAGTTTTTGCTTCAATGAAGTTCAAGGGGCCACTAGGGCCACCAGGAGGCAAAATTAGTTTGAGGCTTAGCCAGGGGAGCTAGAGGCCTTATCTAGAGATCCAATAGTCAAAATTGGATATTTAAGATGTTATGAATCTAATGATATGGTTTTCAGAGCACGTAGAGAACTTTTGAAGGCTGAAAAGCTTCAGTAAATTTCCAGGGGCCATAAGTGCCAGCTTTTGCTAGTAGCAGTGCAGGGCCTAGCCAGAGCAGCTAGAGACCATATAAAGTGAACCAGTAGTCATTATTGACTGTAAATAGAACTATGAATATAATGAAAGAGGTTTTAGAAATTTTTGAGGACTTCTAGAGGTCAAAAACCCAGTAGAGAAGTTTTCAGTGACCCCAGTGCCAGGGGTGCCGACAGGTGTTGGAGGCGAACTAGAGCAGCCGGAGGCCATTTTTGATGAATGAATAGTCCATATTGAATATTTAAGACATTTTGGAACAAATAAAAGTGGTTTCAGAACATTTTTAGAACCTCTAGAGCTCAAGAAGCTGATGTGAAGTTTTGGACAGCCCTGGGAAAACTGTGGGGGATAGCCTAGTTTGGGGATGCAATGCTCATTTTGAGAAATTTATCAGTTGATTTTTCGTGTCTGATGTGTGCTAGATATAACAAGAGTGGTTTCAGTCATAGAAGCAAAATTATTAAGGATTTTTTTCTGTGTAGAATCTCAGAGTAGCTCAAAGCACCGACAGAAGGAATCGTGTCAAAGGGAGCCTAAAGCTGTTTGCAGAGTTTGAACGGCCATGAGAGGGATATAGATGGTAGTCTCAGCCATTTGGATCAGTTTAGTATCCATTGGATTTAATTGTGGAACTTGTGAAATAAACCTTACCATAATCCCGAAGAGCTGAGTCAAGATGACAAAGCTCAAAGGAGACGTAGCCCACGAGATTCGGGTGAACTCCTAGATTAATTTTGCTGTTGTGTTTAAATGTTTTATTGCTGCACTATGTTGCTGTTATACATGTTAAATTTCAGCAAGAACAAATTAAATTAAGACACATAAACAATTAAAAATTCATACACCACTTTCAAGCATAAATTCCGTAAAATTGTCAAGTACAAGCTAGATCATTTAATTATTAAACTGAGTGGGAGGTTCTTGAAATACATAACAAGTTATCCAGACCATTTTCAGATCAAGAGATGTGATGGATACCTGCCCCTGAATTGTGTTACAATGAGGCTCGAAGGCCTATTTATTTTTTAGAAACAATGTAAAACCCGAAACGTCCAAAAACCTAACCCTAGGAGATGAAGCGCCAAAACTGGGGGCCCCGTTTGGGTAAATTGGTGTTTTAACTTCCCGGGGACATAATATTGGCATCTGATCTCCGTTTGATGTGCTCAATAGCTCATTAGAAAGATGTTTTTGAGGACTACAACTTTTGGTGTGAGTAATATAGATTATGTCGCTCTTAGTTTTCCTAAAAAATGTCGTTTAGGGCCTCAAAACGGCTTCGAAAGTTCAGGACCCGAAAAACTGCTAAAAATAGTAAGTTGTGCTGAAACTTAAAAACAGAAAGAAATGATGGTGAGGGTTCAAATGGAATAGGTGGGTGGCCACCAATATCCACCTGGATCATTAATGCCCCAAAATGGCTTGGGTGTGCAGGACCTGAAAACCTGCTAAAAATAGTAAGTTGCTGGAAGTGAAAAGCTGCAAGAATTGATGTTGCGGGTCCAGATGGAATAGGTGGGCGGCCACCGATATCCACCTAGATCATGTGTATAATTATGCCATGTAAGAAAACCATTACTTCTGAACAAACTGCTGAACTTTATTTTCAACATATATGGGTTCATTTTGGTTTGCCAACTTCTATTGTTAGTGATAGGGATTCTAAGTTCGTTGGGAATTTTTGGTCCAATCTTTAGAAGATGATGGACACAAAGTTGAAAAAGAGTACTGCTTTTCATCCGCAAACTGATGGCCAAACCGAGGTGGTGAAAAAAACCGTTGTGCATATATTGAGAGGGTATTGCAGCAAGCATCCCAAGTTGTGGGATGAACAACTGCGTTACATTCAGCACGCTTACAACCGGGCCAAGCACTATTCTACAAATACTTCACCTTTTGAAGCCTGCTTTGGGTATTTGCCGAAATCACCATTAGAATTTATCTATGAGAAGGATGTTGCAATTGATGGGCATAGTGATATTGACAAGACTCGAAAGTTCATTGAGAAAATTCACATTATTCATCATCAAGTTCAAGAACAGCTTGAGAAGAGTCAAAGAAAGTACAAGTAAAGGCATGACAAACATAGAGTTGATCACAAGTTTCAAGAAGGAGATGAATTATGGTTGCACATAAGCAAAGAAAGGATGCAAGGAGAAGGTAAAAAGCTCAAGCTTATTCAATATGGTCCATTCAATATTATTAAACAAGTTGGTAATAATGCATTTCAACTTGACTTGCCTTCATATATGCAAATGTATTTCGTTGCCAATGTGGAGAATTTATGTTTGTATGAGCCTCCATTGATTGATGATCAAGGGAGTGACATTCAACTGCCATCAATAGAAGATTTCTCGCCAGAATTTATGGACGAGCTCAAGGAGGATGCCATACTTGACAGGAGGACACACACTTCTAAAAGGGGAAGTGTTGATTATCTTCGGATTGGGCTCAAGGGAATCAAATCAAGGCAATATGGATGGAAGTGGAAAAGGTGAGGGAGCTGTTCCCTCATCTTTTGAACATGTGATTAAAGTCCATTGGGGTCCAAAAGCTTCCCAATGGGGAGGTGTGATCAGGAGATCAAGTCATATGCTCAAAAATGAAAGTGCTCGAAACATGTCTGAACCTGAGTGACCGGAAAGGTCTCATCGTTGCGATTCTAGCGCCGGAAACGATTCGAAAAACCGATGTCGTATGAGGAAGATATCGTGTTCTGTTCGTTTTCCCAAACATCAAAATTTTGGTGATTGGATGCCCAGTTAGCTTGTAGGTACAGTCAACGAAATATTCTGGGAATATTCCATTTTATTCCGAGCCAATATGGTGGTGCCACATGGCACTTTGTGGGCCGTTGGATGTTGAGGGTATGGAAGTTGATTTGGCCGTTGGATGTGTTTATGGTTGGATGAATGATTGAGTGAGATTTGGCAAGCCCGTAGGCCGCCACGTGTCCTCATAACAGTTGGGTAAAATTTTGTGGAGTCGACGGGGGTCAAACCTGGGACCACCTATCTGCCTGCAAGACCTCTTACCATTCCGCCTGTGGAGTGTTTCTTACCCCTATAGACCTCCATACATATTTTAAGTTTGCTATTTTTTATGTCGAGGGCTTGGGAGGTCAGCCCATAAGGGCTAGCCCCCCTATCACATGTCCATCCGCCTGGAATCGCGGCCCACACATTAACCACAACATCAAAGCTTAACTACCGGTGGAGTATGGGAGGCGTTCACATGTCACCGTGGCATTTAATGTAAAGGGTTCAGAACATCGCACTCTAGGTTCCAAGACCTCGGCTGGTTTTTTGCAAACGGTGATCACATGCGGAGGTAAGTTAGTGTGACAGTTAATGTTGGGGGTTATGGAATCACATTACTCGGGGTTCCAACCTCAAACGATGGGAGTTCAAACCGTTAGCGGAGGATTCGGCGGGGGTGGCATGTGACCACCCTGCCACTCATAGTTAATGTCAAAGTTATCCGCCTGCCATATTTGGAGTGCGCCCTAAGTTTAGGGCTAAAATATTAATTTATTTGCAGTTAAACTGCCAGTCTCCACATTTAGTGGAGTTTTTCTAGCTGTCATTGGGAAAAATGCATTGGGAGGTCAATTTCAACCAATTTGGGTGAAACAAGAGTCTACCTAGAATATTTTGAGCATTATGGAGCCATTGGTGCAGAGAAAATGGCCATTAGAGGCCTGCAAACATATGTAATTTACAATTTTGAGCATAATGACAAAGAAGGACATGCCATTGGGATCTGGACCAACAGATGTAGCCCAGGAGGGGTGAACTACTTCACCATGCATACTGTGTAAAACTTATGTGTGAATGTTTTTCTCTATTATGCATTGTTGTTCAGTGTTTTTAAGGCTTATTTACATGCTTAAATTTCACTAAATCATCTAATTTTCATGGTTAAAACTCTCATACCTTAAGAAAACTTATGGCGAAAATTTGTACATGTTTATTTAATTGAAAGGAAATTTAGCACAACAAAACTAATACACTCCTTTCAGATCATCCCTCCTACAAAACAATGGATAGAAATTCTCACTTGAGCAGGCACTCGAAGTCCCCCAGGGCTAAGGTTGGGATCTCCGCTCGAAGACACCTGGTGTGCTAAACACCACTTGCAGACTTCGCTCAATATTAAAAGCGTGCTCAATGTCAAAAGACATAAATCATAGATGCATAATGGAATGAGAGAATGAGGAGTCTCTTCCCCTTTTTATGATTTGAGAGTCTTTCTCTCTCCTGGGCCCCACCAACTACGTTGTCCCTCTTGGTCCACGTTGTCCCTCTCTCACTGCACTGTCATGGAACATGCTGCCCATGCGGACTCTTCCCTCACTTTGTTACTTCGTCCTCGTGGGCCCCATGCTGCCAAATAATTATATGCTAAAGTGACTTTAGGGAAGTGATTTTATTCTAATGTTTTATTCATGGGTCCCCTCACCCCTTTATTTCCGCCCAACATTAGGATTTGCCGAAATTAATCAAAATTAATATCCCAATTAGTGTACTATTAATTTGGGGATATTACATAAAAAATAATATTTTATTCATTAAAAACTACAAAAAGGAGTTAAAACAAGTGATTTTCACCTTTTGTTTTTCAGAACAGTGCAGAGAGAGCTTTTGGCCAAAAACTTTCGGAGCTGATATCAGAAGAACCGATTGTTCATTTTGAGAACTGTCAGAACCAGGTAATCCACATCATCCTTGTCTTTGTTTTCATCCATTTCATTTCTTATTTAAATCTTTCATGGAATTTTTAAGGAGGAAATTATATTTCAAAATCTGCCCTCAGGGGTGCGCGGTTTCTCTGTGTGAAAACTGCACACCCCGACGATTTTTTTAAGAGAAAAATGAGGAGTTCTTGTGTATTATTTTTCTAATGGCATTATTAAATATTTCTATTTGTAGTGGTGTTTGTTTATGATAATTAGAATTCATCCATTATGCTCTAACTTCCTTCATAAATAAACTGACCGTGTGTTTCACTATTCTACATGTTTTACTCCTTGACTTGAACTCCAAATGCCTTGACTTCCATGCTAGATAGATTGTGATGTTTCTGCTTAAGTTATCTTGACTCCATGGCCCAATGAATGTTTGATAATGTGTTTTAAAACCAGTTATATCATCTATTTGTTTTACCTTAGAGTTAGCCATCTATTTGTTTATCAAAAATCATAAACCCTTGAGAGAGCCCTCTTAGGTTGAGGAGGCTAAGCCTCGACCAAAAGATTGGTCTGAAATAGTTACACAAGGTTTACTTGATGAGTAGCCTATCAAGTTTTATTTTGTGATAAAATTTTGGTGCGTCTGTTGGGAGCTTGAAGATTATACTTTCCCGAGATTTTGAAGTTGAACTCTTGAAGGTAGCAGGATCTTAGAATCTGTTCGAAGCTGCAACTACCTTGGCAACTCCATTGTTGAAGAATTCAAAATTTTCATAGATTAAACTTGACTTCACTGCTTGAAGATCAGTAGCTTGATGAAGTTTCAGAATGAATTCCATTGCAAGAAAAAATTCCAGGTATGCTCCTATGAATCAGTCTCATATCCCTGGCTTTCCAAATCCTATGCCAAAGGTTGAGTGGTTAGAGGATCTTCCAATATTTAAAGATGAAAAGAAAGACAATTCTTCCCTTCATTTGGTTAGATTCCATATGCATGTACACAACCTTAAGGTTCAGTTCCCTAAAGATTTTCACATGAAGATGTTAATGGCCACTTTAGAAGGAAAAGCATGGTCTTGGTATGAAAGCTTGCCAAATCGTTCATTATATTCTCTTGCTGATTTCCATATTACATTTTATGAGATGTATAAAGAGTTTCATCCCTCCTTATTGCTGGTCAAAGACTGCTGTAAACACTCTGAGAGTTTTATTGAATATTTTGAGAATTGTTATGAAGATGATGAGTTGATGGATGAGGAAATTTTAGAGGCCCTTCATGACAATACCTTTCATCAACAAGACGAACAACAAGAAGAAAGGATAACATCTCCCTTGGATGCAAATGAAACCCAACAGGAGTTTACTTATGAAAATCATGTCACATCCTTTGAGTTTGTGGAAAATTTGCAGCAGACTTGTCAATCCTTTGATCATCAGGAGTATGAGAATCATTTCAAACAGCAAGAGGAAATATTGGAAAATGCTTGCTACAATCCTCAGGTACATGAAAAAGTTGATTCTTCATGTCATTTACTGCATCAACCTACATCAAATGATGATCACACTAATGAAGAAGTAGGTGAAAATTTTTCTTTATCCTTGTCTTCTAATATGAAATCATTTGAGTGCAAATCAGAATTTAAGATTCAATTTGTGGATGAAGTTTCTAAGAACCATGAAAAAGATATTGAAGTTTTAGAAGATAAAATTCAATCTCATAATATTCATGGTCAAGATCAGTCTTTTCAAATGATTTTTATGCCAGAACACATAGAGAAGGTGTTGCTTCCTTTCTCTTTTGAGATTGAGGAATAATATACAGTTTTGGAAAATAAGTTTGAACAACAGTTCGAGAGTACACAACTGAAGTTTTGTGTGGTTGATAAAAACATGGATTATTTGTCAAAAGCTGCAGAATGTCATGAGAAACATCAAACTGATCATGTCTTCTTTGACCCTATAACTAAATACATGGAAGAGCTTTACACTCCAGTGTTTCAGTTTCATTTTCATTATGAAGATCAGATACATTCTAAGTTGCCTTGGTCATCTCAGTATCATGGTTACTTTGGGTTCGAGTGTAGTCAAGAGCTTCAAATATTAGATAAGACAAATGACTGGCTTCATTGGAAATTTCATGTTCCTTGAGCTACAATAGGAGATTGCAGCTGATAGGGTAGGTAGGAGTGTGTGCATAAGATCAAAGGAAAATGAGTATCTTTTCTGTAGGTACAAAGTTGGTTCTTTTGCAGTAATCATCAAGCTTGAGGCCGAGGTGAAGGTCATTAGAGCTTGAGGAGGAATCTTAGCGATTCAAAAAGTTTTTATGTTTTTGTTAGAAAATGGATAGCAACACTGGAGCTACTAGTGCTTAGTGTACCACAGGGGCACACTATCCCAAGTGGATCCACCGTTATCACCCTAATTTTTTTTTCTAAACTCTGTAAGTTTACACTGTTTTGGCCATAGTTTCAACTAGGTCTAGGGTAATTTTAGTTTTGAATAAAGGGTAGGTTTGATGCAGGGGCATTAGACACTAGGCAACAATGTAGGAGTTTTGTCCACATGGTGTGTCTAGGAGGGTTCGAAATCATCTAAATTGTAAACATCTAGGTGTCAATACCTCAGCTGACTGTATCATTTAGAGTAGTTAGAGTTGTAGAAGACGAATAGTTAGATTTGATCCATCTGTCATGTTTCAGTTAATTGAATAATTGTAATTAGGCTTTTGGTTTTCCTAAACGGTCCTCACAGAGGAACCAAACAGACAAATGTTCATGTATATAAATGTAATCCCTCAGATGTATATAGAGAGAGCAGAGGAGAAAGAGAGAGATTTTCTGAAATAGAATCTATGTGTTCACAATTGCTTCCAGTTAAATAATTTATGTACGCATTGGCCTTAGAGTTGTTTCGAATCCTTGATTGTGAAGGGATTGTTTAATTGTGAGGTGATTGAACTCTGTGCACATATAATTACTGGGTTGAACTGTTGTATAGATTCTGCATATCTCTGTCTATCATTTCCCTCAATTTGTTCGAACAGACTCTGTTGAATAAATCCCCACTCATAAAAGAAGTCTGCGAAAACCCATGGTCATTTAACTCTGTTGATGATAATAGAATCCCACTTCATAATGAGATAATTCCGTTTTACTATCGGAACCCCGAAACTGAGTTAAGGACCCAAAAGGATCGCACAATCCCGAATGAACCTTGGTTAGTCACTGTTCAAAAACCACGAGTGGATTTACGAAGACGGATTGCCCATATCGCACCGCTTTTGGTGAGTAAGCAGTATTCCCCGGTTGAGGAGCGATTCCACAGATCTGTCGACACGTGGCAAGGTAGACCCACGGAAAACCACCGTTGCTGCGCGCCATCACGTGTTAAAGTTCGTATCAGGATGCCGAGCGATATGCTTACATGCTGTTGATTTGGGAAGGGGCCATCGGACGATGATCGCTTGCTATAGATGCACGGAGGATAACGAGGTATAGTGCGTGTGTTGGATTGACCATCGATATATAGGTGGGGCCCGGAGCCACAGTTTATTATAATCCATTTGTTTAAAAGGCGTGGAGTATTAATATAAAGTTCGAAAGGTATAAACGTTGGTTATAAGGCATGGCGCACATAAATAAATTGAATTCCCGCGATTAAACGTGTATGAGTGCGAAGGGTTGTAACCTTAGTCCTAAGGTTCAGTTAATGGAATAAAAGTTCGAGAATTACATTAGGAATTCAAAAGCTTGGAATGGAATTATTTGTCAATTTATTTGAAATTGATAAATAAATTAAAAGAGAAGACTAAAGAGCCACGTGGGGTAAATCCAAGGGAAATGCTGACAGAGTCACGACTACGGTTGACCATCTGTCCTTAGGGGTCCAAATTTAAGTTTTGTTGTATCATTTGTGGTATCAGAGCTGTCGTTTTCGAGTTGTTTTTGCAGAGAGCTAACATGGAAATCCGAATTGTTAGAGGTGATGGCAGAAGGAGACCTGTTGCCAATGCAGAGGTGTTAGAGATTTTGCAGAGGTTCGAAGCCAGAGTGGATGCCATGGAGCGAAGACAACCCAGAGATCCTGAAGACATCAGCGAACCTGAAACAGAGGAAGCGGAAGAAAATGTTGAGATTCCTCCTGACATGAGGCTCCTTAGAACTGTTCTGGGGTTTGCAGTTAAGCCCAGAATTGAAGTGTCAAGTTATGAAGGGGGACTGAATCCAGAGGAACTGGTGGACTGGATTAATGAAATGAAAAAGTGCTTCGATTATGAAGAAATAAGTGAAGACAAAAAGGTCAAGTTTGCGGTGACAAAGCTGAAGGGACACGCTGCAATTTGGTGGGATGGAGTGCAGGCGGAAAGGAGGAGAGTTGGCAAGCAACCTATCAAGAGCTGGACCAAAATGATGGCTAAGTTAAAAGGTAAATTCTTGCCTAGTGATTATTAGCTGACATTGTATAAGAAAATGTAGAACCTGAGACAGAGGTTGCTGACGGTAAAAGAATACATAGAGGAATTCTACAGAGTAAGCATAAGGGCTGGGAAATTCCAAGACACACCAGAGAAGACTGCCAGATATGTGAATGGTCTCAAGCTAGAGATCCAAGATGAAATTGGTCTCCTGTCTCCTAAGACAGTGGAAGAGGCCTACCAGATGGCCTTGAAAGCAGAGGAGAAACTCCTAAGGAAACAGTTTGCCAAGAAGAGAGGTACTTTCCGTGGAAAGGGAAGTCAGGGTGGTAGAGGAAAGCCTACTACACCCAGGGATGGAGCTAACATTAGCTCACCTCAGAATGCATCTACAGAGGAGGATGCAAGGGGCAGAAGGGGTCCTTACAGAGGAAAAGGAAGAGGAGGCAGAGACAGGGGCAGGGGTAGAGAATTGAGGTGCTATAGATGTCAGCAAGTGGGACATAAGCACTATGAGTGTCTAGAGAATGTGGGTGCTGGACCAAGAAATACTGTTGTTGCCCAGGCTGGAGAAGAGGCAGAAATTGAAGAAGAAATTCTTCCAGAGAGGGGAGAGTCCTTGGTGGTAAATAAGGTCCTGTTGAAGCAAGCTAAAGAGGTGACTGAGCCTGCACAAAGGAAGACTTTGTTTAGGAGCATATGCAAAGTCCAAGGGAAATGTTGCCAGCTAGTCATTGATAGTGGCAGCACAGACAATCTGGTTTCCACTGAGGTGATAGAGAAGTTGAAGTTGAAGACAAGGGAGCATCCAACTCCCTACAGGGTGTCCTGGCTGCATAAAGGGCACCAGCTGGTTGTAAAAGAACAATGTGAGATAGAGCTGCAAATGGGAAAATACAAAGATAAGGTCCTGTGTGATGTAATGCCCATGGATGTGTGTCATATACTGCTGGGTAGACCTTGGTAGTTTGACAGAGCAGTAGTGCATGATGGCAAGAAGAACACTTACAAGTTCTTCAAGGATGGGGTACATCATACATTGATACCCATGGAAGAAGGAGAGCCATCCAGCAGAGTGACTGATCCAAAGACCTTGTTGCTGAGCGGGAAGGAATATCTGCAGCAGATAGAAGAAAAAGAGGTAAGTTTTGCTTTAGTTTGCAAACCTAAGGTAGTTCTTACTTCTACAAAGATTTCTGATTTTCCAATAGAAATCCAAGAGATGTTAGAAAATTATTGTGACATTGTTGTGGATGATTTACCTGATGAGCTGCCACCTGTGAGAAAGATCAGCCATCAGATAGATTTTATCCCTGGTTCAAATCTGCCAAATAAGGCAGCCTACAGAATGACTCCCAAGGAAAATGAGGAAATCAGGAGACAAGTACAGGAATTGGTGGACAAGGGGTTGATCAGAGAAAGTTTGAGTCCATGTGCAGTACCAGCAGTATTGAGCCCAAAGAAAGATGGAGGCTGGAGGATGTGTACTGATTCCAGAGCAATCAATAAGATCACAATCAGGTACAGATTCCCTTTGCCCAGAGTTGAGGATTTGATGGACTGTGCTAAATATTTCTCAAAGATAGATTTAAAAAGTGGATACCATTAGATTAGAATAAGAGAGGGTGATGAGTGGAAAACTTTTATGATACACCGAGCACTTTTATGATACTTATGAATGAATTATTGAAGGAATTTATTGGTAAATTTGTGATAGTGTATCTGGATGATATATTAGTTTTCAACAGAACTAAAGAAGAACATTTAAGGCATCTTAATCATGTCTTGAAGAAGCTGCACCAAGAGAAACTGCTGATAAACTTAAAGAAATGCTCATTCATGAAGGAAGAGTTGGTGTATTTAGGTTTTTTTGTTTCTGCAGAAGGATTGAAGATGGACCCAGAAAAGGTTAAAGCAATTGTGGAGTGGCCTTCACCCAGGAATGTTTTTGAGATAAGAAGTTTCCATGGACTTGCCAGTTTTTATAGGAAATTTATAAGAAACTTCAGTAAGATCAATGCGCCCATAATTGAAACAATAATGAAGAGAAAACAACCATTTAAGTGGATTGCTGAAGCAGAAAGAAACTTTAAAGTTTTGAAGCAAAAGATAACGGAGAAGCCTCTTTTGATTCTGTCTGATTTTACAAAAGCATTCCAAGTAAAGTGTGATGCCAGTGGAGAGGCCATTGGAGCTATGTTGAGTCAGGATGATAGGCCTGTGGCATATTTAAGAGAAAAGCTGAATGACACCAGAAAGAAGTATTCCTCTTATGAGAAGGAATTCTATGCGATCGTTCAGGCCCTGAAGAAGTGGAGACATTACTTGATGTCCAAGGAATTTGTATTATATTCTGACAATCATGCTTTGCAGTATATTGTACAGCAACCCAAGTTGAAACATAAGCATGCTAAATGGGTTGAGTATCTCCAAGGTTTTAATTTTGTTTTGAAACATATAAGTGGTCAAGCCAATAAATTAGCTAATGCTTTGAGTAGGAGGCACATTCTTGTTCAAGAAACTAATTTTGAAGTTGTAGGATTTGATTTTCTCAAGGAATTGTATAAAACAGATCCAGATTTTAAGGAAGCATTTGAGGCATGTAGTAACCCTGTTTTGACAGATAGAAGCCAGTGGTTGGATTATTTTCTGCAGGAGGTCTTGTTATTCAGAAGAAGCCAACTGTGTGTACCAAGATGTTCAATGAGGGAAAATTTGATCAAAGAGAAGCATAGTGGTGGACTTGCTGGACACTTTGGTACTGATAAGACTTATGAGCAGTTGAGTCACTTCTATTACTAGCCCAAGATGAGAGCAGAAGTGGACAAGTTTGTAAAGAATTGCAAGGTCTGTCAATATGAAAAAGGAAGGAGCCAGAATGCAGGATTGTACACTCCCTTGCCTATTCCAGACAGGCCTTGGGACATGGTGAGTATGGATTTTGTTCTAGGATTTCCCAAGACTCAGAGAGGGAATGATGCAGTATTTGTTGTAGTGGATAGATTCTCCAAAATGGCACATTTTATTCCATGCTATAAAACTAGTGATTCCACCCATGTTGCTAACTTGTTTTTCAAAGAAGTTGTTAGATTGCATGGGTTGCCCAAGAGTATTGTTTCAGATAGAGACACCAGATTTGTGGGTCACTTTTGGAGGACATTGTGGAAGAAACTTGGTACCAAACTGAGTTTCATCTCAACTTATCATCCCCAGACTGATGGACAAACTGAAGTAGTGAATAGGAGTCTGGGAAATTTGTTGAGAAGTCTTGCAGGAGAGCATCCCAAGCAGTGGGATCATATTTTTCCCCAGGAAGAGTATGCATATAATGACTCACCAAACAGGAGCACAGGGAAAAGTCCATTTCATATTGTTTATGGAATGCACCCCAGTGGAATATCAGAGTTGAGAAATTTGGGAAGGGCAGAACTGAGGAGTGCAGATGGTGAGGAATTTGCTTCAGAGATCCATGCCATACATGAACAGGTGAAACAACAATTACAGGGCATCAGCATCATATACAAAATCAGAGTAGACTTGAGCAGAAAAGAAGTTCATTTTGAAGTAGGAGATTTGGTTTTGGCACACTTGAGAAAGGAGAGATTCCCAAGGAAGCAGTATAACAAACTGAAGTTCAAAAAGATTGTGCCATGCAAGATACTTAGAAAGTTTTCTGCAAATGCTTATGAGATTGAATTACCTCCTGATGTTGGAGTATCTCCCATTTTTAATGTTGCAGATTTGTACAAGTATGAAGATGATGGTGCAGAAGAAAGATCAGCAAACAGGGGACAAATTGAGAGGAAGGAACAAATACCTCCAGCACAACCATTGAAACCAGAGAAGATATTGGACAAAAGAGTGTTCAAAAGGACCAGAGGACAAGAGTACTTTCAATACTTAATCAAATGGAAGGACAAACCAGAGGAAGATGCCACTTGGATGACTGAAGGAATGTTGCAGAAGATAGGAAAATTAGTGGAAGAGCTCATGGAAAGGAGCCCATGAAGAAGATTTCCCTCGGGAGTCTAATGCAGGGGAATTAGACACTAGCCAGCAATGTAGGAGTTTTGTCCACATGTTGTGGCTAGGAGGGTTCGAAATCATCTAAATTGTAAACAGCTAGGTGTCAATACCTCAGCTGACTGTATCATTTAGAGTAGTTAGAGTTGTAGAAGACGAATAGTTAGATTTGATCCATCTGTCATGTTTCAGTTAATTGAATAATTGTAATTAGGCTTTTGGTTTTCCTAAACGGTCCTCACAGAGGAACCGAACAGACAAATGTTCATGTATATAAATGTAATCCCTCAGATGTATATAGAGAGAGCAGAGGAGAAAGAGAGAGATTTTCTGAAATAGAATCTATGTGTTCACAATTGCTTCCAGTTAAATAATTTCTGTACGCATTGGCCTTAGAGTTGTTTTGAATCCTTGATTGTGAAGGGATTGTTTAATTGTGAGGTGATTGAACTCTATGCACATATAATTACTGGGTTGAACTGTTGTATAGATTCTGCATATCTCTGTCTATCATTTCCCTCAATTTGTTCGAACAGACTCTGTTGAATAAATCCCCACTCATAAAAGAAGTCTGCGAAAACCCATGGTCATTTAGCTATGTTGATGATAATAGAATCCCACTTCATAACGAGATAATTCCGTTTTACTATCGGAACCCCGAAACTGAGTTAAGGACCCAAAAGGATCGCGCAACCCCGGATGAACCTTGGTTAGTCACTGTTCAAAAACCACGAGTGGATTTACGAAGGTGGATTGCCCATATCGCACCGCTTTTGGTGAGTAAGCGGTATTCCCCGGTTGAGGAGCGATTCCACAGATCTGTCGACACGTGGCAAGGTAGACCCACGGAAAACCACCGTTGCTGCGCGCCATCGCGCGTTAAAGTTCGTATCAGGATGCCGAGCGATATGCATACATGCCGTTGATTTGGGAAGGGGCCATCGGACGGTGATCGCTTGCTATAGTTGCGTGGAGGATAACGAGGTACGGTGCATGTGTTGGATTGACCATCGATATATAGGTGGTGCCCGGAGCCACGGTTTATTATAATCCATTTGTTTAAAAGGCGTGGAGTATTAATATAAAGTTCGAAAGGTATAAACGTTGGTTATAAGGCATGGTGCACATAAATAAATTGAATTCCCGCGATTAAACGTGTATGAGTGCGAAGGGTTGTAACCATAGTCCTAAGGTTCAGTTAGTGGAATAAAAGTTCGGGAATTACATTGGGAATTCAAAAGCTGGGAATGGAATTATTTGTCAATTTCTTTGAAATTGATAAATAAATTAAAAGAGAAGATTAAAGAGCCACGTGGGTAAATCCAAGGGAAATGCTGACAGAGTCACGACTATGGTTGAACATCTCTCCTTAGGGGTCCAAATTTCAGTTTTGTTGCGTCATTTGTGGTATCAGAGCTGTCGTTTTCGAGTTGTTTTTGCAGAGAGCTGACATGGAAATAGGAATTGGTAGAGGTGCTGGTAGAAGGAGACCTGTTGCCAACGCAGAGGTGTTGGAGATTTTGTAGAGGTTTGAAGCCAGAGTGGATGCCGTGGAGCGAAGACAACCCAGAGATCCTGAAGACATCAGCGAACCTGAAACAGAGGAAGCGGAAGAAAATGTTGAGATTCCTCCTGACTTGAGGCTCCTTAGAACTGTTCTGGGGTCTGCAGTTAAGCCCATAACTGAAGTGTCGAGTTATACAGGGGGATTGAATCCAGAGGAACTGGTGGACTGGATTAATGAAATGAACAAGTGCTTCGATTATGAAGAAATAAGTGAAGATAAAAAGGTCAAGTTTGCGGTGACAAAGCTGAAGGGACATGCTGCACTTTGGTGGGATGGAGTGTAGGCGGAAAGGAGGAGAGTTGGAAAGCAACCTATCAAAAGCTGGACCAGAATGATGGCTAAGTTAAAAGGTAAATTATTTCCTAGTGATTATCAGCTGACATTGTATAAGCAAATGCAGAACCTGAGACAGAGGTTGCTGACAGTAAAAGAATACATAGAGGAATTCTACAGAGTAAGCATAAGGGATGGGCAATTCCAAGACACACCAGAGAAGACTGCCAGTTATGTGAATGGTATAAAGCTAGAGATCGAAGATGATATTGGTCTCCTGTCTCCTAAGATAGTGGAAGAGGCCTACCAGATGGCCTTGAAAGCAGAGGAGAAACTCCTCAGGAAACAGTCTGCCAAGAAGAGAGGTACTTTCTGTGGAAAGGGAAGTCAGGGTGGTAGAGGAAATCCTACTACACCCAGGGATGGAGCTAACAATAGCTCACCTCAGAATGCATCTACAGAGGAGGATGCAAGGGGCAGAAGGGGTCCTTACAAAGGAAAAGGAAGAGGAGGCAGAGACAGGGGCAGGGGTAGAGAATTGAGGTGCTATAGATGTCAGCAAGTTGGACATAAGCACTATGAGTGTCCAGAGAATGTGAGTGCTGGACCAATAAATGCTATTGTTGCCCAGGCTGGAGAAGAGGCAGAAATTGACGAAGAAATTCTTCCAGAGAGGGGAGAGTCCTTGGTGGTAATTAAGGTCCTGTTGAAGCAAGCTAAATAGGTCACTGAGCCTGCACAAAGGAAGACTTTGTTTAGGAGCATATGCAAAGTCCAAGGGAAATGCTGTCAGCTAGTCATTGATAGTGGCAGCACAGACAATCTGGTTTCCACTGAGGTAATAGAAAAGTTGAAGTTGAAGACAAGGGAGTATCCAACTCCCTACAGGGTGTCCTGGCTGCACAATGGTCACCAGCTGGTTGTAAAAGAACAGTGTGAGATAGAGCTGCAAATGGGAAAATATAAAGATAAGGTCCTGTGTGATGTAATGCCCATGGATGTGTGTCATATACTGCTGGGTAGACCTTGGCAGTTTGAAAGAGCAGCAGTGCATGATGGCAAGAAGAACACTTACAAGTTCTTCAAGGATGGGGTACATCATACATTGATACCCATGGAAGAAGGAGAGCCATCCAGAAGAGTGATTGATCCAAAGACATTGTTGCTGAGCGGGAAGGAATATCTGCAGCAGATAGAAGAAGAAAAGGTAAGTTTTGCTTTAGTTTGCAATCCTAAGGTAGCTCTTACTTCTACAAAGTTTCCTGATTTGCCAATAGAAATCCAAGAGATGTTAGACAATTATTGTGACATTGTTGTGGATGATTTACCTGATGAGCTGCCACCTGTGAGAAAGATCAGTCATCAGATAGATTTTATCCCTGGTTTAAATCTGCCAAATAAGGCAGCCTACAGAATTTCTCCCAAGGAAAATGAGGAAATCAGGAGACAAGTACAGGAATTGGTGGACAAGGGGCTGATTAGAGAAAGTTTGAGTCCATGTGCAGTACCAGCAGTATTGAGCCCAAAGAAAGATGGAGGCTGGAGGATGTGAATTGATTCCAGAGCAATCAATAAGATCACAAATAGGTACATATTCCCTTTGCCCAGAGTTGAGGATTTGATGGACTGTGCTAAATATTTCTCAAAGATAGATTTAAAAAGTGGATACCATTAGATTAGAATAAGAGAGGGTGATGAGTGGAAAACTGCCTTTAAAACAAATGAAGGATTATATGAATGGATGGTAATGCCTTTTGGGTTGTAAAATGAACCAAGCACTTTTATGATACTTATGAATGAAGTATTGAAGGAATTTATTGGTAAATTTGTGATAGTGTATCTGGATGATATATTAGTTTTCAGCAGAACTAAAGAAGAACATTTAAGGCATCTTAATCATGTCTTGAAGAAGTTGCACCAAGAGAAACTGTTGATAAACTTAAAGAAATGCTCATTCATGAAGGAAGAGTTGGTGTATTTGGGTTTTGTTGTTTCTGCAGAAGGATTGAAGATGGACCCAGAAAAGATTAAGGAAATTGTGGAGTGGCCTTCACCCAGGAATGTTTTTGAGGTAAGAAGTTTCCGTGGACTTGCCATTTTTTATAGGAAATTTATAAGAAACTTCAGTAAGATCAATGCGCCCATAATTGAAACAATAAAGAAGAGCAAACAACCATTTAAGTGGACTGCTGAAGCAGAAAGAAACTTTAAAGTTTTGAAGCAAAAGATAATGGAGAAGCTTGTTTTGATTTTGCCTGGTTTATAAAAGCATTCCAAGTAAAGTGTGATGCCAGTGGAGAGGCCATTGGAGCTGTGTTGAGTCAGGATGATAGGCCTGTGGCATATTTAAGAGAAAAGCTGAATGACACCAGAAAGAAGTATTCCTCTTATGAGAAGGAATTCTATGCAATCGTTCAGGCCCTGAAGATGTGGAGACATTACTTGATGTCTAAAGAATTTGTATTATATTCTGACAATCATGCTTTGTAGTATATTGTACAACAGCCCAAGTTGAAACATAAGCATGCTAAATGGGTTGAGTATCTCCAAGGTTTTAATTTTTTTTTGAAACATATACGTGGTCAAGACAATAAAGTAACTAATGCTTTGAGTAGGAGGCACATGCTTGTTAAAGAAACTAATTTTGAAGTTGTAGGATTTGATTTTCTCAAGGAATTGTATAAAATAGATCCAGATTTTAAGGAAGCATTTGAGGCATGTAGTAACCCTATTTTGACAGATGGAAGCCAGTGGTTGGATTATTTCCTGCAGGAGGACTTGTTATTCAGAAGAAGCCAACTGTGTGTACCAAGATGTTCCATGAGGGAAAATGTGATCAAAGAGAAGCATAGTGGTGGACTTGCTGGACACTTTGGTATTGATAAGACTTATGAGAAGCTGAGTCACTTCTATTACTGGCCCAAGATGAGAGCATAAGTGGACAAGTTTGTAAATAATTGCAAGATCTGTCAATATGAAAAAGGAAGGAGCCAGAATGCAGGATTGTACACTCCCTTGCCTATTCCAGACAGGCCTTGGGACATGGTGAGTATGGATTTTGTTCTAGGATTGGCCAAGACTCAGAGAGGGAATGATGCAGTATTTGTTGTAGTGGATAGATTCTCCAAAATGGCACATTTTATTCCATGCTATAAAACTAGTGATGCCACCCATGTTGCTAACTTGTTTTTCAAAGAAGTTGTTAGATTGCATGGGTTTCCCAAGAGTATTGTTTCAGATAGAGACACCAGATTTGTGGGTCACTTTTGGAGGACATTGTGGAAGAAACTTGGTACCAAACTGAGTTTCAACTCAGCTTATCATCCCCAGACTGATGGACAAACTGAAGTAGTGAATAGGAGTCTAGGAAATTTGTTGAGAAGTCTTGCAGGAGAGCATCCCAAGTAGTGGGATCATATTTTTCCCCAGGCAGAGTATGCATATAATGACTCACCAAACAGGAGCACAGGGCAGAGTCCATTTCATATTTTTTATGGAATACACCCCAGTGGAATATCAGAGTTGAGAAATTTGGGAAGGGCAGAACTGAGGAGTGCAGATGGTGAGGAATTTGCTTCAGAGATCCATGCCATACATGAACAGGTGAAACAACAATTACAAGGCAGCAGCATCAGATACAAAAGCGGAGCAGAATTGAGCAGAAAAGAAGTTCATTTTGAAGTAGGATATTTGGTTTTGGCACACTTGAGAAAGGAGAGATTCCCAAGGAAGCAGTATAACAAAATGAAGTTCAAAAAGATTGTGCCATGCAAGATACTTAGAAAGTTTTCTGCAAATGCTTATGAGATTGAATTACCTCCTGATGTTGGAATATCTCTCAATTTTAATGTTGCATATTCGTACAAGTATGAAGATGATGGTGCAGAAGAAAGATCAACAAACAGGGGACAAATTGAGTGGAAGGAACAACTACCTCCAGCACAACCATTGCAACCAGAGAAGATATTGGACAAAAGAGTGTTCAAAAGGACCAGAGGACAAGAGTACTTTTAGTACTTAATCAAATGGAAGGAAAAACGAAAGGAAGATGCCACTTGGATGACTGAAGGAATGTTGCAGAAGATATGCAGATCAGTGGAAGAGCTCATGGACAGGAGCCCATGAAGAAGATTGCCCTCGGGAGTCTGATGCAGGGGCATTAGACACTAGCCAGCAATGTAGGATTTTTTTCCACATGTTGTGGCTAGGAGGGTTCGAAATCATCTAAATTGTAAACAACTAGGTGTCAATACCTCAGCTGACTGTATCATTTAGAGTAGTTAGAGTTGTAGAAGATGAATAGTTAGATTTGATCCATCTACCATGTTTCAGTTAATTGAATAATTGTAATTAGGATTTTGGTTTTCCTAAACGGTCCTCACAGAGGAACCGAACAGAAAAATGTTCATGTATATAAATGTAATCCCTCGGATGTATATAGAGAGGGCAGAGGAGAAAGAGAGAGATTTTCTGAAATAGAATATGTGTGTTCACAATTGCTTCCAGTTAAATAATTTCTGTACACATTGGCCTTAGAGTTGTTTCGAATCCTTGATTGTGAAGGGATTGTTTAATTGTGAGGTGATTGAACTCTGTGCACATATAATTACTGGGTTGAACTGTTGTATAGATTCTGCATATCTCTGTCTATCATTTCCCTCAATTTGTTCGAACAGACTCTGTTGAATAAATCCCCACTCATAAAAGAAGTCTGGGAAAACCCGTGGTCATTTAACTCTGTTGATGATAATAGAATCCCACTTCATAATGAGATAATTCCGTTTTACTATTGGAACCCCGAAACTGAGTTAAGGACCCAAAAGGATCGCGCAACCCCAGATGAACCTTGGTTAGTCACTGTTCAAAAACCACGAGTGGATTTACGAAGGCGGATTGCCCATATTGCACCGCTTTTGGTGAGTAAGCGGTATTCCCCAGTTGAGGAGCAATTCCACAGATCTTTCGACACGTGGTGAGGTAGACCCACGAAAAACCACAGTTGCTGCGCGCCATCGCGCGTTAAAGTTCGTATCAGGACGTCGAGCGATATGCGTACATGCCGTTGATTTGGGAAGGGGCCATCGGACGGTGATCGCTTGCTATAGATGCGCGGAGGATAATGAGGTACGGTGCGTGTGTTGGATTGACCATCGATATATAGGTGGGGCCCGAAGCCACGGTTTATTATAATCCATTTATTTAAAAGGCGTGGAGTACTAATATAAAGTTCGAAAGGTATAAATGTTAGTTATAAGGCATGGCGCACATAAATAAATTGAATTCCCGCGATTAAACGTGTATGAGTGCGAAGGGTTGTAACCTTAGTTCTAAGGTTCAGTTAGTGGAATAAAAGTTCGAGAATTACATTGGGAATTCAAAAGCTGGGAATGGAATTATTTGTCAATTTATTTGAAATTGATAAATAAATTAAAAGAGAAGATTAAAGAGCCACGTGGGGTAAATCCAAGGGAAATGCTGACAGAGTCACGACTACGGTTGACCATCTCTCCTTAGGGGTCCAATTTTCAGTTTTGTTGCGTCAAGGTTGTAGATTTATAAGTCTTAAAAGTCAGTTTTCAAGTTCAATTAAAGTCTTTAGGTCTCATCCCATGATTAAAAAGTCTTATCATTCACTTAAAGATCATGTCATTAAGTTTCGGATGAAATTCCTGCAATTAGCCCAAAACCGCAGTTTCGTAGCGTGGTTAGTTCAAAAAATGGGTTTTGCGCTATAAAAGCGTTGCAATTTTGATAGCGCAAAGTGTGAAAAATACACTATGTGCGCTACGAAAGCGCAGATTCTTAAAAGGTCATGTCAAAAACCCAGAATTTGTCAGAAATCTGTTAGGTAATGATAGGGTAACTCCATGGTGAGTCAGTTAGAGGTCATATTTGAAGTACTTAACCATCCATATCCATCATTAATATAGCATGGGTTTCATATTGTAAAATGGGATTTCAAATTCGAAAAATCTTATCTTTTTTAGTCATTCTAGTCTTCATTTGCCCATACTAAACTGTGAAACATATCTGTTTCAAGCTCAAGCTTGTGGTTGTTCTATACCAAGGTTATTTTCAAATCAAATAAAGAGAGGTTGTTTGCAAGAGAGGTTGTTTTATAATTTTGAAGAAAGCCAACAGATTTTTTTTTCTGAAACAAGCATGGCTGAGGAGAAAAAGAACCACAGAGGGGGACATTGTTTGAGATTTGAACCTGAAAGCACAAGAGGAAATGAAAAAGTATCAAAGCTTGGAGGAAAAGTTGATATTAGCAAACTATGAGATTTCTAGGTGGAAGATTTTGAGATACAGTTAAAAAGGTCCCCAGATAAATTGAAAAAAGCAATGAAACAGAGTGACAAATTCATAGATAAACTCAGATGAAGAATGAAGGTCAAATTTGATGAAGGATATGTTTTTAAGGTTATATGGCTAATGGTCTGGAGAAAATATTAATGCTTTGGAGTCTGGGCATCTCTTTATTACAAATTTTGAAGAAATTTTCAAAAAAACTGCCTACACAGCAGTTTCGTAGCGCAGCTAGTGCAAATTTGATCAAAAGCGCTACGAAACTGTTGAAGCAGCTTTTTCACTCTGAAGCAAAAAAATCTGTTTTCTTGTTTGAGTAGTCAAAGTCCAAGGAGGTTTCTGAGCAACAGAAAACAAATTTAGGAAAAATGAAAGAATTTTTTCTTCCTAACATACCTAACTACAAAAAACTCTCTCAGTTTCTTCACAAGTGTTATCAGTTTGGACATAAAAGGCTTTCTTTGAAGCCCTATTTTCATAAAACAGATTTTTCCTGTTTTACACATGTTTTGCAAAGACAATTTCTGGACAACATGAGAGGTATTTAAAAAAACAAAGAGTGTTTTTTATTCAAGAAAGAATGGACTACAAAAACCTCCTTCAGTTTCTCAAAATACATCATGGATGAGGAGATATGGGCTCTGTCCCAAGACCTAATTTTCGGGAAAGAAACAAGAATAATTTGCAAATGTAGCAGTCTTTTCATCCTTTTTCACAGCAAATTTTGAGGGAATTTTGGTGAATTTTGTTCTTGAAATAATTGTGGGAGTGTGTTAATGGAAAATTAAGGCTTCCCTGAAGAAAACAGATTGAAAGATGATTCGAAAGGGAGCTAAAAACTGCACTACGAAACTGTGCTGCTTTGGAAGTGCAGGCCTGTTTTCAAATATTTTGCACAAATTTGATGTTTAATCTTGTATTGCTGGCATAAGGAGATGATGGAAGACATATGGTTTAGTATTTTACAACAAGAGACATGTAGAAATGATTCATTAATGGTCAAAGTGTTCAAAATAGATAAGGGAATCAAAGGCCTAAAAAACAGGAAGACATGTTTCTTAGGTTTTAGGGGCACATCATCATCAACCTCATGGTCTCAACAACCTGAAGGACATCATAATAATTAGACCTTATTGAAATGAAAGTGACATATAATGTAATTAAGTCAAGATAAGGTTGTTAGGAGTTGATTCAAAGAGTTTTAGTGCTATCTGAAATAGGACTGCTCATTAGGTAGCTGTTGTCATTTTGTAATAAATATTATGTTTTTAGTTAGGAAAGGTGTCAAGCAATAGAATTTCGAGGTAGATAGTGGAGGATGAGCTTATCCTATTTTTGTAAATGATCTATAAAGAGAAAGAGGTTGAAATCAAAAGGGGTTGGACATTTTTATTAGCAAAGACTGTGTTTTGTATGTAAGGGTTTTTCAACTTAATGCAAAGTTATGTTTAGACAACTCAAGATTCATGAGGAGTTTTTGTGTATTATTGTTCTAATGACATTCTTCAATATTTCTATTTGCAGTGGTGTTTTTTTATGATACTTAGAATTCATCCATGATGCTCTAACTTCCTTCATAAATAAACTGACTGTGTGTTTCACTGTTCTACATGTTTTACTCCTTGACTTGAACTCCAAATGCCTTGAATTCCATGCTAGATAGACTGTGATGTTTTTGCTGAAGTTATCTTGACTCCATGGCCCAATGAATGCTTTCTAATGTGTTTTGCAACCAGTTATATCATCTATTTGTTTTACCTTAGATTTAGCCATATATTTTTTTATCGAAAATCATAAACCCTTGAGAGAGCCCTCTTAGGTTGAGGAGGCTAAGCCTTAGCCAAAAGATTGGTTTGAAACAGTTACACAAGGTTTACTGGATGAGCAGCCCATCAGGTCTGATTTTTTGATAACAATAGGCATCACCTCGACCCATTTGGTAAATTAATCTACGGCGAGAATAATATACCAATGCCCCTGGGTCGAGTGAGGGTTACATGTAATGAAATTGGCACCCCATTTGGAAAAAGGACCAAAAAAAATGATTGGGTGAAGAGGAGCTTGGGGTGCACGTATCTTTCGATAAAAAAATTAGCAATTGTGACATTTTCGAACTGCTATAATACAATCTTTGAATAAATACGGCCCAAAATAACCAACACATAGTATTTTTTGGGCTATGGCAAACCCAAACATATGACCACCACACGCTTGAGAGTGGAAATCATTCAAATCCTTTTTAGCCTCTTCATGAGTTATACATCGTTAAAACATAGAATCAGCACCATGACGATAAAGAGTGTTGTCATCAATATTGTATTGCTAGGATTGGTATATGATTCTCCATCAATCTTATCGTGGAAGCTCTAGGAAAAAGGTTTGCGTCTAAATATATATAATTATATCTCCATACCAGGGATCTAAAGTACTAATTAGAAACAAAGATTCATTCATGATAGTATTCTCTGCCACTGTTTCAAACTCAGTATTGGGAAAGTCACACATAAGTTCGGAAAACACTAGTGATTTCTTAGACTTGGACTTCCCGAACTCCAAATCAAACTCTTGTAGGATAACAATCCATTTGGAGTATTTGCCCCGATAAATTGTTTTGTCAATATATACATCATTGGGTTGTAGTTAGATATCACTGTGGTTTTGTGTAGCAATATGTAATGAAGGAATTGTTGGATAGCTTGAACTGCTGCCAAGGGAAATTTATCCACATGTGAATACTTGATTTCCATCGGGTTGAGGTTTCGACTTAGGTAATAGATCACATGTTCATTGTTAGATTAATCCTCTTGAACCAAAACCATTCCAATCGTGGAATCAGAGGCAGCTAAGTATAAAAAGTAATCCCAGTGGTAATTGGGTGAAAACAATAATGGTGCATGGGTCAACACGTTTTTAAGTGCATTAAAATATTTATAGACAATCTCATCCCAACTAAATGGAACGAAACGATGAACCCAAGTAATCATCTTGATTGTACACCAAAAACATATTTGTGTGGATTCAAATGAAATTTTTAATGCCTACATATCATGAAGATAGCTCGTAAGTGTATAGGATTATCTTCTCTACGTAAAGAATGAGCAAGTAAGTCATCCATATAAGGTTGTAAAATATGTTTGATATCATGAAACACATAAGACATAACTCGTTGAAAAGTTGCACCAACATTTTTTTAGTCCAAAAGGTAACTTGCAATATGTAAATGTGCCCCAAGGACATATAAACATTGTTTTAGGTTGATCGGCAGGGAGTATGTTGATTTGGTTGTAGCCAAAAAAACCATCCATAAATGAGAATATTTCGTTTCCGGCACAATCATCAACATTTTGATCGATATAGGTGTTGGGAAGGTAAATCCTCTCTGCAGATAGAGACGATCCCTCTAGCCCTAGAGTGGGTCTAGCAACAAAGGGAAAAGCTAAAGTGCAGGTTCCTAATTAATGAATGAAAAGGACAGGGTAGAACGACCTACTTGGAGTCCAACGTTGTCGTCGTTGTAGTGGTGGTGGCCTCTTGATCTCTGTCTCGACAGGGGACAAGCCTTCTGCAACAATGATCGGATACTTGCATGAAGATAAAAAAACAAGAGCAACATACAAAACAATGGTTTCATTCATAATCAACTAACCAATCAAGGAAGGTTAAGCATATTGAATCAAATAAAGCACATTAATGCAAGATGGGAACCAGACAATAGTCATGTATATATATAAATAGAAGGAAGAGTTACAACCGGAGCCTTGACGTCGCAGCCTCCTCTAGTGGGGTTCAGTTGAAGTGCGTCTCAAAGGGTCATTGGGGAATTCAGACGAGGTGAGGACGCAAGCCTAAGCTCTCTCGACAAAGGAATTTTTTCGTTCTATCTTCCTAGCGAAAAGTTCAGGAATTCTCTTCAGCCTTTCAGCTATAATATGTTCAGCTAGCTCATCAATGAAATATGGATTTATTTATAGAGGGAGAGCAGGAGGTTGGGATCCCTACAATGGTGGAGGGGAGGCCTTATCCCTTGAGAGGTTTCCCCAAAAAGTAGAAACAAAAGGCCAAATGAGGAGGGCCATGATTATTCAGTTGAACCTCTCCAGATGACTCACCCATGGAGTTGTTATGATGTAAAATTCGCCTCTATTTTTAAAAATCATTCTATAAATAGGTTGGTGCGGGTAGCTCACTAGGACAAAGCACCAATGGGCGTGGGGCCCAGTGTTAATCTTCCTCATTGGCACGAGGGCATAACAGTCTACTAGCGCCAAACCAAAAACATGTGTTTCTGATGGTCTGCTTAGAAAATTGTCAATCGAAGGAATGTTGTCCTCATGGCAAGGGATGAAATGATGGTCTTTGCAAAGCATGACGCTTTGTTTTAGTCACAGAAATGATCCTCCAATGTGCAGGATGGGGATTGCATGGACGGTGACAAAATGTTGTGTAACAGATGCCCCATAAAGCATGAGTTCCGAGAGAGAGAGAGAGGGGAGAAATGATTTATGAGAACACATTCAAACCAAACACCGCTGTTGGAAGACCTGCAATTACAAATACAACTGATATCTATGATAAATGAACATGTGGCATGGGCGCAACCATCCATAATAGAGTACATAAAAACTGATATCTGAGGTATGGACGCAGCCATCCAACAGTGAGGATCAAAAAAGAGACTCAGGTATGGTCGCAACCATCCAATCAAAAGAGTCATGCAATAAGTCATGATAACCCACAATATCCCGCAGCCTAGATCTTATCGGAAAAAACCCAGGGTCTTGCGTTCCATCTCGACCCGAAAAAGTACAAATTCAAGCATGCGAATATGTGAGCTGAAGTCGAACATGCAAGAAAATCACCTGATTACCAACCAATGATGAAAGTTGTTAACAAGCACGAGAGAAACCACCAATAATGACAATGGCTCTCAAGGTACAACAAGTAAAATCCATGGAATGTGAATAGTGATATGGCATCAAACACCCGTAGAATCACTCGATCGAAGGCCAATGATGTAGACCTGTCTTCGAATGCAAAGAAATTTCCATTAAGACATGCAGGCTCCAAGGTACCAAGAAGGAGTCTCTAGATCAACTTCCTAGATAATGAGCTGAAGTCGACAGGAAGTGACTAAGTCGGAAGGAGGGCCATAATATATCCCACATCATTGACATGAGACATAGGAACATGATGATAGTGAATAAGGACCAAACAGAGGATCAGAGGAAGGTTGAAAACTACAAAGGCAAATTTCTCTCAAACATATCAGCGACACAACTCTGGATTTGGCAGTATTTGACATCAAGGGATCTAAGGTCATGATGATGTGGCAAAGAGTAGATGAGAGGCCAAAAAATATTACCCAAACTCACAGAGGCAAAAATGACGAAATGAAATGTCCCTAACCTGACACGAATGCATAAGAGTGTCATGTTCAAGAGTGACATACTGCCGACACGACTAAAAACTGGTTCCATTTTCCCCCACCATTTATGGCGAGTACCTCTTTATTTTTACACAAGCTGGAAGAGGATAGAATATTCTTGTCATATAAGTTTGTCCTTCAGAAAAATCCATCCTAGTACATTTTATGAGCCCTAGGAAGGAGGAACTCGGGTACGTCATGGTGACGATTTCCGATGTCATTCAGTTTTAACGAGTCTGATAAAGGAAGAACTTGACAACTTTTCATGTTTAGAGAGTTTGAAAAGAAGAGGAAAAGAAAAATCCAGCAAGTCCCTTTTCGTAGGTAGTCTCACAGATCCGAAAAGGTATAAAAAAATATCTAAGAGAACCTCTTAGTCACGATAGGATAAGGTATTCCTTTTTCATAAATAATCCATCCCAGCCCGAAAAAGGGGTAAACATATACTAGGTAGATATCGTTTCGCTGCCATTTAATGAGTTCAAAACGACAAGAGTCTCGTCAATATTTTCAATTTTTGAGAGTCAGAAAAGAGTTGAAAGTTGACTCCTCCTGGAGGAACGAATGGTATTAAGGGTAGCAACTAGTTACGGTAATGGTGGAACTACTCAGAACAAGATAAAATTCAAGAGGCTGGCTAACAAGAACACTCATTGCAGCTGTTCCTCAAGAATGGGTAAAACAATCAAGTGAAGGCATATGATTGGCCAAGCAGATGGGGACGATGGAGTGAGAAAATCAAGGCTCATCTGACAAAACAAGGTGATAAAATGGCAATCATGAGAGGTAAAATAAGAATGGTTTCATTTTTACACAAGCTTGAAATCAAGAAACTCTGCTCGAAACCGGTTTCATTTTTACACAAGCTTGAAATGGAAACAAACTATGCTTGAAATGTTTGCATGCCCCCAGCATGGTGACTCAATTCGAGGTACATGCCCCCCAAGCTTCAGTGCGTTCACAGGAGTAGACTGCTAGTTACTGACAGGTGGATGGAATGAAGGTTCAATTATGAGATCAAGAGAAAGACTCGACTGGGATTTTACGAGATCTAATCAAAGGCTCGAATTGAAAAGGGAACTTGTTTCATTTTTTAACGAGGTTGACACCGTAAAATAACTATCCTCATGACCTAATTCATTTTTTAACGAGGTTAACATAGAAGACGAACCATCCTCATGACACCTTGTTTCATTTTTTAACGAGCTTGGCACAAGAAAAGGAACTTGGCTCTGAAGAGCTTTTTTCATTTTTTAAGGAGCTTGACACAAGAAAAGGAACTCGGCTCTGAAGAGCTTGTTTCATTTTTTAAGGAGCTTTAAACAAGAAAACGAACTATGCTCTGATGACTTTGTTTCATTTTATAAGGATCTATTTCATATGATCCCTTCATTCGGATGGCTGCGCCCATGTCGAGGATCCATTCACATGATCCTCTTCTTGATGGATAGCTGCGCCTATACAAATTTACCTCGAGATCACAGAGGTCGAGAATAACCAAACAAGCAACCCAACAGTTAACCCAGGCAGGGATAATGTTGCCATATAAGGAGCACCAACATTCCCAAAAGTAGGAAAACGACCAGGATTCCCTTCGGAGGGGATTCCTTGGTTGGTAAACTGTGGAAAAGTTGCCATTGGAAACAACTGTAAAACAAAATACTAAGGAAGATAATTTTAACCAAGAATATTTCGTGGGCAAGTAATATTTTAAGACATTGAAACAAAACTTTGTTGTTTCATATTTTAAGAGTCAAGAAACAGACAAAAGATGACTCTAGTAACTTTTAGATTGAACAAGCATAAAAGGACAAGTGCTCGATGATATTTTCACTTTTAGAGAGTCACGAAAAGACCAAAATGACTACTCAGGTAATCTAAGCAAGAGGGTGTGTTATCACTCAAAAGAATTCAAAACATCATTTTGACAAGATTACTTAGGTTCATGGGTCAAAATAGGGTCTTAGGAGTCATTTCTTGAGCTTGACCAAGGGAAGTATTAAGTTTTTTATAATTTTGAGCCTACCCTAGTGTTTAAATAAACTCATTTTTAAGGTCTTTCATGTCGAGTCTTTCGTCATTTTAGGATTCATTTCATTTCCCAAATTTTTTGTATAAAAACCACCCAATTAGCCAAGAAACCACAGTTTCCTAGCACATCACGTTGAAAAAAGTAACTTTTCGCTATGAAAGTGCTGATAGTTTCGTAGCGCAAAAAAAAAAAAATACACTACAGGTGCTACGAAAGCGCGGTTTTGTTACTGTCTTGTCATTTGAGTTGTCAAATGTCAGAAACCATTGGGAAAGGGTAAGATAGAGGCTTGTTGAGTCATGTAATGATGAAATTGAAGTACACACCCACGTTTGTAGTCATCATGGTCAGTATAGGTTATGATTGGGCCATCATTTTCAGTTATAAAAGGACACTTGAAATTCAAATTCTTTCCTAATTAGTCATTCTCATTCCTTCTTCCTTCATTCGTAATTTCTGAGCTTTGAGTATCAAGAAAAAATTGTGGCTGGTTCTCACAAAGGTTTATTACATCCATATCAAGCGAGGCTGAAAGATTTATATCAAGTGAGGCTAAGAGGTTCTCTAAAGAATATGGCAGAGGAAATAAAAATACACAGAGGAGGACAATGCTTAAGGAATGAACCTGAAGACATGAAGGAAATAACTGAAGACCCAACAGTGATGGAAGCATTCAAAAGAGCAGGTTGCCTACAATTTTGTGAGAAATTGCAGGGCTATCACACACTGGTATCCAAGGAATTTGCTATGAATTTCAATGGAACAACTACTAAAATGGAAATGCTAAGTTTGTCTATCACACCAGAGGTCATTTCTGCCGTTACAGAGATTCCAAGAGGTCAAGAAACCTGGTTCAAAGGGTTCAAATTTAATATGGATCAGTGTAAAGAGTTCATGAAGCCCGAGTACATTGAGATGGATCTCAACAATGCTATCCCAAGAAGCTGCATCAAAGATAATTATTCAAAACTGCTGCTCAACATTTAGAAATATTTTACTTGTGCAGGCAGGTATCACAAGGTTTATTCATACCATTTCAAATTACTTCCACACTTCATTGGTAAGATTTCGCTTGACTTACCTTTTTATCTGCATAGAAGTCTTGCAAAGATGGCTGATAGGGTGCAAGAAAAGTCTGAGGGGAGTGAGACATCATTATTTCATCATGGCTATGAAATTATTAATTTTAGATGAACTTCAAAAGATAGGCAGAGATTGGTCCTCATTCTTGTTTGTTAATGGTTTTGACTTGGAAACCCTAACTCCTGCAAGAAACCCTAAAGCTAAAGGAGTTCCATCACCATTAGCAGCAAAACCAAGCCAACATATGGATGAAAAACCAAAAGATCCTGCAAGAGTAAGGCCAAGAAAGAAAACTGAGAAAAGGATAGAGAAAATGCAAATGCTTGATACATCAGCTCTCCTACCTAAAAAACTTAAATCAAAGGTTGTCAAATATGCAAAACAGGAACAAGTTGTCAGCAAACAAGGGACCAAAAGAATAAATAGAAGCCAAGCAGTGGTTTTGAAAGGAAAGACAGTTGCTATAGAAGACAATGTAGTAACAAAGGGGAATCTAGAGGATATTCTTCATGCCATTGACATAGAGGAAACACAAAATTGAATTTATTGGGGAGGATGACCAGAAGTTGAAAAAGGCTAAGTCTACAAAGAGATTAGATTTTGAGGGGGAAGATGCAGGTTTCATTTTTCAAGCAAGAAAGCCTATGACAAGGCATGCTAGGAAATCAATGGAAGGCAACAAAGAAGTTCAAAAACCCACTGAGACAACTAAATCACCTAAATATATTATTGATCTCTCATCTCCCACAGTGAAAGATACAATCAACAAATTAAAAAGGGGAAAAGAGAAAGTGATAGAGAAAACAGAGTTTCAGCGCCTTGAGGAAAAGTTAAGGTTGAAAAATCAGGAAATTGTTGTCATGAAAAAGAAAGTTAGAAAACACAGTGTCGAGAAATTACAGTTTAAAAGGATGAAGGCAATGTGGGAAGGACAAGTTGATTCTGTTTCTGAAACTTTAGAAAATACAGAGCAACTTGTCAAATGGACAAGTCTAGCAATAAAAGAAGCTAAGTTTGTTAGAATAATAAACACCCATTTGAGAGATACTAACAAAAGACTTAAAGACCAAGTGAAGGATTTACAAGAGCAAATGGAGTTAATCCATGATGAGCTACAGAGCAAAGGAATTAAAATGACAATCATAGAAGAACCAATAGGTTAACCAATGGTAAATGAAGAAGGAATGCCTCAAGGAAGCTAAAATGAAGTTGGTTTATGGTTTGTATGGTTTGTAGATGATGAAGACAGGTTATATTTTGAGTTTTTGGGCAACCACAATTTTCATTTGACAAATTTATGAAAAAATATGCATACTCAGCAGTTTCATAGCGCCTCCAGGCTTAAAAAACAGAAAAGCGCTACGAAATTGCTGTAACTGCCTTTTTTGCTTCTTTTGATCAGTATTTAAGGTGTTAAATGCTGAGTTAAGAGCTGAAATTGCTATGAAAGATGTGTTGAAGGGTGATTAATATGATGCAAGAGGAAAGAGTCAAGTTTTTGGAGGACAAAGGCTTGTAATGGCAGCGCTACAGAAAGCGCTATGAAACTGTTGTATTTTCGTAGCGCAATATATTACATCCTCTTGAGCAATTTTTGAAGCGGTTTTAAACAGCTGGAGGCTAGGAAATATTTATGGGACATGTTAAGCCAACTTTCAACAGCCAAGGACCACAAAATGAATATTAAATGATAGTCAGAATGTGCAAAGAAGGAAAAATATCCTATACCTAAAACACAGGGTACTGTTTCCTATTTTTGTGGAGGTCAACTAAGTGGTCATGAAGAACTGAATGCCATTATCCAAATTCGACCATGTGATGATACACTTGTCAATGATGTAATTTCAAATAGATAAAGTTTTTATAGATAGTAATAAGGAGTTTGAGTCCTTTTTGAAATAGGACTGTCAAGTAGGATAAGTGTCTTTTTGTAATAAATTTCATGTTTTATGGTTATGCAAGGTGTTAGTGGACATAAATTTGATGTATCTAGCCTAGAGGTAGATCATCTGAGGATGTAAGAAGTCTATTAAAGGCCATTGGGTCGAATTTTTCAAGGGTTGGACACTTCTGGAAAAAATGAGCTTATTGTGAATTGACTATTTTCAGCTAATACATAGATCTTCTACTTGACCAACTTAAGATTCTGAAGGGGTTTTTAGTGTTTTCCTATTCTATTTGTATTTCTTAAATATCTCATTTGTAGGGGTGTTCATCTATATTACTCAGAATTCATCTCTAAGATGCTCTGACTTCCTTTATAAGTCAACTGACTGTGTTTTTAAATGTTTCATGTGTGTGTGCCTTATCACTAAAAACTTTGATATGCCTCAACTTCCATGTTAAGTAGACTCACTGAATTACTGAATTTCTTTTACTCCATAAGACCAATGTATACATGCTGATGTTATTTTCAACCTACATCTATCATTATTAGTTTATTTCCTAAATGGATTTAGCCATATATATCTTTATCCATATCATTAACCCTTGAGAGATCCCTTTTAGGCTGAGGAGGCTAAGCCTCAGTCACAAGATTAGGTTTGAAATATTTACATGAGATTTTCTGATCAAGCAGCCTATCAGGTCCAATTTTGTGATAACAGGGTGTACCAAGTTTTCGTGAACTGCCATATACACCTTGGTGATCAAATGAAAGAGAAATGACCAAGGACTTAACGTACGTGCAGGTAGTCTCCCCGAATGCTGTGTTCGGTGTATCACAGTTACAGGACGACAGAATCAAATTCATACGGATAAAGGATTTGAACCTATGAGGGTCTCCCTTTATATACGCAACAGTACGGGGAGTATAAGTCCATACTAGTGCTGTCTAAGGCTAGATGGCGAACGACAACTACTAGGTTTAATGACGTCAGAACACGTCACTAGCCTAGACCTCTAAATTTTTTTGTGTTAGGGTCCAATGCTTCCTTAGGTTAATTGAATAAATTTTACAGTTGATCTTGAATTAATGTTTTAATTTCAAGGTCCTACCAAATTTGATCTCAAATTTCCTAAATGCAAATTACATGCAATAGAACACCATTTTCCGTTCGATGAATGCTAACTAAGAGAAGGATAGAGATCTTTCAGAAAGCAACAAACACTGAACACATATGAAGAAGTCCCGTAGTGCATCTAATACAATCAAAACGAGACTCTTTCCTAGATGCAAGCGAAAGGATGCAATTTTTTGCTTTTTGAATGAATGAAGCACACAATGCAGTAATTACATCAAAAGTCAAATCAAACACTAGTTTAGAGCACTATGAATGTAGAGATATCAAAGTGAATGATTCAAAAGAAATACAAACACAAATGCACTCAAACCAATGATGCACTCTTTCAAACAAAGTGAAAGCTTACAAAATGACCCAGACAAGAAATGTGATCTATGCTCTAAAACGAAGAGATGGAGAGTCAAACAACACAAAAGTAATCGTTCAACAAACAAAAAACTCAAAGGATCAAGAAAGACTCAAGCAACTGATCAGGGAATCAAACTGACAAGAAACAAAAAGACTCAAACTTCAATTAGAAGGCTCAGTGAGCGAAAGACACCTAAAACCCTAGGGCTATGAACTGCATCGATACGAAAATTGACAAACAACTGAGAAGAGCAAGCCTAAAGCAGTAAAAAAAACTCCAAAAAGACCAATTGCAGATCAAGAAACAAGCTAGAGTCAAGCACAACTGACCAAAAATTCAGCAAAAGGGTCAAACCAAATCCTACAGGATTCGGCGTGACTGTGAGGCAGTAATCCACGCCAAACAGAGGTTGGCACTACTGCAACAAAAGCAACCTGTGCCAATTGGCGTGACTGTTCAAGAGAAACTCATGCCAAGTCAGATAACTATGGGAATAGGAAAGAACCAGTGAGTATAGGTCAATCTTGACACTCTGGAGCTAAACAAGAGGATTCCAAACAATCAAACAAGCCAGAAAAGACAAACAAGCAAGCAAACGACCAAAGTCAACTTGACAAGGAAAATTCCTAAAAGGCAACGAAATTACAAGCTCACATGTTCCCTGTTGGAGTCGCCGATTTGTTGGGAAGGTAAATCCTCTTTGTAGCTAGAGACGATCCCTCTAGCCCTAGAGTGGGTCTAGCAACAAAGGGAGAAGCTAAATTGTAGGTTCCTAATTAATGAATGAAAGGGATAGGGTAGATTGACCTACCTGGAGTCCATCGATGTCGTCGCTGTAGTGGTGGTGGCCTCTTGATCTCTGTCTCGACAGGTCACAATACTTCCGCAACAATGCTCGGATACTTGCACAAAGATCAACAAACAAGAGCAGCATACAAAACAATGGTTTCATTCAGAATCAACTAACCACTCAAGGAAAGTTAAGCATATTGCATCAAATAAAACACATTAATGCAATATGGGAACCAGACAATAGTCATGTATATATATATATAAATAGAAGGAAGAGATACATCCGGAGCCTTGAATTCACAACCTCATCTAGTGGGTTTCAGTTGAAGCGCGTCTCGAAGGGTTGTCGGGGAATTTGGACGAGGTGAGGACACAAGCCTAAGCTCTCTCGACAAAAGTCTCTTTCCGTTCTATCTTCCTAGCGAAAAGTTCAGGAATTCTCTTCAGCCTTTCAGCTATAATATGTTCAGTTAGCTCATCAATGAAAGATGGCTTTATTTATAGAGGGAGAGAAGGAGGTTGGGATCCCTACAATGATGGAAGGGAGGCCTTATCCCTTGAGAGGTTTCCCCAAAAAGTGGAAACAAAAGGCCAAAGGAGGAGGGCCATGGTTATTCAGTCAAACCTCTCCAGATGACTCGCCCACGAAGTTGTTATGATGGAAAATTCGCCTCTATTTTTAAAAAACATTCCATAAACAGGTTGGCGTGGGTAGCTCACTGGGACAGAGTGCCAATGGGCGCAGGGTCTAGTGTTAATCTTCCTCATCGGCGCGAGGGCATAACAGTCTACTAGCGCCAAGGCAAAAACACGTGTTTCAGATGGTCTACTCAGGAAATTGTCAACAGAAGGAATGTTGTCCTTATGGAAAGGGATGTAATGATGGTCTTTGCAAGGCATGACACTTTGTTTTATTCACAGAAATGATCGTCCAATGTGTGGGATGGGGATTACAGGGACAGTGACAAAATGCTGTGTAACAATACGGTATAGGATAATTGTCTTTTGGACAAGCCTTGTTAATGTCCTGATGATCGACACATACTCTGATAGTCCCTTATTTTTTCGTTATGAGAACTATGTTAGATACCCAATCCGTCAAAGGAATAGGATAAATAAGTCCTTCTCGTAATAGTTTCTCAACTTTAGCTTTGATCACTGCAGCTTTCCGCGGATGTATTGGACGTAATCTTTGTCGAATAGGCTTAGCGTCTGGGTATGTATTAATTTCATGAATAAAAATCTTAGGATCGATACCTAGCATCTATTCATAATACCAGACAAAAATGTCTCAGAATTCTTGAAATAGGGATTTGTAAGTGTTAATCTCTTCCATCGAACAAGAAGCACCTATATGATTTTTTTTTCAGTAATTTTAGGTTTAATCGATATGTCAATAGGAACTGTTGTAGAAATATTTCCCAAATTTGTCTCATAATCTGAATGTGTAATCGATGTGGGATTCTGTGGTTCCTTGACATAATCAATTGTGAAAATAGATGAAAAATAATTTTCAAATTTATTAATATCAGGAAAAAAATAAGATCGATGATGTAGATCGTCCCATGGTAATTCATCTGATGACAAAATTTCTCGAATGCTTTCATCATTTGCGAATACATGTTGAAAGGGATTCGGAAATGATGTCAAAGTTGAGCTTGATATAGAAGATGATTATTCTCTGATCACATTCGTTTGATCGGTAGAATTTGATGAGGTGTCAGAATATGATTGCACTGCTACATATGTCGATTCAAAAGGACTTAAAGGCATATCGCCATTATAAGAGTCCAATTCTGATTCTGAAGGCACAATCCACGTGTCATCAAATGGTATTGTGCTTGACATGATCATATTGATATTGTAAATTGTTTGCAATACATTGAGTGAGGGCATAACGTTCCCATGAGAGTGAAATCCTTCATTAATCCTACACCAACATCTTCGCATGGGATAACCAATTTCCCGACATGCTGAATGTTATCCGTAGAAGTAGGGCCTGAAGAGAAGTATGACAACTGATCGATTTTAACAATCTTTCCCTTGTGAGGAAATGTAATTACCCGAAAGATTGATGAAACAACAACAATCATTATGTAATACCAACTATGACCCATAAGAAGGTTGTAATTAAGAGGGGCATCAACAATTTCCACCTCTAGGTTTACAGTTTTTCCTTCTACTTCTATAGGCAGATCTCAGAGTATTCCATATGGATGGAAACCTCTTTCGTCAAAGGCTTTAAGGATAGTTGGTGATTGGTTAAGTACTAGAGAACCAAGGGTTTTCCAACAGTTTGAAGACATTATACACGTAGATGCCCCCTCATAAATTACAGTACGAAAAACTCATCTTGATTTGACTAATACTGGAATTTGAAAAGCCATTTGATGTGGGAGTCTAGGTACAAAATTTTCGAGATCAAAGACCATTAGGTTCGAGCCTTCAGGATCAATAGCTTTGATGGATGATAATAGTAATTTCCTTTGTGTTGGACATGATTGCAGCACTTCTAAGGCCGACATTGCTGAAGGGGATATTGATCAGGAGATTATGTCCATAGTTCAAAAATGCTCAAAAATGAAAGTGCTCAAAATGTTTGCAACCTAAGCGACCGGAAAGGTCTCGTTGCTGTGATTCTGGCACCGTGAATGGTTCGAAAAAAAGAGGTCGTATGCAGAATTTGTGAAGGTTTTAAAAGCCCAGTAAACTCCAAAAACTCGACCTTTGACCCATTTTGACTTTTTATGGAAATTAAAAAAAAAAAATATTGGAAAATATATATATATATATATATATTTTATATTAAAGTTGGAGGGCCTATCAGCAGGCGCCACGTGGCTTTCCTGGAGGTTTCCACGTGGCCCTAGGCCAGGGTTAAAGGTGCATTTCAAAATTTTATGGAGTCCACGGGTTACGAACCCTGTACCTCACATCCGCGTGTAGGAGCGCCCGACCAATTGGGCTGTGGTGTTGCTTAACCTCTATGGGCAACGAGTTGTATTTAAAGTTTACAGAATTTCATATTGGCAGCAAACGGGGCCAACCCCCACCTCATAGCACACTCCATATGACTTGGCGCGAAGATCTAGGAGCTAGAACCTTCAGCGGTTACGGTGAAAATGGGTCCAATGCCATGTGTCTAGTCCGAAGTTTATCCGACAATTACAACAAATGGTTAAACGAAACAGTTTATCCGATGGTTTCGGCGGGAGGGTCATGTGACCACTCCTCGCTTGGAATTAAATTCCAAGTTAAATTTTCCGCCATTTATGGAGCACGCCACTCGTTTTAGTGGTCGTTGCCAATTTTAGTTGGGCTAACTGAAGTTTTTCCACATTTAGTGGAGTTTTTTAAGGGACATTGGGCAGTTTCTTGTTTTGGCCATAAATCCTTGGATTTTCGACCAATTTTGATGCATGGATAGTCAATTTTTGGTATTCTTGACATTCTGAACACACTGGAAGAGGTTTTAGAGACATCAGAGGTCATCTTATGCAGATTTAGCTTCAGAAAATGTCAAGGAGCCACTAGGGCCACTAGGGTGTTTTTAGTGAATTGAGCATCCATTATATGTTTTCTGCAAATCAATAGTCATTCCTGACTAATTCAAGCATTTTGAAGATTTTTTTACAGAGATCATGGCCATTTGAGGCGTTTATTCAAATTTACTTACCATTTTTAAGCAATTAGATATGAGGGACATGCCATTGGGAGCTGGACCAGCAGATGTAGCCCAGGAGGGGTGAAATTCTTCATCAAATTTGCTAAGCACTATTACATGTAATGTTTAATTCTCTATTATTTACTGTTGTAGAGTGTTTTATAAGAAATTTACATGCTTTAACCTCACACAGAAATCTGTTTAACTAAGTTAAAGTCATTTTTTTCACCTGCAAACTTTAGAGAACCTTATGCACACATTTTAATTACTGTTTGGATACTTAGCACAACAAAACTAATACATTCCATTCAAATCAAGTTTTTATCAGAGCTCAGGTTGAGCATTAGGTTAAGCTAGAGTATTTTCTCTGTTTAACATTTGTGCAAAAGGATTTGTTTAAAAATTGTCATAAAAACTCTTGCAAGCTGTGCAAAGCCATCTTGGGGCAGCATTTGTTGTGAGTTTGCATTCTTACTAGGTTGAAGCTTAAGAGAGGAGAAGGTCAATTGGAAAAGACTTTAAGTAATCCTTAGCCAAGGAGGGGAATATTGCCATTATCTCCACCTTCTATTTCACCTCAAAGAGAAGAAGAATAATCCATAAGCATGACTTAAATGGAAGGATAAATCCATGAAGAAGTTGATCCCAAAGAGGAAGAAAGAGTATTAAGAAAATCATTCCTTGACTTGACTGAAATGGTGAGAGTACTTTATCAAGAAAGAAATTAAAGACTAGAAGGATAAGGATCCAAACTTCACAAGGGAGGAGAAGGATCGTTAGGAGGCCATAATGATGAGGATAAATCCAAGAAGGGTAATGGAGGAAATGGAGACATTAGAAAGTCACCATCATCACCCTCATCTTCATCTTCATCAAACTCTACATCATCTTCAGTACATCATACTCACAAAGTCAAGAACACGGGTAAAAGTCCTTTTCTTAAACTTGATGTTAAGTTTGAATTGCCAAAGTTTGATGGTGGAGTTAATGCATAAATGATAGATAATTGGATTAGGAAATTAGAGGTCTATTTGAGAATTCAAATATTTCATGATGACGAAACCAAAATCCAATTATCTTCATTGAGAATGGAAGGTGCAGCTCTTTTTTGGTGGGAAGCTAAGGCAAAGGAGGAGATCAAAATTTATGGTAAGATTATCTTATCATGGTCTGATTTCATTTCTGCAATAAAACAACAATTTTATCCATTAGCTCACATGCAGAAAGCCATAATGGATTGGAAAAATTTTAAACAATTGAAACGAAAAAATGTTCAAGTTTATACCCAAGAATTTAGAAGAAGAGCTCTTTTAATAGGAATAGATTTGCATAGCCAAGACACTTTACTCAAGTATATAGGAGGTTTTCATACTTACCTAAGACATACCATTCTCATGTTTAACCCTACAAGCTTAGATGAGGTTTGTGTTCAAGCCACACATTTAGAGGCAAGGGGAAAACAAAACTTAGATGGGAATGAGGAAAGTGAGTTTAAAGGCAAATGAAAGAAAAGAGAGATGCAAATTCTAGAAAAGAGAAGGGAAAATTTTTCTGCAAACATTGTTCTAAAACAAGCCATGATGAGGACCATTGTTGGAAAATTCATCCACACTTGAAACCAGAAATTTTTAAAGCCAAAGATAAAGCCAAGGAGAAAGGCAAGACAGTTGCAATAACTGAACAAGACCTAGGGTCAGAATCAAGAGATGAAACAAAAATCACATCTATGGCACTAAATAACTTGAAGGGGAAAGATAATGAAACTAAACCTAGTTCTAGTATTTCTAACTATCACATAGAAGCTCCAAGTGAAGAGAAGAGAATTGAACTGTTTCATATGATGGTCATTTCCAAACATACCAAGGTTGACAAATTGTTTGATAGTGGGTCACAAGCGAACCTTATTTCTAAATACTTAGTCAAGAAATTAAATCTTGAGACCATTCCACATCCGAAACCATATCCTCTTGGTTGGATTTGTAAGGATGCAAATTTACAGGTTTCAAAGAAGTGCATGTTGCACTTTGCAATAACAACACATTTTATTGACACGGTTGAATTAGATGTTGTTCCGCTTGATATTACAGGTGTGGTGTTGGGTAGTCCTTACTTGTATGAGAGGAAAGATATCTTCCATCACCATGAGAACAAGTACCATTTATTCAAGGATGGCAAGGAGTTTATTGTGAGAGCTCATCGCAAAAAACTAGACTCTTCTTTAGTGAATGCAGGGAAAATGAAGAGGCTCATCAATGCAAGCCAAAACTTGACATTGATGATGATTAAACAAAGGGAATTTGTATATAATCCTTTTCATGTAAATGATGATATAAATAATGAGTTTTTTTAGTTTGAAAGCAGGTTGTCTTTGAGAGAAGATGACAAGCGGATGCAGCTATTGTCTTTGGTGTCGATCGGTGCTAAAAACAAAGTGTCAGTGAAAGAAGGTGCAAAGGCCCAAGAGAGGGTAAAGCAACCTAGCAAAGATGGCACAAATTTCAGCAATGATCATTAATGGTTTCAGAAAGGCATGGTACAATGGTGAGGAAACTTGGTCAGGAATCGACACAAGTACAAGGCTAATTCAACAAAAAATCACCATAAGGACAGGATGCAAGGTGAAAGTAATTTTCAGTTTCCTTTGATTATAGACCAATGTAGAAACAATATGTTTACTGTAAAGTTAATTTTCTGTTCTGCAAGTTTCAAAAATGTGCAACATGATAATGTCTTAGTCAGCAATAGTTGGTCAATGGAATCAAGGAAAAATCTGCCGTTTCAAGAAAAGCTCCAATTAATGAAATTAGGGAAATTTCAGTGGATTAATATTGGAAGAGTGGGGACACAGTCTCCTGAAGTCTCCTCATCTTTAGGTTCAGTAGTACAGAGAGCTTTTGGGGTCCAAAATCTTCCCAGTGGGGAGGTGTGATCAGGAGATCATGTCCATAGTTCAAAAATGCTCAAAAATGAAAGTGCTCAAAAGTGTTTGCAATCTGAGCGACCAGAAAGGTCTCGTCGATTTGATTATGGCATTGCAAATGGTTCGCAAAATAGAGGTTGTATGTAGAAGTTATGAAGGTTTGAAAAGCCGAGTAAACTCCAAAAACTAGACCTTTGACCCATTTTGACTTTTTATGGAAATAATATATATTGGCAAATTTTTATTTTTATTTTTTTATTTATATTAAAGTTGGAGAGCCTATCAGTGGGCGCCACGTGGCCCCAGGCCAGGGTTAAAGGCGCATTCCAAATTTTTATGGAGTCCACGGGTTTCGAACCCCGGACCTCACATTTGCGTGCAGGAGCGCCTGACCAACCAGGTTGTGGTGTTGCTTAACCTCTATGGGCAACGAGTTGTATTTAAAGTTTACATAATTTCATATTGGCAGTAAAGGGGGCCAGCCCCTACCTCATAGCACACTCCATATGACTTGGTGCAAAGAAACAGGAGTTAGAACCTTTGGCGGTTACGGTGCCGGCAGGTCCAACACCATGTGTGTAGTCGAGAGTTTATCCGAGAGTTACAACAAAGGGTTAAACACGTCGTTTTATCCGACGGTTCCGGCAGGAGGGTCATGTGACCACTCCATGCCTGGAATTAAATGCCAAATTAAACTCTCCACCATTTATGGAGCACGCCACCAATTTTAGTTGGGCTAATTGAATTTTTTCCACATTTAGTGGAGTTTTTTAAGGGACATTGGGCAGTTTCTTGTTTTGGCCATAACTCCCTGGATTTTCGACCAATTTTGATGCATGGATAGTCAATTTTTGGTATTCTTGACATTATGAACACATTGGCAGAGATTTCAGAGTCATTATAGGTCATATTGTATAGGTTTAGCTTCGAGAAAGGTAAAGGAGCCATTAGGGCCACTATGGTGTTTTCAGTGTATTAAGAATTCATTATCTATTTTCTTCAAATGAATAGTCATTAATGACTAATTCAAGCATTCTGAAGCTGTTTTTATAGAGAGCACATCAATTTGAGGCTTTTATTCACATGTACTTACCATTTTTTAACAATAAGATATGAGGGACATGTCATTAGGAGTTGGACGAGCAGATGTAGCCTAGGAGGGGTGAACTGCTTCATCAAATTTGCTGAGTACTGTTACATGTGATGTTTAATTCTCTATTATTTACTGATGTACAATGTTTTATAAGAAATTTACATGCTTTAACCTCACATAGAAATCTATTTAACTAAGTTAAAATCATTTGTTTCACCTGCAAACTTCAGAGAACCTTATGCACACCTTTTAATTATTGTTTGGATACTTAGCACAAAAAAACTAATACATTCCATTTAAATCAGATATGGACAAATCTTCAACAATGCTGTAATTATGAGAAGCTCTCGCATGTGGATTGGAAGCCAATTTTCGAAGTGCACCTTTCACAGGTGAAGTTAATCACTAAATCAGGGTTAGGTTTCTCGATTTGAAGTGGTTTGGAAACTGAAGGAGGTATGGCTGGTGTTTGAATAGAAGATTCAGTCTCTTTACCATTTACAGGACTCTTAGATCCATAGTCTTGAGATCGTGTCACAACCATGACCTGAGACATCATTAAAATATCTACCGATGAATTGGAAGAAGATTCGATCATTTTACTATCTTGAGATGGAAAAGGATCCTTCAAGACAACATGTGTGGGTGAACCTTTGAGAAATTTGTATACCTCGGCCCGGTGTGGACACTCTTTTGTATAGTGATCCTCGTCACATATAAGACAAGGATAACGAGGTTTTCGATTTTCATCAACTCGTTTGGTTTTTTCTATTTTCTCTTTAGGATATGTGTTTTGTTTATTTTTATTCTTTCCTTTCTTCTTATTGCCAGCTTTAGCTTTAGTACTGGATGAATCTACAACCTGAATTTCGGTAGAAGTTTCAACGGAAGAATCTCCTTTAGGTGAATTTGGTAAAATTATTATGGGAGAAGTAGGTTTAGATGACTGCTTCTTACTCTTTATAGTACTAACTGTACCAATTACACCATCTGCAGAATAAGAACCAGAAGGAGTTGCAGTAATTTGACATGGGCATGGTAAGTCAGGAATTTTTTCATATAGAGTACCAGACTGTGTGTATACAAGGTCTAAGTACTGTGCTTGAGCTATGACTTGTTCTTCTGTAACAAAATCTCCCTTGGCTATGTCTTCAGTGATCTTTGGAAGTAGTGATTTAATGAACCATTCTACCAAAATTTGATTCAGAATGAAAACCTTCACTAAATTTCATCTACGTCTCCATTAATGTATTTGATCTGAAATGTATGTAGACGTACTCTGTTTTAATGAAGTTAAAATTTCTGTGCCATTGTCATAACGGACTAGAAGTGAGTTAGGAAAGTTGTTGCTAACGCATTGAAATTTTTGAAAGAGCCACATGGTAATTAAATAAACCACTTTGAAGCTAAGCCTATCAAAGTTCTCTGAAAAAGTATCAATTGAATGGAATCATCGATTAAGGAGTTGGATTCACACCAAAGATGATAAGTCATCACATGATTTGAGGGGTCTTCTCTTGATTTTCCTTCAAACTTAGGTATATCACTTGGCAACTTAGTTGGCATTGCCAGCCAAAATGGAAGATAATAAATTGGATCATTCGTGAGGCGTGACAAATTTGGTAAGTCTAATGTTGCAATGAATGGTAACCGATAGTTAGGGTCTTGTTGGGCAAACTGATAACCTTGAGGAACAATACAAGTACCCAGAGGAGGATATCCAGGATAACCTGGGATAACTTGCGTAGATGCAATTGGAATACCTCCGGGGTATCCAGGGTTATTCATACCAAACTGAGGTTGAGCTAGTATTTGATATGTATAACCAGGGTATGGTTGACCTTGGTAGACTAGATTTTTTCGTGTTGGTCCATATTGAAACTGCCCTTGAAAAGGTTGCTTCACAAACTGACCTACAAAAGGTTAGCTTGTTGGAATTGTAGTTGCACCAGGTTGTCCTACAAAGGTTTGAACAATATACTGAACAACAGGTCTAGTTTGATGAGCAGTGACTTGAGGTATTTCCTGTGTTACAATTGATGCTGTTGTTTGAAGGATTGTAACATCAGGGACTTGATAAACTCCAGGGATATGTGTACTTGGTTGTTGAATAGAAGTTTGAACAACAGATTGGATAGGATTTCTTGGAGTACTTGGACCAGCTTGATGACTACTGGGTACATACACTTAAGGTGTAATTTGAAGTGCAGGCTGAGCAGGTTGCTAGAATTGGGTATAACCAAATTTACCAGTTAGCTGACCAAGTTGATTATAAGGTACTTGTACAGTAGGTTGAAATTTTGTTGATTCAACGACGGGTTCCACACAGTATTAATGCCTGGATTAGGAGCTCCCATTAAAGGTTGCGGTGCATAAGGTTGACCATAAAAAGTTTTAGGTATTGAAACGTAAGTTTGATAATTTGTCAGATAAGTTCCAGTAAAAGGTTGACCTCCTTGAAAGGACGATTGCTCTTGATAAAATTGTTGCCCCTGAGGAGGCGGTTGTCCTTGAATAGGTTGTGGCCCTGGCATAGGGTACTGCCCTTGAAGAGATGGTCCTTGAGGAGTATACTACCCCCCAGGCGGTAAATTTCCACCGTGAGAGTCAGTAGAAGGAATATGTCTAGTCATCATTGTTTGGTCAATTTAGTGTGTCCTAAATTGCTAACATAAATTATCAACCAGGGATTCGTAAGCTGACGAAGTGTGGCGCACTATATGTGCAAGATAACCTATCTCTTACTTTTTTGTCGTTTTTGGTTTTCTAATATGAGATGGAAATTCTAAAATAAAAACAAGTATGGTTATGATTGTTCAAGGCAATGATATCTTTTATAATGATTTACCAACTTCAAACTTAAAAAAGAATTTGAAACATACAATGACAAAACTTGAAAGGAAATGAAAATGTGCTGCTAGCCTAATAAATCAAACAGTGAACTATTGAGCATGAAAACCAAATTATCCTTGCTGCTGTCTAAACACAAAAGAAACTATGCTTAAATAAATCCAAGAATTGCAAAAAAGTAAATCTAAATCAAATTACATCAACTTATATTCTGATCCCTCGCCATTAGTCCAGCTATGGCTTTCGGAGGTAACCATAAACAACTTGAGCAATCTGATATCTAATTTGCAGAAAAAGAAAGAAACTAATATCAAACTACACACTCATAATTCAATCCCTCACCATCAGTCCAGCTATGGCTTTCGGAGGTAACTGAAAATGACATGAGCAATTTAATATATCTAACTTGCAGAAAGTAAACTAATATCAAACTACACACTCATACTTCAATCCCTCACCATCAGTCCAGCTGTGGCTTTCGGAGGTAACTGAAAATGACATGAGCAATTTAATATATCTAACTTACAGAAAGTAAACTAATATCAAACTACACATTCATACTTCAATCCCTCACCATCAGTCCAGCTGTGGCTTTCGGAGGTAACTGAAAATGACATGAGCAATTTAATATATCTAAATCTAATTACTGAAACAAATGTGCAAGACTGAAATAAACAAAGCAGTACTGGAATTAAACAAAAACTAAGAAAAAGAAATCAGAAGAAGGACAATATTGAATCCATGTCATTAGTCATTATAAAACTATGTGCAAATGCCCGGGTTGTCATGAAAAATTATGCTAAAAGCTATGATTTCAGAAAGCAATCTAAGTAAGGAAATATGACAAAACAGAATTGAAAGAAACTTATCTAGAAAACATGTAAAAGCCTCCTTGGATAGCAGGGGCCCTCTGCTACCAATTTGGTGTAGTCCTTAGCTCCTTGAAATTGTAATCAAAACAGCATCAAAGAACTGAATTTCTCTATTAAAAGAACTCACAAATCTACATCCCATTCCATCTTGAACTTAGTTACAAATCTACTTCCTCATTACTTCCTCATTACCTATGATAGGAGATAGCTTCTCCTATTTATACAAAATATGAGGAGTCATCTCATTAATGGGAGTCCATGAATCTCTCTCTCCATCTCTAGAGTTATAATCAAAATAGGAAATGATAAGACACATGCCTTTCTAGAGTTTCAACACAACTTGAGGAATGAGACACATATCCTCTTAGAGTTTCAATACAACAAGGAAGTGAGACACATCCCCTCTTGATCTCATAATCTTCTCCAACAAAATTCGAATTTGGCTTTAGAGTGCCACATAAGGGTCTTCTAGAAGTCTCCTTTTGACCTACACATGTCACAAAACTCATAACACATATATAGATATATGAAACTATGTTAATTTTCTAGTTTCTAATCATAAATTCAATTAAAATACATAAAATTAATAACTTTGGAAAATAAGGATCCTAACCCATATATTTATGAAAATGGTTACTTGATGTAGGGTTTTAGGTCAAATGGCTATGAAATAAGAGCTAAATGGTTATGACATAATGGAAATATGTATGAATATGGAGAACACTTTTGAGACTCAACAATCATATAGACTTGTTCCATTGTCAAATTTTCGGTATTAGATTCATTAAGACCAGTTGATCATGTAATATTTTAAGAAGAGGGAGATTGTCTCGAGAAAGTACCATAGAGTGACTGGTATCCAGGAGGAACTGATGGACCACCATACAAAGAATTTTATGGCGAGGAAGAATACATGGATGACTCACCTGACATGCTTGATGAAGACATGTAACTACCTCTGGGTATGGAGTAAAAAGGAATATGACGTGGTGAATAATTGAGACCAGTGCTATGTATAAAGTCAGTAAATTGTTGATACCAAGGGTCTATTTTAAAATGATTGTAAGGGTAAATTAGTTCACTATACCTTAGATCTAAACATTCTTGACGCGAAGGAATTGTGATCTCTTCTTCTGTGACAGTAATCTCTTCGATACTAATAAGGTCAGGAGGAAGATTCTCAGTAATGTGAAGCTTCACTCGAGGTGAACGAGGATGACCAAGAGTTCTGGCTATGAATTTTGAAGTTGACTCAGACGAAGTAGATTCATATTCAGGTTCAAATATTTCAGGTTCACTAAGTTGAGTATCTGATAATTCACCAGTTGCAGACTCAATTGTGATTACTTCTGAAATTTCTGGTTGTTCTTGATTTCTTCTTAATGTCTGAGGTTGATTTACTTCATAATCGAGATGTATTATTACAGATGTTTCCCCTTGTTTAGTAGACCTAGTTCCTAATTGTTTATCACTTTCAGATTTAATATTTTCCAATTGACTCAGTGTATACTCAGGGGGTTTCACCTGCATTCTATGAGAGTGTCTCGGTAATTCAACCATGGTTAATGTTTAACACACAAAATCAAAAAATATTTCAACAAAATAGACCTAAGGCCTCTAAGAAAACAAGCAATTTGAACACACGCCTACAAAATTTAAGAGACAAACTACACATAAAAAATATGTTTCCACACTAAAAACACTAGTTGGTGATGAAATCCAACATTGTAGAAGGTAATGTGGAAAACTTGGTGGTTGGAACAGTTACCCTAACAACCTGGTTAATGAAACATTCCAGTGCAAGTACCTCCACTTATTCCATCTTGAAGTGAAGAGTACCCTCCGAAAATTCCAAGTGAGTATAGCTGATGTCTATTCCAAGTACAATAGGACCTTCCCTCCACCGTCACAGTGGGAACAATACTAAATATTATGGCCACTAAGGTCACCAATGGAGACAAATGCACCTGGGGGAATAGTCTACAATCTGATATACACACAAGGGCAGAGTATCAAACTCAATCCCCTTGAAGGCTCCCTGACATGGTAAATCCAAAGTTTTCCAACAAGTGACCCCAGGCTCCTCGAAAATGGTTAATCCGAGGTTTAACATTTGTATTATGTGCACATCTTATATATTTTCTAATGATATAAGTACGACTACCTCACCGGGTCCGACATGATCTCGTGCTTGACTCTTTTAAGAAGAGCTTCCTAGAGTACAAATGCAACAATTGGATTTCCCTACCGCAAGATTCTACTTGTTTGTTTAAACTACTTTGGAACATTTATTACAACCTATTCCAAAACACTAGCCTAAGCTATATCGGAGGAATGAGCCCTAGAAAATTTACAAATGTCTAAATTGATTTTATTAGGCGTTATATTGATTTGGCTGTTATTTAACACAAAGGGTATGGAGTTGAAACTTTGATGATGTTGTGACCCGATGCAAAATACTCTAAATGCATCTATATGAGAAATGAAACTCTTTCTTTTCAATGAATTCTATTTAGGAGAAAGTTGAGAGATTTATTGATTTTAAAACACAAACTTCCTCATTCATTAAGAAATTGTCTTCCTTTTTGAAAAAAAGACAATTTCATTAAGAACTAAATTTTCAAGTAAGATCAATTTCTCTCAATTTCTCTTTTCAAATGAAATTCTATGATAAAAAAGACAAAAACTACAATTTCAAAAATCAATCAATTCCCAAAAGAAAACAATTCCTAAAAAACCCTAAAAAGCATAAATTTCAAAATCAAAACAAAATTCTAATTCTGAATCCTAACTAGGATACTTATGAATGTTTTGCGGATGATCTCTCTTAGTTGTGATTAGACTAAGAAGGTTTCCACTTATCTCAACCGAACTGAAATCATCCAAAAGTGCTTGGTGTTGAATCAGGCTTTAGTGACCTAGAAGATTTTCCGAGTTTGCAAATGAATAGGGAACAAATATTCATAAAAGTAAGGTTAGCTACAATCCTGATGGATCAAGAAGACAAGATCATAAAACCAGTGAGCTAAGGAAAATGAAGGTATCCTCCATACAGAGCAACAGTAAACCAGGGAAAACCCTAACTTGTGAAATGCAAACAAGCTGATCAATCATACAAGACTCAAAATTTCTGAAAGGGAGTTCTCACACAAGATCTGACAACTAGAATGGAACAGGGAAAACTTGAAGAATTTGGTTATCTACCTCTGAAAGAGAGAAATTTAAAATTTTCAAATTTTCTAGGGGGCGCGCAGCTTATCAGTTGACAACAGTGCACATACGCACTGGATTGAACTAACAAGGTGCGCAGGTTGCTGCTCTGTCTTCCAAAGAGAACCGCATAGGCAAGGAAAAAATTGGAAAAAATAAAATATAAACTTTCTTTCTCATAGATTCTAAAAAAATTATCTACCCAACCACATTCAGAGAAGCCAAAATCAGAAAACTAAAGTTTCAAACTGAATAAAAACAAATATAGCTAAGCTTAAGTGTCTATCCCCAGTATGGTTTCCAATTTGTTACGAGGATTAATCCCTCTTGCGGACAAGAGCGATCTCCTTAGTACTCTAGCGAGTAACTAGAAACAAAGATCCATTTGAATACCTCTTTCTCTAGATTAATTGTATTTTAAGATCACTATAATAGTAAAGTAGAGAGGAAATGCTCCTACCTTGAAATCCAAACGTCTGATGTAGCCCTTTGTCTCGTCGCTCCAAAGTAGTTCTCCAATGATGAGTAGAACCTGCAATCAAAGACAAGACAAATAATCAAATAATCTGCAATATATAATAATAAAAAAGTACTAATCCATCTTAGTGATCAAGGAGTCCAAGTATTGAAATTATCCCCATAAATACAGAAAAAAGACAATGAGAAAAAGAGATCCATATGTATTATCATAAATTAGAAAGAGAAATCTTACAACTGGATGCTCTTTCATATGTATTTTATTTTTACTTGCTTTCATGGGGGTGCACAGGTTTTAGTGGAAAATAGTGTGGTAGTCACCGCAGCTAATGGAAGGATCATCAACGCATGTGCAGGGAAAGGCTAGTAAAACCACACAGATAGAATTTTAAGGGTTTTACAGAGCTTTTCTCCAATTTCCAAGACTTGATTCAGGAACATCAGTGTTTTTTACCTGTAAGGGAACATGATATGTATGGTAATGGACCCATATGAATAGTTAAATGTCATGGTGAGAAAATGACGTGTAACATGTGTGAAGGGATTAGTTATCAAGATCCCTGGAGGTTGTGGGTTGGAGCCCTGTAATAGCTTAGGTTCCCTGGAGGTTGTGGGTTGGAGCCCTGTAATAACTTGGGTTCCCTGGAGGCTATGGGTTGGAGCTCTGTAATAGCTTGGGTTCCCTGGAGGCTGTGGGTTGAGATAGTAGTCCCGGGAGCCCTAGACAACTTGGGATGAGACCAACCTTGATTTGATAATATTGAGGGCAGAGGCAGTATAGTCTCTAGATTCCCTTATTATTGATATTGCATATGGAAGAGAAGGCATTGGGTGCTTGTCGAGTTTGGAAACCCATTCAGTGTGTGTACATAAAAGACAAAGAACAAACACAAAATCAAAGAACAATCCAAAGATAAGTATCAATATTTTATTTTAGTTTTTAACTATGCACATAATCTATTATTTGATTTATGATGGTTGAGAGTTGATCTAATCGGATGTGATACTTTTATACATGATGATGACTTGATCAAAATGATAATTTGACTTGATGTGACAATAAGTAAACAAAGTCGTAGATGTCACCTCATTGATGAGCTACTAATGAGGTATGATTCAAATCTATTACAATTCCTTTCAAGTTGAATGGAATTTTTGTGCTTGGTACATGAAAGCATGGAAAATGCCTAGTTTGGGTGGTTGGAATTGGTTTCAAGAGAATTATTAGCAATAGCAAAAGGAATTGGAATATGCAACAATTTGTTGATAAAGGAATTCAAGATCAAGGTCGTTGTGGGACACTTGTACCTAATAGTGTCCATTGATTTCCACGAACATGATATGATTGGTATGATGGTTTTGAGGCAGGGATATGCCTTAGTTTTTGGACCTTCAAATGCGAGGAAACATTGCCAAGGGATGGATCACCCGAGAAGGGGATGTTGGGGAACTTGGAAGGTGAGTGACTATAGGGAAGGGGGTGATTGATTACTTGCGGGACTGGGAAGCAGAGAAGGGAAGGTCAGGGAATAAATTTGTTTTGGTCATTAACATTGTCAGATGGAATCAAAAGAAAATTGGGAGTGTGCCCGGGAACAATGAGTTAGTAATTGTTCACTGCGAGAACAAGTAGCACAATGATGGCAGCGTTGGACATTGCAGGCAGAATTTGATTTTTGCAGTGAATTCTAGATTTGTTGGGAAGGAGTTGAATCCTAGTACTACTTTGGGGGTGGAGGTGTGAGCCTCTAGATTCCCTTGTCGTTGATGTGGGTATCATATCCTTTTATTTGTTGGTTAAAGAATATGTGCATATGTATATATGTGTGTATCATGGTAAATAATGTGTCGAGTTGTGTTTATAAAACTCCATAAATAGGATGTTTATTTGTTGGTTGAAGTAAATGTGCACAGGTGTTGAGGAGGTAAATCCCCTCTGCGGACAAAGGCCATCCCTACTAGCCCAGCAGGGGTCTAGCAACAATCATCAAATGCTACAGCGCAAGTTCCTAATTGCAAATAAATAAGCCAATGATGGAGGCCTACCTGGAGTCCAGTGCTATGATTCGTAGAAGAGACAGCGTTCCCGTTCCTCAGCCTCAGCAGATCACGATCCCCGCGATCTCCATGAATGGACACCTGCACATGCAAGAAACAACACGAATACAAGCATAAAATCCAGAATACGCAACTATATATCAGTTAGAAAGGATATAACTCATTATTAACATAAGCGAAAAACAGAGTGGAACCATAACCGGTAGTCATTCATTAATAAGCAATCGAAAGAGAGTACAACCAATGTTCTGACGCCGCGGTCTCCTTCGGAAGGGTCCCCAGTTGTTCACGTCTCGCAAAGCTCGCCAGGGAAAGGGAAAACCTCTCTAGAGTCTCTCGACGATAGTCTCCTTACTTGAGTTGGCCTTAAGGGAAGAAAGAGGGCTCTTACAGCACGAAGGCTCATGGGAATTAGGAGATTCAAAGCTTAGGCACTTTAAGACTAGCTTGCATTGGCAATAGGCAAGATTTTATAGATGGGGAAGGAGGGAGTTGGGATCCCTATTATTGTGGGATTGGCCCTATCATCAAGGAAGGTTCCATGAAAGGTGGCAAACCACTTCCCTTCCATGGAACTCCCATAGCCAAACCTCCCAACTCAAGATAGGCAATGGTTTCTGAGTTTGTTGAAACACAACTTCCGCCATCTTTATTTAAAAAACACTCCTTAAATTGGCTGGCGCGACTGTTGCTCTGGGACAGAGCGCCAGTTGGCGCGACCTCTTTGCAGGATTTTCCCCATTGGCATGAGTGATGAACTGTATTCCCGCGCCAATGCAAAAGGAGATGTTTTCATGGTTTTTTGCAAGGAGATGTCTTTAGGGCAATTGAAGCTCATGTTTAGAGGAATGCAATGATGATGGTTTCAAGGCATGACATTGCTCACAGGTCACATAATGGGTCTTCCATTGTGCGGGATGGGGAATGGTAGGGACGGTGACAAATTACTGTGTAACAGATGCCCCCTAAAGTATGAGGCCCGAGAGAGAGAGGGGTGAAATGCTTTACGAGAACATGTTCAACTAAAGCCCTGCCGTCGGAAAACCTGTGTAGAAAAATACAACTGATATCTCAAGTACATGATGTATATGCGATATGGGCACAGCCATCCGAAACAGAGTACACTATAATCCGGATCCAGGGTATGGGCGCAACCATCTAGCGAGGATCGATAAATAGACTCAGGTATGGTCGCAGCCATCCAATCAGTGAGTCATGTACAAAATATTAATCACCGATCGCGACTGGATGCTGACGGACACGATCCGGTCTTCACGCTCCATCTAAACCCAAACAGTACAAGTTCAAGCATGCGAATATGTGGTGAGCCAATACATGCAAGAACATTGTACGATTACCCCGACGATGATGAAAGACGTTGCGGTGCGAGAGGAACCACCAATAATGACAATGGCCCTCAAGGTACTACAGGTACAATCTACGGCGTGTGAATCAATGAGCTGGTGTCGAACACCCGTAGAATCACTCGATCGGAGGCCAATGATGAAAACCCCACGTCGAATGCGACGAACATGCCATTGAGGCATGCATGCTCCAAGGTACCGTAAAGGAGTCTCTAGATCAACTTCCTGGATAATGAGCTGAAGTCGACAGGAAGTGACCTTGATCGAAGGTGGGCCATAATGTTTCCCACATCATCGACACGAGACAGAGGAACATGATGTTTTTGTTGTGAATCAGGATCGTATGAGAATCAGAGGAAGGTTGATATTCGCAGAGGCCAACTTCTCTTGAACACATAACGACACAAATAGTGGTTTTGGCAGCATATTTGACATCAACGGATCAGAGGTCATGGTGACAAGGCAATGAGCAGAGGAGAGGTCAAAAAGGATTAGCCAAACCCACGGAAGCAAGTGAAAAAAACGAGATGAGATGTCCCCAACCCGACACGAATGCAGACAAGTGCCATGTTCAAGAGCGACATACTGCCGACACGATAATGATTACAGTTCCATTTTTCCCCCACCATTTCTGGCGAGTACCTCTTTATTTTTACACAAGCTTGAAGAGGATACCATATGCTTGTCATATAAATCCGTCCTTCGGACGAATCCATCCTAGTACATTTAAAGAGCCCTAGGAAGGAGGAACTCGAAATAACGTCATGGTGAACAATCCCAGGTGTCATTTAGGTTAACGAGTACGACAAAGGAAGAACTCGACGTCTTTTCATGTTTTGAAGAGTTTGAAAAAAGACGGCGGAAAAGTAAACTCCAACGGTCCCTTTTCGTAAATAGTTCCCCAGATCCGAAAAGGTAGAAAACAATATCCGGGAAAACCTCCTAGTCGCGATAGGCTAGGGTATTCCTTTTACGTAATCAATCCATCCCAGCCCGAAAAAGGGTTAAACTTATACTGGGTGAATGTCGATTCATGGCCACTTTAACGAGATCAAAATGACAAGGGACTCGGCAATCTTTTCATATTTAGAGAGTCAGAAAAGAGCTGAAAGATGACTCCTCCTGAAGGAATGAGTGGTATAAAGGGTAGCAACTGGTTCTGGTAATAGTGGAACTTCTCAAAACAAATAAAGGTTGAGAGGCTGGCTAACAAAGACCACTCATCGCAGTGGTTCCTCGGGAATGGGTAAAACAACCAAGTGAAGGCATATGATCGGCCAAGCAAATAGTAATGATGGAGTGAGAAAACCAAGGCTCATCTGGAAAAAACAGGCTGATAAAATGGAAATCAAAAGAGGTAAAATGGGAATGGTTTCATTTTTACACAAGCTTGAAATCAGGAAACTCTACTTGAAGTTGGTTTCATTTTTACACAAGCTTGAAACAAAGATAAACTATGCTTAAAACCGGTTTCATTTTTACACAAGCTTGAAATGGAAACAAACTATGCTTGAAAAAGTTAAGCATGCCCCCAGCATGGTGACTCAATTCGAGGTACATGCCCCCCAAGCTTCAGTCCATATGAAAGGCAGATGGAGTGAAGGTTCAAGTTACGAGATCAAGAGAAAGACTCGACTGGGATTTTACGAGATCTTAACAAAGACTCGAATTGAACGGGAACGTGTTTCATTGTTTTAACGAGGTTGACACATTAAAAGAACTATCCTCAGAAGACCTTGTTTCATTTTTTAAGGAGCTTGACACAAGACAAGGAACTCTGCTCCCACAACCTCATCATAATGAACAAGAAGTCATCGCTTCCAAGAGTTCCCCTCCCGATGGAAGGAAAACATCCTGGAAGTCTGGACCCAATGCCCCCAGCACCTGATGCACAACAACATCATCACTGAGCACAGGCACGGGGTATGTAGCCACATAGTTGACCTGCGGTGGGGCAGATACAACGGGTGGATAAAAACCAGGAAGGGATGATGGTGGGCAGTGCCACATCGGGGACCAAAGAAGTGAAAGGCCGATCGATGGTCCCACGATCGTCCTTCATCGCGGAAAACGGACACATGAGAGGGGAGAGACAAGCGCTCCCAATATGGGTGTAATCGCGCCCCAAGAGCAGATTGAAATCCAAGGGGCCTGGAACAACCATCACGTCCATATGGACGGTTTTACCTCCCAAAGTAATAGGTAACCTTGGAAGGATCCCTAACGGTTGACTTGTTCTTCTGTTGAATGCCAATAGATTCTGCGTAACAGGCGCAAGCGGCGGCGAACCGAAAGCTTGCCAGGGAGGCGCCTTCGTCTATAATGGTACTGGGTACAACCAGACCAAAAGCCTGTACTGTGATCTCGAAAGGCACATAAGACGGAAGGCGGAATCCTACAAATCGATTCCAATCAAAGGAAGCGACCAAACTACTCGGAGGGGCTACCATCGACTCGAGAAGGTCTTCCCCTGGTGTTACGGAAGAAGAAGGAGCATCCTCCACAACCTCCATCTCGAAGGTGGGAGGAGTAGCTTCTTGAGGTATAGGGGCAGGAGAATATTTCTCCAAGTCTGAGGAATCTGAAGAAACCAGAAGGACATGAGGGATGCGAGGTCCACTCTCAACGGAAAAGACCTGGTGCACTGCAGGCGGGGCCAGTTCAACCGATCCCACGACCAATGGTTGGTCGGGAATGGATTCCTAAATCTGAATTTCCGGAGGAGCGGGATTGACCAAGGATGACTCTTGACCAATCGTAGGATCAGCTGGTGGAGGACTCAAAGAAAGCTGTTTGTAACCAGCCGGAAGGCACGGTGGAGAAACAGCTGCATTGTCCAAGACTCTTTTGGCTTCATCCATATACGGACAAAGGTGGATGGCATGGTGCCCTTCACACAACTTACAGGGACTGGTGATCTTACCCTGCTTCTTAGGAGCCTTACCAGCACCAGTTGAATATTTTCCCCCAACCTGACTCCCGGAAGCCAAAGGCAACGGTGGACGACCGCTAGACCATTCTTCAAGCACCTTGGGAATGCCAGGGCAGTCTCGAAGAAGATGGTCTTCCATGCACAACATGCAAGGGAACTTGACTTTTCATGGAGGGTTGGAAGGTTTATCAAGAGGAGGTGCATTAGAAGCAGCACCTGCAGCCTTAGCCTCTCTCTTATCAGACTTCTTCTTCTTTGTCTTCTTCTTCTTCTTCTTAGCCACCTAGTTACTTGAATCCAAACTTTCACCAAGCGAAGTAGAAGAGGAGGACGCAGAAACATGCGAAGAAGGGGAGAGGTCCACCTTAGAATCAAAATGATGTTGTTCAGGTGGAGGAACTGATTGAACAGAATCCGAGACATTCGGGACCATAGAGGTTGAGAACAACCAAACAAGCAACCCAACAGTTAACCCAGGAAGGGACAACATTGCCATATAAGGAGCACCAACATTTCCAAAAGGAGGGAAAGGACCAGGATTCCCATCAGAGGGGATTCCTTGGTTGGTGAACTCTGGAAAAGTTGCCATTAGAAACGATCTTCAGAACAACAACCTAAGGAAACTAACTTTAACCAGGAATATTTCGTGGGTAGTTAATTTTTAAAACATTGAAACAAAACTCTACCGTTTCATATTTTAAGAGTCAAGAAACAGGCAAAAGGTGACTCTATCACTTTCAGATTGGAAACAAGCGTGAAAGGACAAGCACTTGATGACCTTTTCAAATTTAAAGAGTCAGAAAAGATCGAACTGACTACTCAGGAATGCTAGGCAAAGGGTGTACCAAATAACCGTGAACTGCAATATACACCTTGGTTTCAATAATGAAAGAGAAATCAACCAAGGACTTAACGTACGCGCAGGCAATCTCCCAGAATGCTGTGTCCGGTGTATCACGGGTATAAGGCGGTAGACTCGGCTTCCTACGGATAAAGGATAGCAACCCTAGATGGGTCTCCCTTTATATACACGACGGTACGAGGAGCACAAGTCCGTACTAGCGCTGTCTAAAGCCAAAAGGCGAACGACAGCTGCCAGGTTTAACGACACCGGAACACGTCTCTAGCCTAGACCTCTAAATATTTCGTTAATGTTTCAATGCTTCCTTAGGTAAATTGAGTAAATTTTAAAGTTGATCTTCAATTACGTTTTAGTTTCAAGGCCCTACCGTATGTCATATGACAATCTCCTGTATGCAGCTACATGAGAAAAGAAACTTTTCAATTCGATGAATGCTATCTAGTTAAGGGAAGAGCTTCAAACAATGATGCAACAAACATCAAAACTGAAAACGAAACTTCTCCAAACTAGATGACTTTCACTATCCAAAAGTATTCTAAAACATTCAACGAAGCGAATTATGCAATGTAATCTATGCAAAATTCTTTTTCCGAAAACTATGCAATTGTAATCTATGCACAATTTCCTTTTCTTTTCAAATAATAAGAATGCACTCAATGCATTTTTCGATGAAATGAGAATCTACTTAATGCATGCTTTCAATGAAAGAGAATGCACACAAAGCGATTTTTAGCTCTCAATCATTAAACAATGTGATCTAAGTTCAATGATAAATCTCAAAATACTTTTCAATGCGGTGTGATCTAATGCATTTTAACAAAAAGGACACTTTGAGACGAAAACTAAATAAACACAAAGCTTCTTAATGAAGGATGAATGCAAAAGAGATGTAAATAAACACTAAGAATGCAATCGTTGTTTCAAAACACTTTGTAACAAAATTCCTCAAAAGTTGACAAAACACAAAGAGGACTTCCAAAGAATGAGATCAAAACAAGGCATTCATTCCCTTTTACATCAAGCAATCATGGAAAGAAGACATCCCAAACAATGAGCAATGTAATCTATGCTCATACAAGGAAAAGACCGGAAGGGAAAGACACACTAGTGAAGGATTTAGGGAAAAAATCTCAATTTTCATACACCCTGAAATTGGCACGACTTGTCCATTGACAACTAGCGCCAATTGGCAACAATTGGCGCGGCTTGCACATTGAAAACTAGCGCTAATGGCCAATTGGCACGGGTTGCTAATTGACAACAAGCGCCAACGGCTGAAAATGAAAAAACAAAGAATTTCTCCCAACCAAGACCAGACTCACCATTTCAAGCAGAATCCAAAACAAACCCATAAGCAAAGTAATGACCAAAAGAAGCTTCCGAACAAGGGTAACCCTACCACCTACAGGAAATGGCGCGATTGTCTAGCTATAATCCGCGCCAGACAGGGGATGGCGCGAGTGATGAACTGGCAAACTACGCCAACTGGCACGACTGTCAGGGCTAAACTCGCACCAATCAAGCCAAATATGAAAAGGTGAAAATTCGGAAAAGCAGAGGTCAGATATGATCGTCTGGGGCTGAACCAAAAGCCAAAACACAAAAGAACCCAGCCTAGAAGACCAACCAAGCAAGGAAAACCACGAAACAATCAAAACGAGACAATCAAAACGAGACAATTAAAACTAGACGTCCCCAGTGGAGTCGCCAAATTGTTGAGGAGGTAAATCCCCTCTGCAGACAGAGGCGATCCCTACTAGCCCAGCAGGGGTCTAGCAACAATCATCAAATGTTACAACGCAAGTTCCTAGTTACGAATAAAATACAAAAGATGGAGGCCTACCTAGAATCCAATGCTATGCTCCGTAGAAGAGATCGTTCCCGTTCCTCAACCTCGGCAAATCACGATCCTCCCACGATCTCCGCGGATGGACACCTGCACATGTAAGAAACAACACGAATACAAGCCTAAAATCCAGAATACGCAACTATATTTCAGTCAGAAAGGATATAACTCATATTAACATAAGTGAAAACAAAGTGGAACCATAACTGTAATCATTCATTAAATAATAATCGAAAAGAGAGTACAACCAATGTTCTGACGTCGTAGTCTCCTTCGGATGGGTCTCCAGTCATTCACGTCTCGCAAAGCTCGCCAGGGAAAGGGCAAACCTCTCTAGAGTCTCTCGACGATAGTCTCCTTACTTTAGTCAGCCTTAAGGGAAGAAAGAGGGCTCTTACAGCACAAAGGCTCTTGGGAATTGGGAGATTCAAAGCTTAGGCACTTCAAGACTAGCTTGCATTGGCAATAGGCAAGCTTTTATAGATGGGGAAGGAGGGAGTTGGGATCCCTATTATTGTGGGATTGGCCCTATCATCAAGGAAGGTTCCATGAGAGGTGGCAAACCACTTCCCTTCCATGGAACTTCCGTAGCCAAACCTCCCAACTCAAGATAGGCAATGGTTTCTGAGTTTGTTGAAACACAACTTCCGCCATCTTTATTTAAAAAACACTCCTTAAATTGGCTGGCGCGACTGCTGCTCTGGGACAGAGCGCCAGTTGGTGCGGCCTCTTTGCAGGATTTTCCCCATTGGTGCGAGTGATGAACTGTATTCCCGCGCCAATGCAAAAGGAGATGTTTTCATGGTTTTTTGCAAGGAGATGTCTTTAGGGCAATTGAAGCTCATGTTTAGAGGAATGCAATGATGATGGTTTCAAGGCATGACATTGCTCACAGGTCACATAATGGGTCCTCCATTGTGCGGGACGGGGAATGGTAGGGACGGTGACAAATTACTGTGTAACAATAGGTATATATGTGTTTTCAATGTAAATATTGCATCGAGCTATGTTTATAAAGCTCCATAGGTTGTATGTTTATCATGTTTTAGCAGATTATCATTGTAAATATTGCAACGAGTTGTGCTATGAAGCTCCATAAGAAGTATGTTTTGCTAGTCATAAGTGTCATCAAACACTGAGGACAGTGTTCCCCCGAGGGGGAGGGGTTTGTAACAACCCTTGGCTAATTTTCCATGTCAATAAATAATACCAAGGTCATGGGACATGTATTACAAGTTGAATGGAGGACAAAACATCATAGTGGGAATCACTTGTGATTTATTAATAGCTATGGACATTGGCACTGGATTTGGTAAAGGAAAAGAGGCAATAAATGGCAATTAATATGAGAAATAAATGAAAACATGAGAAAAGGAAGGTGAAGAGACACAAATATGCATGCAAGGGAAATGATAAGAAAATGAATGAAAAAGGAAAATGAAAGGAAGATACTAGACATCGATGATAAAAAGGAACCTAAGAAACAATTGATAGTTTTTTCCCAAATTTTGATCAGGTGTAGCAAAGGAGACATAACAAGCACTTGGAAAAGCAAGCAAGGAAAGCAAGGGAGTGCAAGAGGAAGCGTGGACAACTGCAAGTCAGGGAATAAATTAGCTCTGGATCACAGGTAACACTGTGCATGTGAGATTTAGCATGTTGGGAATAGAATGCATGGTGCATGCATTGGTTATTTGCTTATGTTTTGTTGTCATTCACATGGGATTTGTCTGGATTGACAGTGGTTTCAACCTTGCCTTGTCATTTCCTGGATAACCATGGTGTTGAGGGTTCATTGTTTTGTTTAAGCTTTAGATGAATGGTAGATTTGGATCTTGGTTGAGGCAGTCTCGGAAAAATTCCCAAGGGTCAAGGGTGGAGATGGGATTTCTCCTGGAACTCTTGATGGATTGGTGGAGACAGGAAAATTTCTTTGGAGCTGAGAAGGAAGTCAAAGGCATCCATGCTTGTTTTGTTGTTAGAGGTTTCTCGATCGGTTTGGTGAAATCACTGTGGTTAAGGGTTTAGGTGGTTTGGCCTTTGGAAGCCCTAGTTGGTTCTATCTTGGTTTAACCCATATAATCCCACATTCATGCTTGGAATATGGCACGTGGGTGATTGGATGAAAGAGAGATTTGATTCAACCCAATCTATGGTCGGGTGGTATGTGAAAGTACCTGACTTGGTTGGCTTTTGCACATGTTAATATAAGTTATCTTCTTATTGTGATTGATGAGCACTTGTATTGGTTATTATGTTAATATTATGGTTGGTTTTTCATGGATTCTATGTTGGTTATATGCATGGTTCTATGATGTTTTCTAGCTATGGATTTTGCTCATGATTTGATACATTATTGAAGTGTTGATGAATGCATGGGCTAACAAGTGTTGTTGCAGATAGCTTGACTGGGCACAAAGCCTTCTTCGTGAATCTCAGATGAGTTCAAAATTTTATGAAAATATGCATTCATGATCTATAGCTTCTATTGTTATCATATGTTTGACGAAATGTCTATCATACATTAAGCAAAATCTTGGCGAGGATCTTGCTCAAGTATTGATTGTTTAGCGCTGTTATTATCTTAGTTATGTTTCTGGAAAGTTATAGGTAGTTATGGGCAATGGTTTGGAGGTTAGTCTAAAAAAGTGGCATAGATCTTGCAACCGCTGGCACAAAACAAAGGAATTTGGGTCATAACCGCATGGAGACAAGCTTATGGGTGCGGTTTGAGCCTCATAACTGCATGCATAATGTGTTGTGGGTGTGGTTGGGGTGTTAGGATTGTGAAAAAGAATTTCTATCTTAGGATATGATCATCAGAGGTTGTGCACCGACTTCTGGATGATCTGATGTTCTTGGGAGGTATCAGTAAGATTTCGATTTGTAGACCCCACTTCCATAACTGGAACTTGGAGGTTGGGATATATCATAGTGGCACTCCGCTCATGTTTACCCTAGAGAGCTTGTAAAAGTGGGTAAATGTGGGAGGAGGTGTTACACCTACAGGTCAAGACCAACTTCAGGAGGATATAGGCAAGCGAGACATTGATATTAATAGGCCACCAATTGAAAACGATTAATTTGCATGAACAAGAATGCTTGCTATAGATGTCTTTTAGTATTTTTGTAATTTTGTAAGTTTTTTGAAGGGAATTCTCTCCATGTAATGGGTTTATTGTCAATATGTCTATGAGTCGGAATAAAAAATGTAATGGGTTTATGGTCAATTCATTTATGAGACAATACTAAACATGGGCAATGTAATCACTAGTGTATTTGTTGCGATCGGGCACATAATTAATCCCAAATATACTCATTTTTGTTAAAAAAAAAGAATATAATTTTATTATTAATTTTTTCATATTATTAAATAAAAAGGATAATTTTCTTAATGATTAAGAAACTAATGGAGTTTATGATTTGTTATATTATCACTTTTAATGTTTACCAGCCTAGAGCTATCCCAGTGTTGAGAGGAATCACATCTCTTAAGGTGCAAACCTCTTTTTTTAGTGCAAAACTTGAGGAAAGGTTTGCACCTCGAGTTATTTGATCCCTCTCGGCCCTTGATAAATCTGAAATTAAGATGCATCTAGACTCATTTAATTATTAATATTTATTAATTATAATTACTAATTCTAATTATTCTAATTTTTATTATTATTTATGTAATTTCACTGAATCAAAATGTTTATATAACATAATATCACAACATCTCTTCCATACTAGGCTGGAGAGCACCTCTCGATGTAATAAATTATTTTCTAAAAAAATATTACACAACTTGATGAACAAAATGATTAATACAATCACATTGGAGTTTATCCTTTCATTTGTTATCACATCTTATATTTATGAAGTATTTTTCAATGAAGGAGAGGCATTGCAAAATGGAACTTATGGCAAGACAATGTTGTATATGGATTGAGTTAATGACACCTCATCAATTGATATATGGGAGTAACTGATATGTTGGAGTAGTTAGAGGAAAGTTTAGTTTTTTCTTTTATTTGTTTGTTAAAGTAATGTTTAGAATTTTTGTTGTGCGAAATGAGTATTCAATAGTATAAGTGGTATTTTTTTAATAATGTTTTGATAAGGCTTGAGGAGTAGGCTCCTCCACCCTTATGGATTCTCGACTCTTGCTAAGTCATAAATTCTTGGTATATCTGGCTTACGGGTTATTGGATATGCTCTTAGTGTTATAGTGGCAACTGCTAGTTTTGATCTTGGGCCTCACACAAATTATTACAACAATTTATCGATTCACCATAGTATAAAAAAATATATGTAAATGAATAATGAGTATTAATATAAATATTTTATATTTGAGTGAGTAAATGGTGGTCTTTTGATTGAAAACGGATCCAAATAAAATGAATGATTGTAATATTTACACCGCAAGGCGTTTTCTTTGCGGGCTTGGGGTGAGCAGACATTGTTCACCCCAGCCAATCACTGCAACCTATTTTTTTCAGTCTCTCCGCTAAAAATGTGATACGTGTTAGCCACCTAATGCATTCAAATGACCAGTCGTCACCCGCTCAGGCCATTCATAACTTAGGTCATCGATAATTGATTAAGACACGATCTCTATATGCCATAGACATGTACCGCCATCCAAATATCATGCTAAAAAACTTTGTAACACCAAATACACATTGGTGCTTCTCCTCTTATTATTCTCGTGCACACATTGGCGCTTCTCCTCTTATGCTTCTCGTATTTTACCATCTCAAGAGAAACACTGGGACTCAAAGCTGCACAGTTTAATGGAAAAGGTTGAGACACAATAGTAGAATTATAAACAAAAGAATCATCCTTGGAAATTTTGATATACATATGGTTCTGCTAACTGGGAGATCGATATCCACTGACAAGTAAAACCTTAGCAAAACAAGTTCCGGTACCATCCATTCTGTAAGAAAAACCTTCACATTGGTTGGAATTCATGCACCAAGTTTTACAACTTTAAAACATGATCCTAGTTTTATAGTTATATCATAGCCATAATAATCTGTCCGTGGAGGATAAATAAGCTTTGTACTAGATGCACTGAGTTGTTTATTATGCTCGCAACGTTGAAACTAACCGGTGGAATCTTTCCTGTGAAAACCAGGGAGATAGGTACAGCTGAGCCTGGGAGTGTATATGCAGAGACTATTGATTCCATAGAAGCCATGAACATAAAAATGATCCATAATATCCATCCACTTAATGCTCTATGTACCTGTTTCTTCCACCAAGTTGTATAGTCTAAGGTTTCCATCAAAGTCCAAAGTTAATCTTCTCTTGGGGCTTCTCCATAATCTTACGCCTGAAAGGTAAATCCGTCACTTGACTAGAAACTACCATAGTTGTCCAATACCACTTGGTGGATGATATTATAAGTGTTTCTGTCATTGGAAAAGCTTCCCAGGGAAGGAGAAGGCTAATAGTTGCTCAATATGCCTGATCTCTCGTAAATTAGATGAAGCTAGTTTTCATTGTCGAAATAGAGACAATAGTAACCTCGGCTAAATGTGGAACTCCCTAATCTGGATATTAATTGCCCTGTATTATCATTCAGGGTTTGAAATGAAAGAAGAGTATTATTTGGCTGCTTGTAGATTTCCCACAAAAATGATCACCTGAAGAGCTACGTAACACCAAATTTTCAGTTTCTAGAAGAATAGCCTCCCTTAAATTCTTGTTATTGGTGTTGGTACTACACACAACGCTACCATCTCCATCCCACAAACCGAGGTTTCCATCTCTCTGGAGATAAAGACAATCATCTCTTCCATTGACAAGTCATTCCTTGTTGGCTATGTAGGCCATTGTTTGTTTGGGCATCTCAGTATACCATATGGAAAACACATAAGCATTGTTCACTTTAGTGTTGTGCACGGGAGAGGGAATACCAAGGGCTTGATGTGGGGTAGGATGTTGGGCCAAGTTCTTAACATGCACTTGTTCCCTTAAGAACTCTGTCATGGGGTTTAATAAGAAAAAATTGCCAAAACGCTATTCCTATAAGTTCTAAGTGGCTTTGCCCACGTGGGAATTCGTCTAGGTACTTGGTCATGGAAATAACAAAGGCCAACGAGTGCGCGTGGCCAACACTTATCGAAGTTCCTTCATACTCTTGAATAAGACCCCTTTTTTCAATTCTATGGGATATAAGAATTTTTAACAAGGCTATCTAAGCTCAAGTTTAGCGAAGGCTTGGGGTGTGCCTGGATCCTTCAATCCTTTTTCCTCTGTCAGTGCAGGCTTAGGGTGTGACTGGATCCTTCAATCCTTTTTCCTCTGTCAAAGAAGTCTTTGGGTCAAAGATAATGTCTAGGTTCAACAATAGCCTTAGGTTTACGGAGACATTTTCATTTTTATTTTTATTTTTAATTTTTACCTTTTATTCTTTGAAATTTGGCTTAATTCGGCTGCAAAGGGTCTCACATTTTTTATTTTTTCGTTTCCGTAATGGATCGTGACTACTGGTGCTATCGTTGTGAAGTGATGATAGTTCCCCTCTTCTTTGGAAACAAGATCCAGTGCCCCCACTGTAATGGCGAATTCATGGAATAGATCAAGGGTTCGGCGCGACCATAGAGGCCTGCCTTGTCGTTTGAATCCTTTTTCCAGTCTTTGGGTCGAAGATAATGTCCAGGTTCATTCATAAGCATATCGTTCCAGGAGCATTTAAATAAAATTTGACATTGCTTAGAAACATGACAATGTGGAGAAGTGGAAAACCAATAATTGTTGAATTGTTGATGTTGCTAGCTTAATTAGCATTTGAGATAAGAGATTTTTCTACATTGAAAATATATTCAATGGGGAAATTACTAGTGTTTTTTTCATCTTCTTACTTAATTAAGGAAGGTACATGCTCAATATTTATCATGTTTTCAAACTTGTTGAAGTGGGCTTCTGTCTTCATGTCCATATGTTACTGGAGATTGATGGAGAGTGGCGATTTGATATTGTTCTCATAAAATCTGGCTTTTTGATTTTGCTTTAGACCATCATCTAGTTGAGAATTTACGTTGTTGGTTTCTTGTTCTAATTTTTGAGTAGCTTTCATTTAAATCTGTTTAAATCTGTTGGGACATTTTCTTTGAGATTACAAGCTTTATTATTAATAATTAGTTCCCATCCTTTAATAACAAACTATGATTTTTGGGTGGCTTTCATTTAGATGTTGAGACATTTTCTTTGAGATTTCAAGTTTTATTCTTAACAATTAGCATCCATCTTTTAATAACAAACTATGAAAAATGCATGTAACCCAATCATTATCAATATATTTCACTTGTGGTGTTTCTTTGCACCTCTCGGTGTAATTGCTAGTTAGTATACTTAATAATCAATGAAGGTAAATGTAAACACGAAATACAATGTGAAAAGAAATAAAATAAATGTAAATAAGAAAATAAAAGAGAGATAAAAAATGAAAAGAAAAAGAAAAATAAGAGAAAGTTAGGGAATGAGAATGAAAGGACAAATATGTCTAGCCTTCCTATTAGCCCTAATATCTACCTATATCTTTTTGTAGCTAGTATCACAAAGGCTTTGGAAATATTGTTGTCATAGATGTCAAAGATATGGGGTGTCTACTTATGTTAAATATAAAAATTGAAAAATGAAGATTGTTGGAAATATTTTTTTAGACTTTTGATTCCCCATTTGGATACCCTATCTTTGAATGCACTTTTACTCCAATTAACTAGCTGAAATTAAATCATATTATATATTGTTAAAAAAATTATTCCGAGACATTTCCAACGGTATATGCCTCTCCCTCTAATTCTATAGGAACGAGGAGATATGAAATATTTCATGAGGGTGATCCAACCAAAGTAAAAGTAGGTTGATCCAACCATTTTTACAAGTCAACCACATAAGCGAACATACAAGCACTATAAATAAATGGCATATGAGTTTATTTGTACACAATGCAAGCAAGAAGAGATCTAAAGTCATAAGAGGAGTTGAGGAATAATTTTTGGGGTAATTCTTGGAGTCTAAAGGTGGAAGCGAAAATGTGATTTATGGGGTAAACAAGCCATCTTGGCATTTTTGCTATAACTTTTATTATGGGATGTTTCAAGACATGAAAGTTGGAGGATAAATATAGAATATATTCATGCACACATGGTTAAAATTTTAGACCTTGGTTCACTATAATTTCAAAGATATGGTCTAAGGAAGTTAGGCTTCCTGAATACTCCTAAAATTTGCTTCAAGTAAACCATCTTGGAATTTTCACTATGAATTTTGTTATGGGACGTTTCCGAACATGAAACTTGGAGAATATGAATAGAATATCTCCATGTACCTATGGTCAACATTTTAGACCTTATTTTGCTATAATTTTGAAGATATGGTCTAAGTTAGGCTTCCTGAATGCTCTTGAAATTTGCTTCAAACATGTTAGATTGGTATTTTCGCTATATATTTCTTTCTATGATGTTTTGAAATCTAAAATTCGAAGGAAACAAAGGAGACATCTCAAGGTATATATGGTAGAAATTTCAAACCTTGTTTCACCACAATTTCGAAGATATGATTTGAGGAAATTAGTGTTCTTGAATTCCCATGAAAGATGCTTCAAATAGGTTATCTTGTCATTTTTGCTATAGGTTTCTTTCTAAGATGTTTCAGAATGTGAAATTTGGATGAGACAAAGAAGAGATCTCTAGGTACCTATGGTAGAAATTTCAAAACCATATTTGTAAGATTAGATATGTGGCATGTTGTGAAAATTAATTCTTGCGAAGAATCCAAAAACAACAAATTTTGAGAGAAGTGGACAATGAAGGAAGAAGTAGCATGTAGACCTAGTGAAGGTAGAAAACAAGCATAATTTTTGAAAGTAGAAACGGTTAAGAAATATTGTGAAGAAGCAAGTAGACTTAATGAAGTAGGTTGGTGCCTATGAATATTTGCTGCAGAGGGGATATGTGTATTTTGTAGGTTGGTTCCTACAAAGTAGCAGAGGGTATTGGTGTTTCATGTAGGTTGGTTCTGGTAAAATGGAAAAGGGGATCAATTTATCTTGTAGGTTGGTGCCTACAAAGCAGCGAAGGGGATTGGTGTATCCTGTAGGTTGGTGCCTATAAATTAATAGAGAGAATTGGTGTCTCATATGGGTTGGTTCTTGCAAAATGGCAATGGGGATCATTTTCTCCTCTACGTTGGTGCATACAAAGCAACGAAGGGGATTGGTGTCTCTTGTAGGTTGGTGTTTATAAATTAGTAGAGAGGATTGGTGTGTCATGTAGGTTGGTGCCTACAAATTAGTAGAGGTGATTGATGTCTACTATAAATTGGTACCTACAGAATAACATAAGGGATTGATGTCTCCTATAGGTTGGTGCCTACAAAATAACAAAGTGGATCGGTCTATCCTATAGGTTGGTGCCTACAAGTTGATGTAAAAATAAATTGGTTCCTACAAGATCTTTCATAATTTTTTTTTTTTTTTTGTGGTTTTCTCTCATAAGTATTTTGCGTATATTTCTTGTTACTTGTTCAATTTATGATATTGATGTTTTATGATGTTTGATTGCCTTTAAAGAAGTAAAATTTGTCATTATATTGATTTACCCCCACCCCCCAACTCTCGGTATAATTGTGAATTCCAACAATTGTTATTATAGGTGGTTCCTTCAAAAGCAGTCTAACCACTAGCAGGAAGATCTCAAATGGACCATGGCTAATGAGGATGGCTCTTACACAAAAATATCTCCATTATTTTATGGATCAAATTATGCTTTATGGAAGATAATGATATGGGTATATTCAATGTCTTTTGGTGTTAATGCTTGGAAATATGTACTATATAGAAGGAAGGATAATAAGCATAATGAAAAAGTCATGAATGCCATCTTAAGTGGCTTATTAAAATCATATTTCTATATGGTGTTTTATTTAGAAATAAAAAAATAGATACTCGATAAGTTAAAGAAGCATCTATGACGAAGATATCATTCACAATGGATACAAAAAGAAGATAGAGAAGTCAACTCAAAAGGAAGAAGCCTACACATATGCAAAGAAGACAAGAGAGTTCAAAGCTTGTGATTCCTCTGGCAATGTATCAGAGGAAAAATAAATGAAATCTATCTCAAGAGGAACTAGCAAAGGCAAAACCACTAATTCTCAAGTTGTTGATCATCAAAATGAAGATTCAAACTTAGAAGAAGAAGTTGAAGGTGAAGTAGATGTAGAAGAAGTGCAATCCATGAAAATAAAATCTGGCGCACACACATGTAAGCTACTATACTATCATAATTGTCGAATAATTAGTCACCTTGCTTCTTGATGTCCACATTCAATTTTGGATAATAGTAATTATAAAGAATAACATGAAGATAAGAGAAAATATTATGAGTATGAAAAAGAAAGAGGTGGCTCATCAGAAAAAAGTAATGGATATGCATGTGATAATGAAAAGAAGGAATTCCTACTCATGACTATGGAGGCCCAATACATTGATTAAGAGAAATCAGATTCAAAAGAAGAAGAAGTTGAAGGTGAGGTAGATTTTGAATGAGAAAAAAAAAAGAAACTCACAAGAAAGAACAAAAAGCAGAATAAGTTATTGCATAAATATGAGAAAGAAAAGAATCATGATCTAAATAAATCAACAATCTCTCTCATAAAGTTGTAACTAGAAGAGGCAAATAAAGGAGAAGAAATATCGCTAAGTCAACTCAAGGAAAAGGAAGGACATTGTGAGAAACTAGAAGCTCAAATTGTTTCCTTGAGAGGATATAGGAAAAACCAATGATTAGTTGAATACAAGTTTAAAGTTGGAAAGATATATGAGGTCTTAGATGATATTCTAAAATTTCATAGATCTCATCTTGTTAAAACATAGCTTGTTTATCATGAAAATGTCAAGGGGAAAGTCAAGCTCAATTACATCATTAGATAAATGCAAAAAGAAAAAATGAAAGCTATGTTAATTTGCTTAAAATACCTATCAATAAAAACAATAGTAAGAAAGAAGGAGAGAATCAACAAAGCTCTAATTTCCAAAAGAAAGAAGGTAGCACCATGCAAGGAAGTGAAGATGAGCTGAGATAGAGGAATAGATTCATAAGAATAACTCTCCCAAGAAGGCCTTCTACATCCAGGTATCATAATATCTTTTGTGGCTATTATTTTGCATGTAATAATTTTTGTCATAAGGCAATACATTGCAAATCATATGTAATAAATGATTATATGAGGAACAAGAGTAGGGGATCATATAAGATCTCAAGGAATGGTTGTTTGAGCAACAATCCTAGAAGTTTTAATGAGAATGTTGTCAAAAATTACAATTCATTTGCCCCTTATTCGATAATGTTGATTGTTTCAAGTGCAATAATTTTGGGCACAAAGCTCATGATTGTAGAAGCAATACATTGAGGCCTCCAAATCAAAGTAGAGAAGAAGATATTGTCATAAATAGAAATAAAAAAAAAACAAGGTATGGAGAAGGAAGCAAGAAAAGTAGGAAGAATGCGCTCTATCTCGATGTGTTCTAAACAAAGAGAGTCAATGACATATAGGGAGTGGATGTTCACATCATATGTCAGAAGTTAAAATAAGATTTATAATGGGTAAAGTAGTAGTTAGTCTTAATAAGGAAAATGATAAAGCTAAAGATGTCATGTTTGTTACGTTGGGATCAATATTGTTGTTGTTGATTTTCTTAGTGCAATTAGGGTTATCATAGTATTTATGAAATTATGATAATTACTTTTGATGTAGATTTTCTTTTAGCTTATTCCAATATATCATTCGACAATTATACTTCAGAAATTCAACCATAAAGAATATTATAATAACAGAGATCATAAACATAAGAGAAGAAAAAATTTACCCTCGGAAACCCACTATGGGGAAGAACCCAACAACCTTTTCAATAGAGAAATTATTCTTGTTTAATGCGAGACACACCTAGATCTATGTTCAAACCTGATCTTCTCCTCCAAGTCAAGTCACCCAATATGATCCTGCACATCGCTTTCGATTTACCTGGTTGAGCCAAGAGGCTCGTTCTACAATCCAGTATGAGAGACATATGTAAGTATGTCATGTCCTCAAAAAAATGATAAAAATAATTTTTTCTCATGTCGGCCAAACAAAAAAACAAAAATTAAATAACCATATAAATAAACAATTAAAAATCTATTATTACAAAACAATTAACTGAGTTGTTGATATGTCACTTTCACTCTTCAAGTAAAATTTTACAGAGATAAAAAATCCAATGTGAGTTATGAATAAAATATTTTAAAATGAATTAATTTAAAATGGATCAATACACATGTTATGTAATCTTTATAACATTCAAAAATGTAATTTAAAAAATAATAAATTACACGTTGTTTTTTGCACCCTAAAATAAGTTTGCAACAAAAGAAATTTGATCCCTCTTGGCTCATGTTAGATCCATGCTTTAGATGGATCTATACAGGTATGTACATATCTTTGAGCTGAGAGGATCATTCTACAATCCAGTATGAGGGACATGTGTGCTTTAGATGGATCTATACGGGTATGTATATATCTTTGAGCCGAGAGGCTCATTGAGATGAGAGGATCATTCTACAATCCCGTATGAGGGACATGTGTAAGTATGTCATGTCTTCAAAAAAATTATAAAAATAATTTTCGCTCATGTCGGCCAAACAAAAAACAAAAATTAAATAAGCATATAAATAAACAATTAGAAATCTATTATTACAAAACAATTAAGTGAGTTGTTGATATTTCACTATCACTCTTCAAGTAAAAATTTATAGAGATAAAACATCCAATGTGAGTTTTGAATAAAATATTTTTAAATGAATTGATATAAAATGGATCAATACACATGTTATGTAATCTTTATAACATTCAAAAATGCAATTTAAAAAGTAATAAATCACATATTGTTTTTTTCACTCTAAAATAAGTTTGCAACGAAAGAAATTTGATCCCTCTCGACTCATGTTAGATCCGTGCTTTAGATGGATCTATACTAGTACTTCAGAATTTAGGTCCTCCTGCAATAACCAATTGTCCTAGAATTTTGACCCGCAACAATTTCTCCAGTAACCCAAAAATTTTGACCCCCTGCAACAGTTTCCCCAGAAAAATGTTAACCAGAGAGAGAGAGAGAAATCCTTCACATGTGCGAGTTGATAGAGAGAGAGGAGAGAGAAAACACAACCTTCTTTTCATCCTTATTTTTCCTTCTTATCTGTTTCTCACTTGCCCATAATCTATCTTGTGTGAGAGAATTCAAATTTCCAAATGGAGGAGCTTGAGTTGCCTTTATATAGTAGTATATCTAGGGTGAATGGACATGTCTCTTGCCTAGGGCTGACTTGAATTGGAGGGAACCCCCCTTGTCCCTTTGGAGTGAAAATTTCATTTCAAAAATTCAAATTTATATATTTTCAAAGTTGCAATGGAACTTTGACTCATAATAAATTTTCTTATGACTTAAGAAATTATAAATATGCTTTACAATGATAAATATAATTACATCAAGTGACCAAATGTATATTATGAAGACCGACCATATTTACAAATTCAACAATCCCTCTTAACTAGGGAGGTATTCACCAGCATCATCATCTATCATCAACATCTGCTAGTGGCCATATCTGAGGTGGTACCAAACCCATGGAAATGTCATCAACATATATAGAATCACTCTTCCAAAGTGATCAATCCTTAAATCCTTTGGCCTCTACCTAGGCCAAAATGTTGATATCCTCAACTAATAAGCACTCACTCATCCTTCCTGGTGAGATATTTGGGCCAATACCTCACTCCACCCTTCCAGCGTGTGATCAAGGTCTAAGACATCACTCCACCCTTCTAGTATGTGATTAGGGTCCAGATGTTGAAGGATCTCACTCCGCCATGCCTAGTGTGTGTTCAGGGTCTAAGACCTCACTCCACCCTTCTAGTGTGTGATCATAGTCCAGACGTTGAAGGACATCACTCCACCATGCCTGGTGTGTGATAAAGGTCCAATACCTCACTCCACCATTCTTGGTGTGTGATCAGGGTCCACCTCCAAGAGACACTCACTCAAAATTTCTTGTTGAGCCCTTTGGGTCTCTTGAACCCATTCTCCCTTTCGTGAGAATTCCCATCCGCTCTACAAACATATCAAAAATCCCTTTCAATGAGAGGGGTAATCTCCATGAGCCCCAACTTGTCTCTAAAGTACATGAACTTATCTCTTGGAGAAAAATTTGTCAGAACATCAATTGTTTACTCATTGGTGGATATGTGCTTGAGCCTTATTTCTCTCCTCTGCATCATGTCATGGATGTAGTGGTACTTGATCTCAATATGCTTCAAACTATCACAGAACACAAGATTCTCTAAAAGTTTCACATAAATTTGATTATTACAGTGTATCACTATTGGTTCCAACTCTTGGTCGAACAATCTTGCAAACAATTCCCGAAGCCATATTGCTTCGGTACAAGCCTCATTAGCTACAATGTACTTTGCTTCAACAATGTTGAGTGTGATTGAAATTTTATTCATGCTCATCCTTGATATCATAGTGGATCCCAAACCAAATCATACTCTCGAGGTACTCTTCCTATCCTCAACACTTCCTTCCAAATCAACGTTTGTATATCCTTGAAGTTGTACATCTTTGTTTGCAACATACCTCAAGCAATAATTCATTGTACCACACATATATCTCAAGATGTAATTTGTTTCAATCCAATGCTTGTGTCTCAGTTCTACCTGGAACTGGATCAAGGTGTTCCCAACAAAGCATATGTATGGGCTGGTGTTAACCAAATACATCAACATACCAACCAATCATTGGTACATAGATGGATCTACCAATCTGGAGTAAGAGCCTCTTAACTTCTTCAAGTTAGTCACCATGGGAGTTACCATGGATTTTCAATCCATTATAGCAAGTATCTGAATGATATCTAACACATACTTTCCTCGACCAAGGAATACTTCACCAAGTTCATGCCATACTTCTAATCCTAAGTAATAGTGCATAAACCCAAGATCCTTCATATCGAACTCAAAATCCAACTGCTTCTTGCACTAAATGATAAGAGGCTTGGCACCTGTAAAAAACAAGTCATCAACACATAATAATAAGATCACAGGTGCATTCTTCATAACCTTAAAGTAAAGGTTTGGATCAACTTCACTTTTGGTAAATTCCAGACTCAAATAGTTGTTGATATGAGCATAAGAAGCTCTTGGAGCTTGCTTGATTCCATACAAGGCATTTTCCAACCTGCAAACATGAGCCTCCTTTCCATATACCTCAAATCCTTGAGGTTGCTCTATATACACCTCTTCCTAAATTAATCCATTAAGGAAAGCAATATTTACATCCATTTGGTGTAGTTCTTGTCTCATAGAAGCAACAAGTGAAATTATGCTCTAATGGGGGTGTACCTGACAACCAGAGAAAAAGTCTCATCAATTATTCTCCCTCTTTCTAAGAGAATCCTCTAGCCACAAACCATGCCTTGTATTTGTCATTACTCCCATATGAAACATGCTTAATATTGTATATCAATTTGGAAGTCACCAATGACTTCCCTTCAGGCCTTGGCACAATTTCCCAAACATCATTCTTCATGATTAATTGGTACTTTTCATTCATTGCTTCCTTCCACACATGCTAACTAGTTGCTTCTCATATGTGGAATGTTCTTCATCATTGAGTTTTGTCATGAGAGTTGCATAGATAAAGAACCTTTTAAGTCTCTTCACCTCTCTAGATGTGCCATTAGGAATTGCATATCCTTATGCCTCTTCCAATGTGAACCTAAGCCATGTTGGTATCTTCTTGATCTTTGGAAATATGAAAGGTTTTGCTGGATATTGAGGCCCTTCTATCCCTCCAGTAAATTTTGAAGAACTTGAATGCTCCTCCCTTGAGGCCTCCTACTTTACTCCATCCAAGGAATCTACAAATACTTCCTTATACCTCTAATATGCCACTTTCCCATCAAACGTGACATCTCAGTTGAACTCAATATATCACTATCTTGGAATGTATATCCTATAGACCTTTGAAGATTTTCTATATCTAACAAATATGCCTTTATTTCTTGAAAGCTCATGTTTATTCCTATTATCCTTAGGAACATGAATATATACAAGACAACCAAAAATTCTCATGTGTCTGACCTCTGGCTTCCTTTTAAAGAAGGATTCTTAAAGATTCATGCCTTATAGAACTCTATGAGGACTTCAATTTTGAATGTACACAATTGTCCATGACCCTTCACTCCATAAGAAAAATGGCAAGTCCAAATCATGCATCGTGGCCTTGAAAAATTATTCAATGGACTTGTTCTTTCATTTTGCTACACCATTCTATTGTGGATTATAAGGGACAATTAGCTCCATCTTAATCCCAACCTAATTGCAAAAAGAAATAAGCTCCTTCGAGGTGTATTATCCTCCATTTTCAGATCTCAGTATATTGATATTTCTATCTGTCAAATTTTCCACTTCAGCATTGAATTCCTAGAAATTTTAGAATGCCTAATTTTTTTATCTTCAAGAGATATATCCATGTCTTATAGGAGAAGTCATCAATAAATGTCACATATTACAATGAAAAACCAAGTAATTTTACGGGCATCTAACCACATACATCATAATGAATCAAGTTCAAGGCTTCCTTAGATCTATTGCCACTATTTGGAAATGGTTTCTTGATGTTCTTCCCAAGAGTAGAGCCTTTGCATACACCATCATTCTTGATTTTCTGTTTAGGAACCCTCGACACTATTTGAATCAGTTCAAATGATGCTCTAAAATGAAGATGTCCATACCTATGGTGCCATAACTCAATTGGATTTATTTCTTCATGTACTAGAGCTTGATATGGTTGACTTACAAGTCTATACAGTCTTCCATATTTAATCCCAATAACCCTAGCATCATCTATACTAGAACCACCAGGCCAAACAAGTACTTTGACATCCACAAAGCAAATTTATTTCCTTTATCTTCTAAATAAGAAATAAAAACAAGATTCTTTTTCAAACCTGGTACATAGAGAACATTGTTGATATGTACATTGTTACCAGATTTTAGCTCTATGGACATCTTTCCTAATTATTTAACTGCATAGTTGTTATTACCTCCCAGTTCAACCCTTTGAGACAGTGTCTTTTATGTCATACTTGAGAAATTACCACACGCTCTAGTCATGTGTCTTAATGCTCCACTATCTACCAACCACATGTCATCATCATCTGCAAAGGAACTTTTCAAAGCATAATAGTAGAATAAATCCTTTTCACCTTTGGTCTTTTTAGGTTTTTCATCTTCCTCAACTTTTGTTATAGAAACATGTTATTTCCATTTTATTTTATTGTTAGCCATATTAGCACAATCTCTCTTGAAATTTCCATATTCTTGACAACCCTAACATTGTATCCTTGATAATTCTTTCTTCTTCTTAGAGGAAGAAGATCCTTTTCCTGAATTTTTGTGTTGAGGTCCAAACTTCTTCTTTCCCTTATTATTGAAATGACTTGCAAGGGCTTGAACTTCCTCACCTTGATGATCTATATTCATCAAAGTTGTTCACATATAGGCACTTCCTTAAAACTGTTTATACTTTCTACAAATGTATCCCATGATCTAGGAAGACCATTAAGTGTTGTAATTACTAGTTCTAGATCAGGGATGGATTCTCCAATTACTTGAATCTAATCTCTTATTTGGGAAATCCTTGTGAAATGAGAAGCAACAATATCATCATTAGTCATCCTTGAATTTCTAAGTTCATTCTTCAAGCTCATTGATTGACCAACATTCTTGATTGTGTAGAGATTCATTAGAGCATCATACATATTCTTTGAGGTACCAAGTTTTGCAATGTAGGGAGCCAAATGATCCCTAATAGAATCCACTATAATGCTCATAGCATTGAATTTATCCTCCTTGAACATTTATTTTCCTACATCATCTTCTGGTTCAACAATATTTCCTTTTACGATGTCCAAAACCTTGTTCTTGGCAAGAAGAATATCTATTCTAACTTTCCAAGCTCTAAAATTAGATGCTCCCTCTAGCTTGTTTTCAGATTTCATAAAGGAAGCCATAGAAACCAGTCTACAAGAAGAACTCGAATAAAATTCTCTCTAGGGTTTTGTCAAGGTGATCTTCATGTTCCATTCTTTCTTCACCAATGCTCTAAAACCATGTTGATTTTCTTAGTGCAGTTAGGGTTAGCACAATATTTCTAAAATTATGATAATTATTTTTGATGTAGATCTTCTTTTATCTTATTCCAATATATAATTGAGCAATTATACTTCATAAATTCAACCATAAATAAAATTAGAATAGTACAGATCACAAAAGACAAGAGAAGACAAGATTTACCCTTGGAAAACCCACTACGGGAAAAAACTCAACAACCTTTTCAATAGAGAAATTATTCTTGTTAAATGAGAGACACACTTAGACCCATGGTCAAACCTGATCTTCTCCTACAATTCAAGGCACCCAATCTGATCTTGCACTTAGCTCTCGATCCTGCACTTCCAGAATTTCGACCCTCCTACAATAGCCAATTGCCTCAGAATTTCGGCCCTAGAACTGTTTCCCCAGTGACCCATAAATTTTGGCCCCTTGCAACAACTGCCCATACAAATGCGAACCAAAAAGATATTTCTTCACACGTTAAAGTTTCTAGGGAGAGGGAGGACAGAGAAAAATCAACCTTCTTTTCATCCTTCTTTTTTCTTCTTATCGTTCGCTCACTTTCCCAAAAAATTTCTTGTGTGAGAGAATGTGAATTACCAAATGGAGGAGTTCGAGCTGCCTTTATATAATAGTTTGTTTAGAGTGAATGGACGTGTCTCTTGGCCAGGGATGAATTGACTTGGAGGGAAGCCGACTTGTTACTTTTCAGGAAAAAATTTCCATTTCAAAAAATTAAATTTACATCTTTTTAAAGTCACAATGGGACTTTGACTCAAAATAATTTTTATTTTGAATTAAGCATTTATAAATATGATTTACAATGATAAATATAATTACATCAAGTGACCAAATGTACATTATGAAGCCCGACCATAATTACAAATTCAACAATCGTTACACCAAAACCCACAGGTGTTAGTAAATTGACGTATTGCTAGATTTAAAAAATCCTCAAGAGGTGGTTAAGCACATGTTGTGAAACACATGGGGATTGATGCCAAGTCCAACAATCTCCCCCTACTATGATCCGTGGGTGTTCCAAACTCGATACCTTTGGATTTGATACCACTTGGCGGGATCATGATTGTCGTCACATGAAAACCAACAAGTGCTAGTAAACAAACATATCACTAGAGTTAACTGATCCTCGAGAGGCATTCAAGCTCATGTCTCGAAACACATGGGGAGACTTACCAATTCTAACATGTTGAATGTTTAAAGAAAATTATTCCAAGTGTAAGTCAAATGGCTGATAAATGACACGACGCCACATTTTATTCTAAAGGTTGTAAAATAAGGAAGGAAGGATCTGGAAGATTAGTGTCAAATTAAATTAGGTCTTCAAACAATGTAAATTTCCTTAATAAGATTAAAATAAGGAAAAAATCCTTTGTAAGAGTAACATGCCTAACAACTCATATATAAAAAAAAAGATAAGAGACTACAACACCCCGTACTGCATTAAGAAGATGGGAACTTTTGAGATTGAGTTGTAGGAGAAAGATGATGAAATGGAGAGTTTGTAGGATATGGATTAACAACTGAAAGTGAAGTGAATGGTGAAATTCAATTGAAAAGAAAATAAAAGGAGAGAGAGTTGCAAATAAGGAGAAGCATCAGTTAAGGGGAAGCAACCCTTTGATGTCAAAAGAGTTAATTTGTAGACAAAAGGGAGCATAAGCTTAGGGGGGAGAAATCCAAAAAAGAAGAAGTAAAAGGAAATTCAAGCACAAGGGGAGTAGCCTTGTGTGTAGAGCTAGAAAAGAGGAAATGTTGCATGCAATGAGACATGGACACAATCTTGATAGGAAGAGCCTAGTTACAAAAAAAGAGAAGTAAGAAATCAAAGGAAGTAATTATTTTGCTAATAAGATATCAAGGGAAGAAATTGTAGCCATAAGTAAAAATAACCCTTTGTAATTGATGTCAAAGAGGGAGATTATGCAAAGTAGATAGGGGAAGTAGTTACAGTCACTAAGAGAAGTTGCAAATAGAGGAAGAGTTTTAGACATTAAGAAAAGTTGCATATATAAGAAGAGTTACACATAAGGAGAAGCACAAGTTTAGGGGAAGCATCCATTTTCCATTGATGTGAAAGGGGGAGAAGTTGTAGGTGCAAGGATAATTGTATACATAGGGAGTTTTACAATATTACTGCATAATTGACTAAGGGTTGTCATCAATGACAAAGGGGGAGATTGTTGGAAATATTTTGTCATTGATTCCAGAGATAGGGGGAGCCTACTTTTTTTCTAGATAAATATTGGAAAATGAAGGTTGTTGGAAATATTGGTTTTGGACTTTTGATGCCCCATTTGGATACCCTATCTTTGAATGCATTATTAATCCAATTATCTAGCTTAAATGGGAGCATAGGATATATGATTGGAAATATTATTTTGATAAATTTACAATGATATATGACACTCCCTCTAATTCCATAAGAATGGGCAGATATGAAATATTCCGTCAAGATGACCCAACAATGTACAAGCAGGCCAATCTAACCAGTTTTACAAGTTAAACCCATAAATGAATGTACAAACACTATAAATAAAGGGCACATGAGTTCATTTGTATGAAATCCAAGAAATAAGAGATCTAAAGTCATAGGAGGAGCCATGGAATGATTTTTGGAGTGATTCTCGGAGTCTAAATTTGGAAGCAAAAATGTGTTTTATGGAGTGAATGAGTAGGCTTGGAATTTTTCTATAACCTTTTTTTGGGATCTTTCAAAATGTGAAACTTGGATGATAAAAATAAAATATCTTCATGAACTTGTGATTAAAATTTTAGACCTTAGTTTGTTATAATTTCAAATATATGGTCTAAGGAAGTTAGGCTTCCTAAATGCTCTTGAAATTTGCTTCAAACAGGCCCGCTTGGAATTTTTGTTATAAATTTTGTTCTGAAATGTTTCAAAACATTAAACTTCAAGGTTGTAGATAGAATATCTTCATGTACCTATGGTTAAAATTTCATACCTTGGTTCACTGTCATTTAAGATATGTGGTCTAAGGTAGTTAGGCTTCTTGAATTCTCCTAAAATTTGCTTCAATCAAGTCAACTTGGTATTTTCTCTATAGCTTTCTTTCTATGACGTTTCATATTCTCAAGGTACCTATAGTATAAATTTAGACCTTGTTTCACTACATTTTTAGACTCTATGATTTGAGGATGTTAGTGTTATTGAATTCTCATGAAACATGCTTCAAACAAGTTAGCTTGCCATTTTTGCTATAAATTTCTTTCTGAGATGTTTTAGATTGTGAAATTTGGATGAGGCAGAGAAGAGATCTCTAGGTACCTGTGGTAGAAATTTTAGAACCAGATTCACAAATTTGGATATGTGGCATGTTGTGAAAATTTTTCATGGGAAGAAGCCATAATCAACAAGTATTGGGAGTAGACTACGTGGAGGAAGAAGCAACATGTAAAGTTGGTGAAGGCAAAAGCAACTAACAAACTTGGTGAAGGAAAAATCATCAAACAAACTTGGTCAAAGAAGAAGCAATGAAAAAACATTATGAAGAAGCAAACAAACTCAATGAAGTAGGTTGGTGCCTATGAACATTTGCAACAAAGGGGATTGGTGTCTCATGTAAGTTGGTGCCTATAAAACAACAGAAGGGATTGATACCTCCTATAGTTTGGTGCATACAAAACAACATAGGGAATTGGTTTCTCCTATAGGTTGGTGCCTATAAAGCAACATATGGGATTGGTATCTCTTGTAGGTTGGTGCCTACAAAGCAACATAGGGGGTTGATGTCTCCCGTAGGTTGGTTCCTACAAAACAACAGAGTGGATTGATGTCTCTTGTAGGTTGGTGCCACCAAATTGATGTAATAGTAGGTTGGTGCCTACAAATTTTTTCATATAAAGAAGTTTTGTAGTTTCCTATCATAAGGCTTTACACATTTATCTCGTGCTACTTGTTTAGTTTATATGATTGATGTTTTATGATGTTTGACCAACTTTAAATAAGTAAAAATGGTCATTATACAAATTCCCCCCACCCCCCCCCCCCCCTCAAGTATAATTGTGAATTCTAGCACAAAGTATTTTTATTGACTAGGTGGGAGGATGTCATAAAGCCATGAACTACATTGTAACTTGAGATTGTTGAAAGGAGAATTGAGCAACCATTTAATGTTGCTTTTCTCAACTAGGTTTCCAAGGTAAAATCCATATTTTTATGGTGTGTTTGATTTCATTGTTGTGTAAATTTTCTGTATGTGTAATATTTTGCTATTATTTATTTTTAATGTGTTGTGTTGATTGTGTTAATCGTCACAAGGAAGAATTCCCAATTGTAGTTCTATTATTTCACTCATTATTTCAACCTATGTTGGAACTTAGTGAATGCCAACAACTCTATTTTACCCACCATCCATCTTACTCATGTATTTGGGATCAAAAGGTGTGATGATATAGTCATTAAAAATTAGTAAGTAAGTTTCTAAATTTGATTACAAAGAGTAACAAAAACTAGATTGATTAGGAGTGTCGATGCTTGGACGACCACACATAATGAACTCCCTTGAGCTCGAGGCATGTGTGTGTGAGAGTGAGAGAGAAAGAGCACTTTGCCTTGTATTAAAGATCTAAGGTGAAGCATTTTTTTTTTATTATCAAAGAAATGCATTGTATTTGTTGTTAATCTAGCCTCAATATTGAAGTAATTGATTATATTGCTATTAAAGTGTTGGATAATGAGACCATTAAGTAAAGCATTATTGTTCTCATTCATGCTAAAATGTTTCTCTTTGTTCATTTTTTTTTCTATGTGGTTCACAGACCATGGAGATCGATGATTGTCACGTCCATGAAATATTTGTATCAAGAAGATCCACCCGAAGGCATCACTTCCTATCAGCTCCACCACAGAGCCTGAACCCGAGAGTATTGAGATAATCGAACTCAAGACCTCTCAATAGTAAAAGTGCTTTAATGACAGGAACTTGACCAATTGAACTAAGCCTCAACACATTTAATCTTTGTTCATTATTGAAGTAGTAAATATTTATAATTTTTGGATCATATTTACACGCACATATATATAAGTGTTAGATAGCTCCACCACATATAATTATTGCAAGATTAATGATTATCAATGGCTAGTTTGTGTGGCTATCTTTTAAACACAAGAGGAGAGATCCCTTACTTGTTTCAATCAAGAAACCATTAAAACCAATATTGTTGTGGAATCAAGTGTTATATAGGTCGTGGTGAGAGGGAGGCTTGAAACACGACCACCATAGTTCATGGCAAGAGATTCGTGAATCGATCATCAATCAAGCCACTATAAACAAGATTGAACACACACACAACAATGATAATGCCTTAACCTTCATCATTAATAAAGTTATAATTCAATTATATTGAAGACAAAGTTCTAGTGATAGAGTAATTGCATAGTCCTAGATATTATTGGCATAGTCAATAGGTTGATTATGTACAAATTTACACCAAAGAACTACCATCACTCCAATCCCAAATATTATTACAAGGTAGTTTGCGGTTAGAAGTAGTTATTTGTGTGTAGGTGAACCACGAACAAAATCTATAAAGCCATTCTAAAGATCAATATCTCTACTAGGATTAAAGAACACATTACCTTCATATTGAACTGAAACCACTTTATAGTTGAAAATAAACTTTGTACATGTTAAAATAGAAGAAAAAATGAAAAAAGAAGAAGAAGAGAAAAAACCTTTTTCATTAAAAAAAAGTTAGAAAAATGAAACTATAAAAAAATAATATAAAAAAACTGGGAAAGAAACCCTCTTTTAAACATGTGTTTTTGTACTTTTAAATTATAAAATACAACTAAATAAAATTCCACAAGAGAATTAAATCTTTTCATAACTAAATACAATTCCTAATACCTTGAAAAAAAAAAAACAATTCCAAACAATATATTCCTAAAAACATTTATTTTTTCCATTAATAAATACAATTCCATATAATATATCTTAAACAAAAAAAAAATTCTTAAGAACCTTAAAAACCCATTCACAAATATAATATAATATAGTTGTACCAAAACACATTCTAGCCATTTTATTAACCTCAACTAGGGAGAAAAGCCAATGAAAGACTTTAATTAGACTCATTCTGGTTTGGTATGGTAATTTCCCACAAAACGCGGGCTTAGTTGCCACTGCAAGATAATTATTTCTTTTAGTTGTAAATTATACATTTTTTTCCAAGGAAAAAAATCGAGCTTTTTATATATTTGATAAAAAGTTACATCACATATGCCGCAACATTCCATATGTTTTTTCATCGCCCTTGAGGGCCGCAATGTTACCTGTCCAGCATAGACAAATTGATAAACAAAATACATCAAAACCCCAACACTCAGAAGTGTCACAACATTTAGCTAGAAAGATCCAATTAATCAAAAAAGAAAAAAATCATGTGCATCAGGGCCTCTCTTAGGGGAAAACAACCCAAACAATTCCATTAAGTTTTTACGGACATGTCTCATCATATACAAAAAATACATAATAGTTGTCCAAAAATAAAATATGTACACAACTACTCCAGAAAATACATCGTGTACTGGAGTGAAACATAAATAAAGAAAAACATGATAGACCTTGTTAATAAGGTCTAATGTCTGACACATAGACACCACTTTCATCTTTCTTCGTTATGTGCCGCACCTCCACATCTTGTTGTAAGCCGTCTTTAGAAAGACTGTCCTATTTCGTTCCCTATAAATATGACATACAAAAATAAGTACAAAAGACAATTTTATGATAGACCCAGTTAATGACATTCATATAATCACCAAAGATTTGAACCGAATCAATTCCTAGAAACACAAGCCAGCATAAAAGAAGTTTTAGAGTAAGGAGTTTGACAAAATTATTAGTGCCGCTACCAATACCCACTGATTCAGCCAGTGAAACGTTGTGATTTTTATGAATAATTATACCAGCACTGCATCTCATTTGATTATCAAATGCCCCATCAAAATAATCCCACGAAATTTCATAGTTTATTTTTTCAATGCATGTGTCTAGGAAATTTGTTGAAATCAGAAGATAGAAGAAAAGAAAAAAATGCAGCACATTCAACAATAACAATTGATAGTGAGGTAGTTGTGTCGTGGAAAATCCCTTTATTCCCGACCATCCAAATGCCCCACGGAATGATTAATGGAATGCTTTTGTGGCTTGTCACTTTGTTTTCCACCCACCAGTTCTGCCATGCCTCCCCGTAATTTTCATCGTTCCAAACAGAGCTGATATTGATAAGGGCCAATGTGAAATCCCAAACTTTTTTTGTGAAGCAGCAAGAAAGAAAGAGATGATCCGAGGATTCATCTGAATCCTTGCAAAGGACATACCAACCAGGCCTAGCTAAGAATCTCTTCTGAAGTGTGTCCCAAGTAGACACCTTTTCCTTTAGGATACACCAAAAGAAAAGTATAGCTTTTGCAAGAACATTCAGCTTCCATAGTGACTTGCACCACCATTCTTGATCTCCCCACTCCCTTCTCTTCATTAAGAAATCATAGCCTTCTTTTGGCAAATATTAGCCTGATTTTGAGTGAGACCAATAGATGGTGTCTGGGAAGTCTTTTAATCGAACTCTAGTACGAGATAGTTCCTGAGTATAACCCTGCCATTCCTGCCTCCACTGTTGATCAATTTGGAGATTGTCCACCGATTTCCAAGCCTGCTGCCAAATAGTGGTTTCATATTTTTTTGCAATTTGATACAGATAATAGACCCACTTTTTATTTAATGTCTAGACAAGCCCTCTAGAAATAGTAAATAATTCATTACACCCAACCCATGGATCCATCCCAACCTTGCATTTTTCACCATCACCCACTTGCCATGCTAGACATTCTTCCACTAGCCCAAGTGACAACATCGATGCCTTCCATATCACTGATGATTTAGTGTATCCTTTTTCGGGTTGTCTAATCCATTTGTCTAGAGGAGTCAGATCAATGTATTTATGTTTTACCACCATAGTCCAAATATTGTCTTCAGTCATCAGCCTCCATCCTAATTTTGCAGCCAGGGAAGTGGCAAAATAACCCAAGTTCTTTATGCCCCAACCACCCCATTCCTTTGATCTTGCAATTTTCTCCAAAGCCACCCAAGGGAAAACCATGTTTTCTTTCTTTCCAGCTCATAAAAACCCACTGCATATGCTCCTGATTTTGTTTAGTATGCCTTTAGGGACCCACGATAGGGAAATCCAATAAACCGAAATTGCCAACAACACCGATTTTATTGACACCAACCTCCCAGCACCGGAAACCCATTTTTAGCTCCAAAGATTTATCCGCTTCTCAATTTTGCTAATAACCATGACCAATTTAGCATTTAAACAAGAAAACAAACAATAAAACTTCCAAAAAAAATAACACTTAAACAACTTAATTTAGTATTTAAAGACTACTCCATTTAATATTACAACTCCTTAATTGATATTAAGTAGTGTTGCAACTCCTTAATTGATATTGCAACTACTTAATTTTTTTTTCTAAGTAAAGCTAATTCTATTATGTCATAAACAAAAAGTTATAGTGCACTTCCTGAGGAATGGACAAGTCCATGCCAAAGTGAAAAGTCAAGAGTTTGCTGCCAAGAGCTGGACTGCCCCAAGAGGGGAAACCAGTCCTTAGAATCCACAAAATACAGGTTGCCCGTAGCGAGAAACCAGCCAATAGAGTTTTCAAAATAAAGCATAAAAAGCAAAATGTAGCAGTTTTAGACAAGAAACGATCGCTAAGAGCAGAAGTGGAGGCGCTAAGGTGAACCTTCATGCTTGTCGCTGGGGGAAGGAGCTTCATGCAGAATTCGACAGATATAGCCATAATCCAGAGAGTCAAAGCTAGGCCCAGAGTCGTCATGCAGAGGGCGAGGAGAAGCAGGAAGACCGAGATGCTCCACCAGCGTAGTTAGCAGCAAATCTTCCTGCAAGGTGGCCATATGCTTTTGGGAGGTGTCCAAACTGCTACCACTTGTCTGCACTTGGGTGCCTGGAACGTCTAGACCAAAGATACCCTCGTCCCTGTAGTCCTCAGTGTCACCGAAATCAGAAATGTTGCTGGAGGCAGGCTGCACGGGAAGGGCTTTGAGCTTCCGTGAGATGAAAGCCGACTCCGGGGAGATAGTCGACTTGCGGGCTCTTTTCTTACTGTTAGAGGAGGAGGGGAGGAGGGAAGGACTGGGGACCTGCAGAGAGAGATGAGCGTTCAGGATGGCAGGGGGAGGAGAGTCATGCGAATTCCAGTCCAGGGAGAGGTTCAAATCCAGGGAGAGGGAGCTAGACAGAGGAGAACGAGAGGGAAGGCCCCTCCCTCCTGCACGTCGGCACCTCATTCTATGTCAACGGGGCATTAAGTCGTAAGGGAGAAACACACCTGACAGAAGTGGAGCTGAGACTAAAGCAGTGGCGCAGCAGCTGCCCACCTGAACGGGGAGGGGCCAAAGGCAATGCACCAGAGGGAGAGCAGCTAGAGCAAAGCTGTGCACAGCGGGCGGGAGGACAAGAGACCAAGCGGAAGAGGATTTGGAGATGTAGAACCTCATGCTCAGAGCTTGATTAAATTCAAGGCTTGCCGAGTATGTCGCCTCAAGGGTGGCGTATAGAGCTTTAAAGCTCACCCCACGCCAGGAGTTATTACTGTGGGGATCCCAAGGGTGGATCACGTGGGTGCGCCGTGTGTTCATCCACATGGCCGCCCCATGGCGCCTTAAGAGCCTAGCAAGCACCTGCATCCAGGGTTTGCAACTACTTAATTGATTGTAACACATTCATCAACTCAGAAAATAAACAAAATTAAAAAAACAATACTAACAATTACCACAACGAGAATTTTTTTTTTACAAATATAACAAAGTAAAGATAATATTAAAAAATAAAAAATACAAATATAACATAGTAAATATAATACTATCATGTATATAAAACATGGTTGTATTACATTACAGGGTTGTATTGGAGTTAGTCATATAATTTTTTTTTTTGGTAAGTATCCACATATTTCCTCAACTAAAATATTCTACCCTTATTTTTTACTTGGAATATATAGGAAATTTCGAATCCAAGCCCTTCCCCTATATTCTACCCTTATTTTTTACTTGGAATATATAGGAAATCTCGAATCCAAGCCCTTCCCCTCCTTTTGTGGATGATTTTGTAACTTTTTCTTTTACTTGGAATATATAGGAAATCTCGAATCCAAGCCCTTCCCCTCCTTTTGTGGACGATTTTGTAACTTTTTCTTTTACTTGGAATATATAGGAAAATCTCGAATCCAAGCCCTTCCTCTCCTTTTGTGGATGATTTTGTAACTTTTTCTTCTTCTGTGGATGATTTTGTAACTTTTTTTACATTTCTTTTTAACACCAGGGACCTCGTCCCAAAGAATCAAAGAGAATTGAATACTTCATGACTGACTGTAAACCACTTTGAACTCTCAAAAAATTGTAACTTATAATAATTTTAACATAATATATAAACATAATTTTAACCATATAATAATATATAAACATAATTTTAACCATATAATAATTTATAAACATAAATCCCTCCAAATCTTCTCTGAACTTGGACTTACCTCTACCGCTCAGTAAATCACCTTCCACACCCTAGAACATGAAAATAGCTGAAACAAAAAACAAGCCTTCATTTTCTTCTTTTCATAAAGAACTTATTTGGAAAAAAAACATTCTTAAAGCCAATCTTGTCCAAAAAATTAATTCTGTGAGAAGGGCAAATCATGCTGACCATGTGACATATCAGGCCATTAAAATTCACAGGTGAGGTAACAATGCTGATTTTGAAATTCTGCAGAGAATTTCATATACTCTGTAATAAACTGTAATGTGAAACGAATTTCAAACTGTAATGGGAAACGAATTTCATATACTCTGTAATAAACTGTAATGGGAAACGAATTTCATATACTCTGTAATAAACTGTAATGGGAAACGAATTCGATATTATTATTGCATGTATTCCGAGAAGAGCTCAATGGCAACCATCTCCAGTACTAAACACACAATGATGATATATTTCATATTTCATTTGCAGTAGATTTCACTCCGCACTGCAGGTCTGTCCATGATGCTCAGTAGCCGAATACAAACAATGTCTACATATAACAGGGTTACACAGTTTAGTATAAAATCCCACTCTCTCACGATAGCCCATGCATTCCAAATGGGTGGAGAATCTTGTGTTACAGGAATGTGGCCATTAAGGTGAACTCGAATTTCCACCGAAAACAGGTCCAGGTCCAGCACATCCACTCAAACCTTTTCAACAGTTAAGAGTAACAACTACAAGATCCAAAACCCATGGCTTCTCAGTTTGGCTGAGACGTTGCTTCCCAACGAACTAGTTCAAGAAGAAAATCTCTGTAGCTACCAGATGTCTGATTGCATAGTGCTTGCTCTAATGAAATTCCATACTTTTCACGATACACAGCTTTGATATCTTCCATGTCTACTTCAGCACGAGTCACCATAACGCGAGTAAGTGCTTCATACTCTAATTGATCCAAGGATACACGAAGTACCTGCTTGACATCAAATTATTAGGTATTATTTCTCTTCTTTATCAATATTAAAACAATAACTAACATAAATCCAATGCAAGGAGCATCATGGCCAAGGTTCAAGGTTCCATGAGGAAGAGATAGATGTACAGAAAAGTATTGAAAATCATTGAGCCTTAACCTTATGTTTATTGCAAATTTGAGGAGCAAAGTCAAATTGTTAAAAGGAGAGAATCAACAATCTACATAAGGAGAAAAAGCCCTGAAAAAGCAAAGCCCCTTGAGTCTTGACATAGTTTTGGGGAGCAAAGTCAAATTGTTAAAAGGAGAGAATCAACAATCTACATCAGGAGAAAAAGCCCTGAAAAAGCAAAGACACTTGAAATAGTTTAATTTTCCAAATGTGACACCCATCCTGAACACCTCTCCATGAGATTTGAATATGTGACCCGGTAGAGACTAAACCCCACACAAACCAATTAGATTACACCTCATGAGATTTCAATATGTGACCTGGTAGAGACTAAACCCTACCCGAACCAATTAGACTACACCTCATGGATCATTAACTACCCTATGTGAACTTATGTCTATTACAAATTTGAACACACAAATCAATTGGTCTACACCTCATACTACACCTCATGGATCATTAAAACTTGAACTTACGTCTATTACAAATTTGAACACACAAGCCAATTGGTCTACACCTCATAGATCATTAAAACTCAACTAATATCTATTGCAAATTTAAACACACAAACCAATTCGTTTACACCTGTAAGCCTGCATAACCTTATACAAAAATGCTTAAAAATGCTCAAAGAGTTGTGGATACAGTTACATGAAAATGTATGCCATGGAGGAAAAGGTCTGTGCAAGTTATGATGCTAAGGAGATAGCACAAAGGAATAATAAGTAAAGTGACAATTCTAGAAGAGGTGGGAAAGAAGTCATCATTGAAGGATAATCATGTGTCGATTAAAAATGAGACTAATTAAGATGCATGAAAAGAAGATCAAGCTGGCTGCTAATAAGTTCATAAACAAAAATGGGATTGGCTTGGCTGCTAATAAATTTATAAACATCAAGAGAGAGGAAGAACACTAACGCTGGACAATGGGTGACATTTCATAGAAGACCAAGGCTATAGATCAGGAGAGATTTGATACTGACAAAAAGGAGGAAGAACACTAGTGCTGGATAGTGGGTGACCTTGCATAGAAGATCGCAGACTATGAGATCAGGAGAGATCACACACTATTATATCAGGAAAGGTTTGGCATAGATAAAAAGAGGAAGAGCACTAGTGAGTCTGAGATCAGAAGAGATCACAGGCTATGTGAACAGGAGAGATCACAGGCTATGATGAAAAGAGGAAGAACACTAGTGCTGGATAGTGGGAGACTTTGCATAGAAGATCACATACTCTAAGATCAGGCGAGATCACAGGCTATGTGATCAGGCGAGATCACAGGCTATGATATCAGGAGAGATCATATGCATAGATGAAAAGAGGAAGAACACTAGTGCTGGATAGTGGGTGACATTGCATAAAAGATCACAGAATCTGAGATCAGGAGAGATCACATGCTATGAGATCCGGAGAGATTTGACATAGATGAAGAGCAAGAATACTAGTGATGGATAGTGGGTGACCTTGCATAGAAGATCACAGACTATGAGATCAGGAGAGATTTGGTATAGATAAAAAGATGATCAAAACTAGTGCTGAACAATGGGTGACCTTGCAAAGAAGACCCAGACTATGATATCATTAGAGATTTGGCATAAATAAGCCCTGATGGGCTTTTTATTGCAACGCTCGTTGAAGTTATGAGTAAAATAAAATAGAAATAGACTATCATCTCCAGTTAAAATAGACCTATGTTAATATATACCTGTATTTTAATATCCATAAATAATAATCAGACTAAATACCTAATTTATTGAACCCTGCATCTAGTAACACGGATTCCCTTTTCTGTTTAATGTGTTGGTTTCATTTTCTTCAAGGATATAGACCCGGACTATAATATCACTAGAGATTTGGCATAAATAGGCCCTAATGGGCTTTATTGCAATGCTCGTTGAAGTAATGAGAATGAATAGACTTAATTTTGGATCTGAAAAAAATAAAATAGGAATAGACTATCATCTCCAGTTAAGATAGACCTCTCTTAATATAGACCTGTATTTTAATATGCATAAATAATAATCAGACTAAATACCTAATTTATTGAACCCTGCATCTAGTAACACGGATTCCCTTTTCTGTTTAATGTGTTGGATTCATTTTCTTCATTGATATGGTAACATTAGTTTACATAGGCTAGAAGGGTCCGCCCCCCTTAATTTTCGATCTCTGTATTAAAAAAATGATTTAAGGAGATAAATCTATATGAACTATTTGAAATGGCTAATATAAATACCTTTGAGAAATATTTGGCTGGGTAGCAAATGCATTTGATTATAATACGGAGAGCGTATTCAAATTTCCCAGATGTTTCCCTCCTCAATGCCTGCAAATTGAGTGATTGTAAGAATTGTTTCGAAGCTACTGATATGACAATTTTTATATTTGTCAATGATTTTACTTACCTTGAGAATATCGTGACCGTAAAATTGTTTGTAGTATCCGAATGCCGCTCGTAGATGGTTTAGATTTCTCTCACTGAGTAATTTAACAATTGCTCCTTCATCTATTCCAATTCTTCCTTCCCTAGCCCCATACAGTCTTTTTGCATCACATTTGGCCTGACAAATATTTACATCTCTCGATGGACATCGTTGTGCTTTTGCCAATGCAAAAAGCAGCTGCTCAGATCACCAAATTCAACTGTTATTCAAGATTATAGAGACACATCTGCAAAATATATTACAAAACTCTGCCAAAAAATCAGAGGGGTCATCAAAGGGGAAATTAATAAATCGGAACTTTTCCATACCTTTTGGTGAGGCCCAACTGTTTCTTGAGCAATGTCCTCTTCTAAACAAACTTTGTACAGGCCGCGATATGCTTCTCTGATCCGAAGAATTTCAGCTGGTGTGCGTGAGCAGAGTATCTCTGTCAGAGCCCTAAAATCTGGGTACTGGCTCATCAATTCAGTTTTGGCAATAATGGCATCCCTCTCTGCTGGATCATGCATCCAGAGAACCACTGCTTTCTGCAGTGATCATGGACAGATTTTTCAATCAGAAAGTTTTCTATAAGAAATTTTCAATCAGAAAGTTTTCTATAAGATCCATTCTTATGTGGAAGTCAATAAAACAAAATTGATTGCTTGGAAGCTGACATTTAACAAACATTGCATCCTATATAGGAAGTCTTAGATGTGCCTGTGATCACTTGTTCCAACTCAACAACCATTAAATAGGGTCCCACAGACCACTTTTAAAGAATACAGATCATTTCTTTGAAGAATTGAATTGCAGTGTACATTATAACCATGTCTTGTTAACTATAACCATTTCTTGTTAACTATATATATCAATCCTGACAAAGGGCAATTAAGGAAACAAAATTTAGTCTAAAATCCGAGGCCAATAAATTTCCATCGATCTATTAAATTTAAACTGAAGTGGTTCAGAATTGTTCAGAATTGCTCAAAATTTGAAATTTTGGAACGGTTCAAAATTGCGAAAAAACTTTCAAGGCAAATTCAACCATGATAGAAATTTAAGTCATAATGAAACTACGCCAAAGATCTATTTTTTTACCATTCCAAATAGAATTTTAGCCAAAAATATATGCTATCGAATGCCAGTGATCTACACCAATAATACATCCTGCCTTGCCATAATACTTGACAGGCTAGAGCTTCAGAGCTTGCATTGGTAAACAGACCAACTAATGAGCTTTTTTTTGTTCAACCAAGAAATGGGTCAGGGGTACAGGAATGGGTTTTAGGGCTTGCATAATTGTAATGGGGAGTAATGGGGAAAGGAATCAGTTATACTCTTTTAGGGTTTTAAATGGGGTTTTACTGTTTTCCAAGTGATGGGTGTTAGAATTTGTATTACTATTCAGTAAAACAAAACTTTCATGGTTTATATTTATCAGCTCGTTTCAGGCTTTTGTCAGGCACCTTGACCTCAAAACTCATCCAAACATGGTGAGACTATCATAATGGAAAATATCACCGTATTCCATTACTCAAAATTGGTTACTTTTATGTAAAAACCTATCAAAACATCATGAAACTCTGATCCCAAAATTGGTGCCTTTGACATAAAGTTTATCCCACTCAGTGGAGAGCCTAATTAACAGGCTTTTATTCTTCAACCAGGAAAGGCGAATGGCAAACTGTTCAGACTCGCCCAGACATCTATAATAAAAACAATAAAGCTACCATATATGACAAAAAATTATAACTACAGTGAGAAGATGTATCAGGTTGTGTTTGAGGCCTGAGATCAGAGCAAAATAACAAAAAACATGCAGACAAGATCAATGCAATGTCATGATATAATGCTTAAAATACCTCTAGATTTCCACATAATTCTGCATGCAAAAATGTGGAGATATCTTCCTTGTAGAGTGCATGGAAGAGAGTTCCCAGCTCCTTGCGTTGTGAAGCATTTCTGCTTGCAAGAATGTGTTCTAATCTGCCCTTGCTGGCTGCAATTCCTACACAAGTTTATAACACAAAAAAACAGAAAATTCACGATGAATATCAAAATACCAATTACAAGTTTATAACAAAAAAAAGTAAAAGAAATTCATGGATGAATGTCAAGATACCAATTGCTCAGAGATCACAAGATTCCTGTACCATTCATGCACTCTTACCTTTGCAGCAGTTGTAAACAGCTTCACAATCTTTGATGTCCTGGGTGGAAGAACAGGAAGTACTGGCAAAAGGGGCCATCTGCTGCTGCTGCTACCAATTCCCAATTCCAGAATTGCATGAAATCAGATTTTCTGTACAAACACAAAACAGGGGGGATTGATATTCAGAATCTCCAAAGGTGAAATGATAGGGGGAGGGGAAATCGATATTTGTAAACGCGAAATGATAACGGAATCATCGAAGCTGTGAGTTGGCCTATCACCCAAAAGAATCCCAAACACCTCTTACGCGCTTACCATCAATAAATTCAACGGGCACGTCATCGCCGGTATTCACAGTAGTTGACGGGTGGGTTATGAAGCGCAACGCAGCTGTGAATTTGAATGAAAAGCCGTGCATTAATTCTCGGAAAATGTTGTTGCAAAGTCAGAACACCTGAAACCTGGAATATTAGTAGGTCAAAATGTGAAAAAAAAACACATTTTTTACATTTCAATTTAATAAGGAGTTGTGTTTGAGTGAGATTTTTGGAATTTATAGTGGATTTTTGGCTGGAACCTTGAAATCTGGAATAAGAGTAGGTAGGTTAAAATGTGAAAAAAAATTATATATTTTTAGATTGGAAGGAGTTGTTTTTAGAGATTTTTTGGAATTTTTAGTGGTTTTTTGGTTCCAATTTTGCCAAAAAAATTGTAGTGAAGTTTTGATTTGTGTTGTTTAAATTAGTTTTGAGCATTTCCATTATACAAAGTTCACTCATCAAAAAAATTTGGGATAAAATTATGATTTAGATTATTTAAATAGTTTTGAGCACTTGCATTGTACAAAATTTACTCATCAAATTTGTGATTTCGATGAATCAGAACCAAATTCTAATCAAACTTAATCAGAAAAAACACTTTTAAAATATTACACTTAAACACAACTCATTTAAGAAAATACACAACTCATTTAAAAAAATTTTAACATGATTTTGAATACGTAATTTAGAAGTTTCGAGGATTAAGGATTTAAAAAAAAAAAAAATTATTCATACCAATTATTTCACTCCAAATTAGATTCCTCCATTTCTAGGTCACTCCAAATTCCTATATAAACATACACAACTGGACGGATATTTCTTCAAGCTGTCCATACTATTTCATAGAAAGATTTCAATCAAATGTGGCACGCCACCCGAATCAAACGGTACTGGAAATTTAAAAATGAAATCTGAGAAGAATTCAAAGGCTCCCATTCTAATAAAGGATTAGGTTGAAAATAGAAAAATAAATAGAATATTAGCTTATCAGTTTTGGATTGATTACTGGGTTTGAATTCAAAGCCCCTATTCTAATGAAGTTGTAAATATAATAAATAAATACAATATATTATAGGAGTTGTTTATTTATCTAATATAATAATTTGGATTGTAATTTTTTTTGAATTTGGTAATTATTTTTCTTCAAAAAATTCCATAGTTGGAGTGTTTGAATCGCATTTTTGATGGTGAAAATGGATTAAGCACCATCAAAAACCATTAAACACTCAAAATATTAAAATTTAATAACTATAACCTAAATTTTGAAAAATCTTTACCGAAATTTTTTCATAATCTTATCTAAATCTCTAAATTATTATATAGATTTTTTAAGACTAAAATATATATTATTCAATTGATTTTAGATTGACAATGAATAAATATATTGCTCAAACAATTTTTACTAAAAATTAATAATCAAAATCAACTAATGTTAATCTTTAAAAAAAATAAAAAATAAAAATCTTATTTTAAAACCATGTTGATACATGCGTATAATTTCACAAGTGGAGAACCGATTCCTTCCCCATTCAACAAAGTCCAATCTCATCTCTATCTGGTACTTTGGAGTTGCCAAATAAGTCCACAGATTCCTTTGCTAATGGCCAAACTTGCATTTTCTCGTATTACTAAATTGGGATGGATTTATCATGGATGGTGACGTGGATATTCTTGTACTATCCATTTGGTGACAGTGTTATGCTTGATATGTAATACCGCCCCTGTTATCTGATCACACTCATTCCAATGGGTGGATAAGGATGATCCCAGCGGTATAATTTGATTCTTGCAGGTGAAGGATGATCCCACCATTCCGTGTAGGACAAAGTGAGTGAGAGATCATCTAGTCATGTCCAAGTGGTCGATGTGGTATCAATTTGTTAAAAAACATTAAATATATATATATATATATTTTTTAATCCACCGAGATAGTATGGAAGTGGTCGATGTGGTATCAATTTGTTAAAAAACATTAAATATATATATATATTTTTTTTAATCCACCGAGATAGTATGGAAATATTTATAGTTATGGTGTAGGGAGGTCATAAATCAGCTTATACTTTAAAATATATCTAATTATTTTTTTTTCAACAAATTTAATATAAGGAGTATTTGGATCTTAATTTTGATGATGAAAATGGATATAACACTATAAAAACTCTTTGGTATTCAAGATCTGGGAGAAGGGTAAAAAATCATTGGAATTTGGTCATTTTTTTCTCAACAAATTTGACACAAAGATTATTTGGATCTTAATTTTGATGATGGAAATAGATTCAACACTATCAAAAATGGTGCAAGAAATTTCATTGCTTCGTGGACAAATTTAAAACCTCGTTAAACTACACAATTATTATTATTATTATCCAATTTTAAGGTCACGGCCAAGCTAGACACCAAATTGGTGTATGAGACCCCTTGTTTGTGGGACAAGGGACCCACCTCCGCCCAACTATTTGAATGCTAAGTCTAGCAAGGCATACATACTCTACCCCCTTTGCCTGTAACCTCTTAGGAGGAAACACATGCTCTTAACCATTAAACCCACTCTAAGAAGAAATACACATAAATTTACCTAAATTTTATTTAAATATATGAACTATACTATCTGATTTTATTACTTCAATAAGGTTATGTAGCTTCATGAGAAAAAGAATGACTAAACATGTTGAACATGTTTTGAAAAGTGATATGTAGTCTGTCGATCATTATGATATATGTATTGGTACATTATACTAACATGATAACATGATACTAATGTATATTAAAAAAAAAATGGAGCTTGATATTAGGAAGGTTTATTCCATCATTAAAAAAATTAAGGATCTATGATGAAAGATTTTATAAGGAATAAAGTTAAACGTATTTATCTAAAAGCAATTCTAGTATGCTCTGTAAAATTATGGTGGTTTAGTATAGATTTATTTTAATTATGGATTATACAAAATTATTGTGGCTTATATTAGTATAGATTTATGCTAATTATGGATTTTTTAATTGTCTCGGGATCAAGTTGTTTGAGATGTATTTTTTTTTTAATTGTAATATTTGAGAAAATGTTTGTATCTAAATAGATTTGATCATTCTAGTTAAGATGAATCTACAGTGAATTAAAAGACACTAATGTGTAATTTTCATTGTTTAAATTGTATATTTGAATGCACGTTTGAATGCACAAATGCATTCAATGTCCTGAAAATTCCCCATGGCACTTGAACTATAAATGTAGAGATTACATAGCTTACATTTACAAATTGAACAAAGTTTTGCTGGATTTTAAACAAAATTGATTGAAAAATATACCTAAACAAAGCCAAAATGTAGAATAGTGAAACTACTTGAAATATTCTAACCATTTTTGTTTTCAATTATTTATATAATATATACGTAAATAACTTTTTGTTTAACCATATATAATATATACATAATTGCTGTTGAAATATTTTTTATAATGCAAGTTGAATTTTATTATTATTAGTAATATCTTTTCAATGTAGAATAGTGAAACTATTTGAAGATTTTTTTTGTTTAATATATATATAATTGACATTGACATATCTATTTTTTTATAAATCAAGTTGTTGTTTTTTTTTTTTTTTTTATTAATATTTTTTTAGTGTAAGATAATGGGACTACTTGAAATGTTGTAACCAAATTGTTTTAATCAGATTGTTTTTTTCAATTATTGATGTTGAAATATTTTTTATAATCCAAGTTGAATTTTATTATTATTATTATTATTATTAGTAATATATTTTAATGCAGAATAGTGAAACTTTTTGAAGATTTTTTGTTTAATATATACATAATTTATATTGAAATATCTTTTTGTAAATCAAATTATTGAAATATTTTTTTATAAATCAAGTTGTTTTTTTTTTATTATTATTAAGATTTTTTTAGTGTAAGATAATGGGACTACTTGAAATGTCTAGCCAGATTGTTTTTTTCAATTACTTTATTTTAACCATTGAGTTTTAGTTGTTTAATTTGTAAAATTCAAGTGTCGCCCAAGTTTTTTAGGTTGTTGAATCCATTTATGCATTCAAAAATGTATTTCAAACAACAACAAAAACAGTTTGAGATTGTATGCAAGATTCCCATGAAATGACCTAAATCATGGACTGAAATGGTCATTTCCTCTATAAGTTAGACTAATATATATACAATTTTAAGGTCACCACCAAGCCAGACACCAAATTGGTGTATGAGACCCTCTGTTTGTGGGATAACCCCCCTCTAGACACGAAATTGGTGTATGAGACCTTGTGTTTGTGGGATAACCCCCCTCCAGACACCAAATTGGTGTATGAGACCCCGTGTTTGTGGGATAACCCCCCTCCAGACACCAAATTGGTGTATGAGACCCCGTGTTTGTGGGATAACCCCCCCTGGTTTTAAACCTGAAATGATTTTTTTATTATGCCCCCGAAATGATCATTTCCTCTATAAGTTAGACTACCCCTATATATATATAATGAATTACATATCTTTTTCTTATTATTCTCATTAAAAATTAATTAACTTTTTTTTACTTTCAATTTTGAATATTTTATTAAAATCAATATTAAAATATATTTTTTGAATTTTTTCTTATATATGAAGTTAATAAATACTGTTTGGTCTAAGAATTTTGTGATCCATAGTTTATATACATGTCTTTCTGATTAATCACATCATAATGATTTGGTCTAGGTTTCGAACCATCTAATGTGGTTCATTCTCAGGACAAGATGAAGAAAATAATCGATCTCAATGAATAAATAGTGTGGTGTGATAGCTGATGAAAAATAGTAGTTAAAAACTAGATGTTATTAGTTAGTTAAAAAAAATTATTTAAGAAGAATATTTTAAAAAGGGGGGTTAATTATAATAGGGTAGTAATGAGTGGGCCTAATGGTTAAGAGCACGTGTTTCCTCCTAAGAGATCACATGTTCAAAACCAGAGGGGGTAGAGTATGTATGCCTTTGTAGACTTAACAGTCAAATCGCTCCATGGAGGTGGGTCCCTTGTCCCACAAACAAGGGGGTCTCATACACTGATTCCCTTGTCCCACAAACAAGGGGGTCCCATACACCAATTATTTGACTCTGCGGAGGTCCCTTGTCCCACAAACAAGGGGGTGTCATACACCAATTATTTGACTCTGCGGAGGTGGGTCCCTTGTCCCATCCACCTCCCTTGTCCCACAAACAAGGGGGTCTCATACACCAATTTGGTGTCTCCCTTGGCTGTGACCTTAAAATTGGATAATAATAATAATAATGAGAAGAGGATAAAGGTAAGATTAAAAGTTTTTAAAAATTATTATTTCATTTTATTATTTATTATTTTAAATATCAAGATAATATCAAATCCAAGATAATAAAATAAAGACCCAGACAAAGAAAAATTATATATACTAAAGAGAAATGGAAAAGGGGGGGTTAGAGAATATATAATAATAAATATATTAATAAAAGGATTTAAAAAAAAAATAAAATACAAAAAGGAAAAAGGAAATTTAATCAAAACTAAACTTAAAAGGTTAAATAAAAATATGAAGAATGACCAAGAACGAAGAAAAATTAAAGAAAAAGGAAGAAGAGTAAGAGAACAAAAATTAAAAATAAGGACAAGGGAAACTAAAAATACAAAAAAAAACAACCAATACCACAAGAGACCAAGGATAAGAACAAGGGAGATAAATCACCTCGAAAGAGCTCGGGTCCAACTCTTACTCAACTTCCACCCATCATCCCTATTGAGATTCTTAGCACACCTCTCAATCTCAATAGCCTCCCTAAGCTTCCTATGGTGGAAGTGATGAACCCTAGCAATGACTTTGGATTCCTCTATGCAAACATGGTGACATGATTTTCTTGCGTGCTCTACAAGGACATAAGTGTGAGAATGATTGTGCCTAATGTTTGCAGCATGTTCCTAGATTCTTTGCCTAATGGATCGACCTGTTTCGCCAATATAGGGAGTACCACAAGAACAAGGAACCATGTAAACCCCCTTTATGTCTTTAGGGTCATATCCTTCATGTTTAAATGTCATATCTATTTCCAAGTGATCATCCGAGATGAGAGACTCACTAGCCTATTTGTCTCCCATAGACTAAATTAGGAAAAGAGGATTCACTTAATTATTTGATAATTAAATTAAAAAAATAGTGTTATGTGATTTTGATTTAATTGAGAAATAAAATTTATAAATTCACTTTATTATTAAAAAAATGACTCATGATATTTAAGCAACTCATGGTATTTGGATGGAGAAAAACTATAAAAATAAAGTGAGATTTCATTTGGGACATGATTGGATATTTGATGAATTGATATTGAAGTTCTAGTAGTTTACTATATGAGGGGAAACCCTTGCAGAGACCCCAATTTCAATATTGGAACTATACATAGTAGATGGTGGAAACTAGTTTATGTGGTGAAACAGCCACCCCAGCAAGTCAAGATGGAGAATCACTTCAGATTCTTCATTGGTGCACATTAGAGAAGGACGATCAAGATTGCAATCCACAGGGGCTTCACTGGCGAGCAATACCATACCACGTGCATTCATAGTGGGAGATATTTATTGAGGAAAAAATGACATAATATATTGACCATATAAAGGTGGGTAAACTGGGTTTTTATATTGGCACATATAAAAAAAGGAGCTCAAAGTTATTGAAAAAATATATAGGGGTATAAAAAATGTTAACGAAATAATGAATACCTAAAATATCTAGTGAAAGTAGGGGTTTTTTAAATTGGGAAGGTGCATTGAGTTTGTATTCATAGGGGTTTGAATAATGTGATTTTTAGAGGTAATTTCCAATACATAGTGAAATTAAGTGTATTATTTAGTATGCCATGAATGCACGTGATATGTTAGAGGTTGAGGTTCATTGAGTGAAGCCTCCTTGGAAGTACACAAGAAGGGTCCCATTGCACCGATACACATATCTTCAAGGAAGATTGATTTGATTTAGGGGGAAACAACCAAAATTTTCTAATAGGTTCCAAGAATAATATTTGTGCAAATTTCCCTAGAATTTATTAATAAATGGGCTGAATTTTTGTTGTGGAATTTTTGTCTCAAAATTATAGTTATTGGATTTTTATTTTTCTTATATGGATTTAAATAAAAATGTGGGGTTCTCCAAATTCTTCCTGTTGAATTTAATTATTATTATTTTTTGACAAGAATAAGAAGGAGTTTTATATTAAGTCAGTGCCCGGTCATTGCAAGAAGAATTGTATATGAATTCCAGAAATGCTTTTCTAGATTGAAAAAAAAGGAAATTCCTCAAGATTTTCCTTCAGATTTTCTTTGCCTGCAAATTGATGTTGCTGTAGATTCTACAAAATTGGCCAATCAACAAAATAAAATTATATGAAATTTCCATTACAAATATTCATCATGGGATGACCATCCAATTTGAGGAACCATTCACTTCATATCTACCTTCTTCGAGTTGACATGCTTTGTTAGCTTGAAGGTATGCTTCTTTATTTTTCCCTTAAAGAATATGAAAAAATTATTTCTAAGTGAGAGTCTCAAGGAAGCCATGAACTCTTCAAAGAATTGAATTTAACTGATTATTTTGGGGAGGGGACCAAATATGAGATGCTGAATGATGATGAGGGAGTCTCCTAAAATTGAAATTGATGAGGTGCCCTGCTCTTTTTCTAGTAGGAGACCAAACCACATACCAAACCATAAACCATACATCTATGCCGAATTATTAGATCTATGGTCCAAAACACCATGCAAACTTTGATTACATTTTTCCTTCGGGAATTATGAGGATGCCACCCTGGGTTCTTTTTGGAGGCTCCATTGAAGAACAACAACCAACTTTTTTTTACGAAGTTTCCAGATTTGAAATTCCTCATCTGAGAGTCTGAGTTTCCATTGGAAAGAGTTCAGTATTTTGGGATATTGTTAAATTATAGAGTTAATCACAGGAACAACCATTTAATCCATCCAATTTATTTCATGCCGATCCAAAAGGAAATCCCTATCTTTGGTGTGCAGTTGGTTCGCTTTAATGCATAGGGAAAAAACTTCAGAAACAACTTCTTGAGGAGGGGTCTTGATATATTTGAATATTTACCTATTTCTGGTGATCCATATTTGCCAAAAAAAAAATTTTGGAAGGGAAATCCACATCCATTTGAAGGTTGGCTTGCCTGCAAAGGTTCCAGTGTACTGATTTTCCCAGTTAGCCATGAGATTTGGGATATTAATATGCATGCTCCATATATCATACAAGGGACTTAAGATGAGGTTATAGACATGGAGAGTATAGGGGAAACTCAAGAATAGGTGAGGGATCGATTCTTCATCCAAAGAAAAAAAAAAAGGACATCGAGAGGGGCCACCAATGCCTTTTTTTTAAGATTCTCATAGGTTAGGATATTCTTATGGAGAAGGGTCTAGCAAAACTAATTTACCCTAGGGATAACATTATTTGACCAGAGTTTCCTCCAAACTAAATTTTTCGGTGGGATTTGATCTTGGAACAAAAATTCCTCATATCCAACTGTTATTATGTACTTGTGGTCTTTCCAACCTAACATGTCTGCAATAAGGCGATTTATTGGGGCACAAACACACAATTTAAGCATACTTGCTGAATTGGCGAAGGGAGGAGGGATGAGCTCAAATTTCCACCTAGACCACGCTCCATTGTTGTGCCAATTGCTGAATTGAGAAAGAATTTTGATACCTTCATTTGATAAATAAAGAAGCAAAGGCGTGAACTCTTCAGAGGCTATTAGAGGGGTATGATTTAAGATAGGATCCATATACAAATTTATTTTAATCCAATCCCCAGTATCTAACTGGCATGGCTATTAATCAGATTTGAAGAGGCCAAGATGAGATGCCATACTGGAGAAAGGGATTTCTGAGGAGTCTCATGGTAACCAACAGATCTAGAGCACATGTATTTGCTTGATAGAACTTGCACCCATCATGCATCCTTATTCATTTTCATTTTCCAAGCAGGCTTCACCCCCAACACTTTATTCATTAGGGAGGGATCCCTAATTCCAAACCCTCCATGTGCTCGAGGGATGCAAATGGTCTCCCAATTTACGAGGTGGAACTTTTTTTGTAGCAACTTTGCTTCCTTCCCATAGAAATTTTTGGATAACTTTCCCCATTGCATGAATAATATATTTTGGTGCCATAAGAGTTGAGAATTGAAATAAAGGAATAACAAACATAACCAATTTAATGAGCATAATTCGACCAGCTAGAGTGATCCATTTTAATCCCCATGAATCTAAATTTCCCTTGATTTTGGAGAGAGCCAATTGCCAAGATTGGGAGAGGGGTTTTTTAAATAGATGGAGATCCCCAAATATTTAAATTATTTCCAATTGTCTATTGTGTTGAAACCTAATAATGACCCAATTTGGAGACACTTCTCGACAGAGATATTCCTAGAATATATTTGTGATTTCGCAGAATTAGATGATCCACCTTAAGTTGCAAAGAAGTGGTCCAAAATCGTTTTGAATTTGTGCGCAATAACCACCTAGGCACCTCCTAGAATAATGGTATGGTCTGTAAATTGTGAATGATTTTCAATTTTTACCTCTGGAGTGAATCTTAATCCCGAGGGATGTCCAGAAATTCGAGCAAATTCAAGCGTTTGGCTCAGTGTATCTACAAGGAGGATATAGAGGAAGGGAGAGAGAGGACACCCTTAGAAAATTCCCCGAGAGGCCTGGAAGAATTTGGTGACTCTGCCATTGACAAGAGGAGAAATCCAATGGGAGCTGATATAGTTGGAGATCCAATTAATAAAATATTTTCCAAAACCAAGCCTAGACAACACTTTAAAGAGTAAACTGTGTCTAATTCTACTAAATATGTTGGCCATGTCAAGCTTGATTTCCATGCCTTTGTCCCCTCTCTCTTTGCTGGAAAAAAAATATTCTTGAACCAGAATTATATTATCAAATATTTGACGCCTAGGGACATCCCCCTTGGTTTTAGAGACTATATTTGGGAGGATTTTTTCAGTCTTTCGATAATCAGTTTGGAGATGAATTTATAAGAAACATTACATAATGAAATAGTCTGAAAACATTGAAACAAAGAGGGATTTGATTTTTTAGGGATTAAGGAAAGGAAAGAATAATTTATCCCACCTCCCATGTAGCCATTCTTCAAAGAATAGGAGACCATCATTGATCATATTAACATCAGGACCTAATTGATAGCTCAACTTTCAAAGAGTTCAAAATTTCTCTAAACCTAAGCTACCAGATAGATCTCGTCTTCTTGATTCCAGTGCCATGAACGGTTCAAAAAACTGACACCGTATGAAGAAGTTATCGCGTTTTGAAAAGTCCAGTAAACTACAAATTTTGACATTTGACCAGGGTTGACTGGGCAAAGGTACAGTAAGCAAAAAAAATGTTCTAGGGAATATTCCCCAGAATATTCCTTCCGGGCCAGTCATAGGATGAAAAATGTCACAGTTTCATTTGATGTATGGTGGGATGAGCCAATGAAAAGTTGCTACGTGGCCAGCCCTGAGGCTACCACGTGGCCCTGCAACGATGTATTAAATTTTTTGGGACTAAAGGAATCGACCGTAGAACCTCTTGCCCGCCATGTGCACGACTTAAACAACTAACGGAAATGTACGGAACCGCATAGTGTTGAAGATTGCAACAAGAAATGAAAACAGGTGATCCCCAACATCATCCTTGATCCTGGGGCTTGGAAAATAACAATCACCTAAACTAGGTGGGCCCACACGGTGATTACCGCAAAAGTCTATTTTTAGACATGTCGATTGTGATCATGAGTTGCGGGATGCTATTTGTGGATGGTTTGTCAAGTTGGAAAAATAGATGGATTTCTATTTTTAGACATATTGGGCGGAATCTATTTTTAGATTGCCAGTCTAAAAATAGATATGTCGAATATTATTAGCTCTTAATAATATTTGGACTTTAAACATTATCTTATTCTCTTGGAGCACTTCAGTTAAGTGCACAGATGTGGCACAACAGCTGACAGAAGGAATTACGCTATTCCTGAGGGTTTACTGGAGCTATTGCATGGAGGACTCAGTTAGAACTCAAGTGGCATAGTTTGGTGGAGTTGGAGAAGTAGTTGGTGGAGTTGTATTTAGTTTAACTCAGTTAGACTCAGTTGAGCTAGTTGTATCTAGTCTAACTGATTGATACACTAGTGAGAGTGGAGTGAATTAATTAGTTAATTAATTCACAAATAATAACTCATTAATCAACTGAACAATACATCAGTTAACTACAGTGCATGGCAGTTTCATTGGAGACCCAGTGGAGAGATAGGTGAAAGGGAAAGATAGACTATCTGTTGTGACTATAGTGATGCATGAATTGCATCTATATATACATTGGAGTTGCCAATGATAATAACGTAGTCAAGGAGAGTGGGATTACATCGAATTGGTCTTTGTAATCAGCTCGGATTGCGTAGTGGAGGCAGACTAGCAGGAGAGTAGAGATTGGTGCATGGATTTGAAAGATTTCTTCTATGTTATTGTGTGACGATTGTATTATATTGAGAACTTGAGGTACTAAGCTTTGTATGAGGATTGTTACATGATCTCCATGATACATAATATATGATAGTTGGGGTTTTTAACTTCAGGCTTTCCCGTTAAAACAACTGTGTTAATGTGTGTGAATTTTTATGGTTTCATGTGTGCATTGCAATTGATTTAATTTCCGCATGTGATGATCAATGGTGGAATAGATTTTGTATTGTGCATGAAGTTAAAATAGTGTGTGATCAGGAGAATCTTGGACATATGCAGGCGTAGTGCATATAATTTCTACATATAGTTGGCGGGTTAAACTTATTGTTAGTTGCACTAGAGTTTGGCGGTCCCAACCCGCCGCGGTCCCGTGTGTATCTTTCACATGGCATACATTAAGTGGTCATCACAAAACCTTCGTCAGTCAACCCACCAACATATTTCGCAGCGGTTTCAACGTGTCACATGGCCAAAATTCACGTGTGGTTAATGCGACTATTTAGCTAACCATAGCGCTTCAACCGGGGTTTAAAACTTATCTATCCGAGTTTAAGACTGTAGTTCCGCCAACCGCTATGGTAACTGCTGGATTGGGGTTGGCATGTGGCCACCCCAACCAAAACCTTTAATGCTAGTGGCTAATCTGGCAGTGGTTTGGAAAAGTGCGCCTAAAGTGGTGGAAGTGCTATTTTGACTCCAGTTAACTGGAGTTCTCCACAATTAATGGAGCTTTCCTAGGTATAACTGGGAAAATGAGTTGGGGACTCAATTTTCGACCATTCCGAGTGAACAGAGAGTCATTATTAGCTAATTGGAGCATGATGGAGCCATTGGTGAGGGTTGTAGAGCCATAAAAGAAATTATGAGCGTGATTTTTCTTCAGAGAAATTCCAAGGGCCACTAGGGCCATCAGGAGCCAGCAACATAATGAGGCCTAGCCAGGGGAGCTAGAGGCCATTTCCATGAAACCCATAGTCATTTTTGGATGTTTTAGACATTATAGAGCGATTGGTGAGGTTTTCAGAGCTATATGAGGACTTTTGAGGATGATGTTTCTTCAGAGAAGTTCTAAGGGCCACAAGGGCCACTAGGGGCCAACAGGAGAATGAGGCATAGCTAGGGCAGCCATAGACCATTCTCGGCAAAAAAATAGTCTATTATGACTATATTGAACCTTAAAAATCCAATGGAATGATTTTCAGAATATTTTGGAGACTTCTGAAGGCCAAGATGCTTCAGGGAAGTTTTCAGTGAGCCTAGAGCCACAGGGTGCCACCAGGTGTTGGGGGCTAACCAAAGCAGCCAGAGGCCTTTTTCAGCAAGTGAATAATATATTATAACTATCTTGGATATTATGAATCCATTGGAGGGATTTTTAGATCCATTTTGAGACTTCTAGAGTTGAAGAAGCCACATGGAAGTTTCGGGTAGCCCAGGGTCAACAAGAGTTGGAGGCTTAGATTGGGGAGCCAGAGCTCAGTTGGAGCAAATGAACAGTCTATTTTGGAGGAATGATATGTGATGGAGACATTAGAAAAGGTTTCAGGGATAGAAAAGGACTTCGAAGGGAGTTTGTGCCACAAAGAAGCTCAGGGAAGCTTAAGGGCACCGATAGAAGAGGTCAAGTCAAAGGAAGCCTAGGTCCATTTCCAGAGAGTTAGCAGTCATTCCAGGGGTATGATGGTATTCTAAACCCATCGGTATAGTTCAAAAAACCATTGTAGTTAAGTAGAAACTTGTAAAATAAAATTTCCATCATAATCCCAAAGAGCCAAGTCAATTGACAAAAGCTCAAGGAGACGTAGCCCAAGACATTGGGTGAAATCCTTTATTAAATTTGTTGTTATGTGTTGATGATTAATTTTATGCAATTTATGCTTGCCGTACATGCTTATTATCAGCAAAAACAAATGCTTAATTCCTCATACATAAAGCCTTAAAACATATTAAAACACATACACCTGATTCAAGTATTCAATTCCGCACTATCAAGTACAAGCAAGATATTAATTTGTTTAACTAAGTGGGAGGTGCTTGCATAGCATAACAATTCAGCCACCCATTTCAGATCAGGTGGTATCAAAGCACTAGGTTTCTTGCTTGACAGAGCACTAGGTTGCTTGTTTTACTTGAAAGGTGTTTAACAGTGCACATAACTTAACTGTTTGCAAATTGGCTGATGCTTACAAATTTGAGTTTGCTAGAGGTGAAGGGGAGCTACTACTAGCTAAGTCCAGAAGAGAACAAGAAGGAAGAAGGCTAAAAGAATTCTCCTTACCCAAATGACCTCACGGCAACCCTTGAAGCACAAGAGGGATTGTTTGCAAAAGAGGCTGCTTGAAGAAGAGATACAAGCTGCAGAGAAGAGCTTGAATCTACAACCAAATTGTTAAGAATTTTTTCAAATTGTTTTGAAGCTTTGTGAATTGTTGATTGAAGTTCTTTAGTTCATTTACATAGAGATGAAAACTTCATCAAGTGAGGTTTCAAAATCCTCCTTCTTTATAAAAACTCTTTGATAAAGAGATGAAGCGGGACTTCTACATCCCGAAGGAGATGGTGCAAAGTATGTATGAAGATGGAAAGGAAAGCACTATAATTCATGAGAAATTGGTTTCTATGAAGCAAGAGAAAGAAGGAATTCTTCAAAGAATGCATGAGATGGAGATGCAACTCCATTATGCCCAAGAGGCCTTAACCAAACACATGCTTGAAGCAGAGGTAAATCACTCAAATTTGTCTTCAATTTCCTCTTCAGATAGATGTGTAGGCTCATTTGAAAAACAAACTAGAGATATAGGGTCCAAATTGATGTTAAAAATGGGCTATGAAGGCAAGGGTCTATGAAAACATGCATAAGGCATGATTGAGTCTATTATGGTTGAGGAAAGGCCTAAGAAGTTTGGTCTAGGCTATGTTCAATCTTATGGCGAAAACTCTACAGCCATGAAGGCACTTGAGACAACTCCAAGAAGAACTTTTGTTGCAAGTTCAAACCCACAAAAATTTCAAGTTTGTTTTCAAGATGACCGCCATTGTTTGAAGCCTATGTTGCAGTAGGATGTTTGTAGACATGCAACTTATGGTGAGCAAGAGAGTTCTGAAAACTATCAAGACATGAACACTGATGTTGGTCTTCAAAAGAAAGTTGGAACCTCTTCAAGTTCATCTCCTCAAGAAGGTAAAAAATATGGACATGCAAAGCAACATTTGAGGTATAATTATTCCATAGTCAAGTTGTTAATGATTATGTTAAGCATGTATGAATGGAAGAAAGAGGTTTTTTTCCTATTGCGGTTTGTGTAACCATGAAGTTTCAAGATGCTGGAAGAGATTGAAGGCATATAGGAAACAGTTGAAGCGAAGGAAACTTGAACAAAATATGCAAAAGACTTGCACACATTGCCAAAAGAAGGGACATTTCATTGCCCAAGCATTTGAAGCAAGAGGATAAAAAGGCTGGTGAAAATGGAACCAAAGATTCCATCATCGATGTGAGACCAGATGTTTCACAAGAAGATTTTCGGTAAGAAAAATCGCCATGGAAGTGGCTTGGTAAGAAGTGGTTTGACTTCTTGATCTAGTAATACATACATTCATTTGTACATATGAAAATTTCAGTCATGTATGCATGTATTTCTATTGTAAACTTACGTTTGTATGAGCCACCTTTGATCGATGATCAAGGAAATGATGTTCAACTACCTTCTATTGAAGATTTCTCACCAGAATTTCTGGATGAGCTCAAAGAATATACAATTCTTGACAGGGGGACAAGAGTATCAAAGAGGGGAAGTGTTTACTACCTTCAAGTTGGGTCTCAAAGGCACTAAGCCAAGCAAGGCAAAGTGGATGGAGGTTGGAAAGGTGAGGGAGCTTTACTCTCATATAATGAACTGGTAATCAAGTCTTTTGGGGTCCAAAAGATTCCCAATGGGGAGGAGTGATCAGATTTGGATCATGACCTAAGTGATAGCTCAAATTTCAAAGTGTTCAAAAGTGTGCTAAACCTGAACGACCGGATAGATATCATCTTCCTGATTATGGCGCCGTGAACGGTTCAGAAACCGACACCATATGAAGAAGTTATCGCGTTTTGAAAAGTCCAGTAAACTGCAAATTTTGACATTTGACCAGGGTTGATTGGGAAAAGGTACAGTCAGAAAAAATAATATTCTAAGGAATATTCCTCAAAATATTCCCTGGAATATTCCTTCTGGGCCAGTCATAGGATGACAAGTGTCGCAGTTTCATTTTATGTACGGTGGGATGAGCCATTGAAAAGCTGCCACATGGCCAGCGCTGAGGTTGCCACGTGGCCCTGCAACGATGTATTAAAATTTTTGGGACTCCACAGGAATCGACCATGGAACCTCCTACCTGCCAGGTGCATGACTTAACCAACTTCTCTATTCATTGTGACTTAACTGGTATATTTGGCGGGTTAAAATTATTGTTAGTTGCATTAGACTTTGGGGGTTGGGACCACCGACGGTCCCAACCTGCCAGTGGTCCCGTGTGTATCGTTCACATGGCATACGTTAAGTGGTCAGCACAAAACCTTCATCAGTCAACCCGCTAGAATATTTTGCAATCGTTTCAATGTGTCACATGGCCAAAATCCCCGCACAGTTAATGTGACGATTTCGCTAACCATAACACTTCAACCAGGGTTTAAAAATGATCTACCAGAGTGTAAGACTGTAGTTCCTCCAATTGCCACAGTAACCGTGGGATTAGGGTTGGCATGTGGCCACCCCAACCAAAAAATTTAATGCTAGTGGCTAATCCGACAGTGGTTTAGCAAAGTGCGCCTAAAGTGGCGGAAGTGCTATTTTGACTCCAGTTAACTGGAGTTCTCCACAATTAGTGGAGCTTTCCTAGGTGTAACTGGGAAAATGAGTTGGAGACTCAATTTTCGACCATTTTGAGTGAACAGAGAGTCATTATTAGCTAATTGAAGCATGCTGGAGTCATTGGTGAGGTTTGCAGAGCCATCAGAGAACGTCTAAGAACTTCTGAGCTTAAGGGCACCAACATAAGAGGTCAAGTCAAAGGAAGCCTAGGTCCATTTCCAGAGAGTTAGCAGTCATTCTAGGAGTATGATGGTATTCTAAACCCATTGGTACAGTGAAATCAACCATTGGAGTTAAGTAGAAAATTGTAAAAGAAATTTTCCATCATAATCCCAAAGATCCAAGTCAATTGACAAAGGCTCAAGGAGACGTAGCCCAAGATATTCAGGTGAACTCCTTTATTAAATTTTTTGTTATGTGTTGATGATTAATTTGCTAAAATTTAGGCTTGCTGTACATGCTTATTATCGGAAAAAATAAATTTTTAATTCCTCATACGTAACAGATTAAAAAACATACACCTGATTCAATTATTCAATTCCACACTATCAAGTATAAGCAAGATCTTAATTTGTTTAACTAAGTGGGAGGTGCTTGCATAGAATAACAAGTCAGCCACCCATTTCAGATCAATCATGCATAGATATCTCTTGATGAGGTACAAGAAATGTTTGTAGAAGTGAGCAGAAAATTTGTCAGGACTTGGGGCCTTATTAGGCTGAAAGGAGAATATAATGTGTCAGACTTATTCAACTGTGGGGAGGGAGGTCAAAACATCATTCATTTCCTTCATGATGAGGGGAAATATCTGCTCCAAGATATAATTTCCTGAGACTAGTAAAGGAGGGTCTAGTTGGGAGTAGAGATTGTTGAAATAGCCAACCACTTCTTCCTTGATCTGCTAACAATCACAGACCTAGACTCCATTGATATGTATTTCATGAATAGTTTTTTTTTCCTGATCTCTATTTTTAGCTATGATTATGAAAATATTTAGTGTTTCAGTCACCTCCTTGTATCCAAAAACTCTGGAAATTTAATCTCTAGAATTCCTCTTCGTCCTTGAGCAGGGCATGGTATTTATCAAACAACTTCTTGTCTCGATCCACCATTTCCTTCGAGACTTGGTCTCTTTCCATTCTAGTGTGTAGTTAGAGATGGACTTTTCTATAACCTGGATTTCCTCTTTCCTATCTATATTGATGGAGCATGCCCATGACTTAAGGAATTTTTTTCAAGTGCTTGATTTTATGCTCCCAAATAGAGATTGGATTGCCATCGATCCATGGATGCCACGCTTGAGAGACCACTTCATGTAATTTCGGATTGTGGAGCCATGAAGTACTGGATCTGAAAGGGATAATTCTAATATTCATTCGAGGAGAGAGGTCATGGTGGATTGAACGGTGGTCTAATCCATTTCAGTGAAGAACATAGGAAGAAATAGAGTGGTTGGATATGAGGAAGAATCCACTATCAAGAATTTGTCCAGTCTAGAAGTGACGCAATTGGGACCCACATGTCTATTAAACCAAGTGTATTTAAGACTGAAAATATTAGCATCTATCACCTTGGCCCGAGCTATGAAGCTTTCCATATTTTATTGGAAAGGATCCCTGACTGGGAGACCCCCTTTTTTCTCCAATCTATTCAGAGTGTTGTTGAAATCACATACAAAGATGCTAGTAGTCCCAAAATCTATGTTGGCTAGACCATTGAGGTATTTCCAACAATTTTTTTTTTTTTCATTATAGTGAACTGGCATGTAGACATTGATAATGGTGCATACCTGGTTTGAAGATAGGTCAAGGAATTTAGTAGCAAGCCAATTAAAATTAGAAGTGGAGCTAATAAGGCGCACCTGGGAGGGATCCAAAAGGGTACAAAGACCCCAAAAGGCCCCTCTCTCACTGAATTCAAAGTTCTCATTGCCATTCCATAGAAAGAGAGAATGAGATGATACTTTTTTCTCTAGGAGTTTTGTATCATGAATGAGCACAATGGAGGGTTTTTCCTTTCTTATGAGAGATTTCACTTTCACTTTTATTTTTTTCCTGAACCAAGTCCTCTATAGTTCTAGGAGAGGACAATCATCATTTAGACTTGAAGGAGGGGATCCCCTTAAGTGGGGTTGGACCTAACTTTCTTATGTTTCCTTTTCCTCCAATCTCCCAACTAAATGTGTTTGAGGGTAGATTGATGTCCAAAATTCATTTTCCTTTTATGTTTGTTCAATCCTAATTTCCTAGTTGGATTTTCTTCCAAATCTATGGAAGCGACAATCTTTTTCTTTTTCTTTTTTTGCATCTAATTTTTCATCACCCGAGCTTTCAAAAGGGGCTCCAGTCGCTCTTTCTTTGGTTGAATTTTTTTTCTTCGTCTTCTAAGGATTTTTCATAAGAGGGAGATTTATGTTGTTGGGATTTTGGATCTAAGATGCCTGCTGTGGAGCTTTGGGGTGCTTGGTGTGAGATAACGAATCAAATTTTGGAGGATCAATCATAGAGATCTATCCTTCTTCATGATATTTTTCCAACACTTCGAATCTATTGCCAAAAGTTTCTTGGGAGAGTTATTTGTTTGACTCGTCTCCGGGTCTTGCTGAATGTTTAGGGGAGGATGTTCCTGCATCCTTTGAGGATGGTGAATTATATTGCTGAGGAGGATGGTGTTTATTCCTTTGAGGGCCTTTCATCCTTTTAGCCTACTGCCATTGAACCTCAGATTATCCTTGCTTTGTAGGCTCTTCCACTTTTTTTTGACAATTTCTAGCAAAGTGACCATAGTCGTGGGAGATATTGCATTTAAATGAGAGCTAGTTGTAGTCTACCTATTTGATGTGTGACCAACTATTCACGCTTATATTTATCATGCTGGAAGACCCTTATCTATATCTAATTCAACAAATAATTGAGCACAAGAAAAATTCCATCCTTTGGATCAAAAAAATACACATATCTACCTAGGGCATTCCTGATCTTCTTGAATGTCACATCATTCCCAAAATGTGATGGAAGATAAAGGAGCTTAACCCAAACCTCCGCTGATGTAGGCACATCACACTCTGGGTTGATGTTGGGGCTCCATCAATCCAAATATAGCCCTTGAGCAACCAGAAAGTATTGTCCACTTCAAAATATCTTATCCAATCTGCTATTTTCTAAAAAGAAAGTGAAAAAACCTTTCCCATAGAAGGACGAAGTGAATTCACCTTCGATCAAAGGTTTCCAGTTATTCAAGACCCCTTGTTGCATTGTTTTCTGGGAGGGTCAAAGACCCATGAATTATTCTACAAAGACTTGATCTTCAAGATGAAGAGCACAAGATTTGGCTTACGGCGTCGAGATATCCAATTTTGGGATCTCATCCAACTTCTTTACGAAACAAGAGGCTAAAGCCTTTTGAAATTTTGGGCCTTTCAAGACTATGGGGTTGAAATCCCAAATCTCTTGATCAAGCCGAGTGGGGAAGGGAGGGGAGAGATCAACAAAAGAAGGGAGGAATGCATAGGACCAGACAAACAAAGACAGGCCCATTGAAAAGGTTAGCATGCCAGTCCTGCAACACCCAATGGATTATATGAATCAAAAAGAGGTCAAGGCTGTAATTAATTTAACTAAATTTTACAACAAAATTAATTTTTAAATTTTTTTGAGGAAATTTGGGGAAAAGTCTAGGGGGATTACAAAATAATTTAAAAGGGGATATTATAATGGTATTAGATTTGGTTTCTAGCCAACTTGATGGTTTAATTTGAGAAATATTGTAGCAAAGATTATGTCTCTCAGTGGAAAGGGAAAATATGAAAATCTTGTGCATTTTTGAAGACTATAGTTGAAACCTCACAAAAGTGCTAGAGTGGGTTGAATCATGGGAAAACAAAATTTTAGTCTGGAAGATGATAAAGCAACAATGGAGGACCAAGGAATCAACACAAATATTGAACAAAATCCTAGCAATTAATAAATTCCCTTGTGCGAAATAAACAACATGCCGACAATATCTACCACTATAAGCAACAAAGTATTTTCCCATTTTGCAAACGTAGGTGAGACAAAGGTTGAAGGTGAAGTATATGATAAAAGTATCAAAGAAGAATCAGGAGAAGTTACATCTGTGAAAGATAAACAAGGTGCATATAGAATAACTGTGCCCTTAGGAAATTATCGATTAAACTTATTACAACTTCGAGAAATTGATAGCAAGACTTATTATAAGTGGCTCTTGATTATTACTGTGATGAATATGTTGTGCAAGAAGTGTTTAATTCAAGGAAGGTTCGACGTAAGAGTGTGGACTAGCTTATTGGTACATGCACAAAGCCACCTGATTCATGCATTGTAGAAAAATTTATCTCTAGTGGTAGTGTTTATGCTTACCTACACAAGGGGAAAGGTGTTTTAAAATTTGATACAAGTGTTACCAAAAGTGATACACTCAACATTCTATGGATGGAGCAAGGGTTAATCTTAGCCATACCTTCATTTAAAATCTACACCATCCAATATTTTGATCCTTCCAACAATTTAATTGTTCTTCCCCTTGAATCACTCATTGACTTGTGGTTTTTTTTGTTTTTTTAGAATCAAACAATTATTCGTAACGAGAAAACAAGAGAAAATAATGGTATTGAGAAAATAGAGAGTTAAGGAAAGAGCATGAAATGTCCCTATTGTAACAATCCCTTGTTAATGTAAATAAAAAAATAAAACCAAGGTCATTGGACACATATTCCAAGTTGAATGTTGGGAAAAACATAGTGATGGGGATCACTTGTGATTAATTAGTGGACATGGAAATTGGAAAAGTCATTGGCAAAGGCAAAGTGGCAATAATTGGTATTTTTTTAATAAAATAAAGGAAAATAGTAGAAAAGGGAGATGAAAGGTCAAATATTTGCATGAGGAGAAAATTGAAGGAAAAAAAGAAGGGAATTGTAGAAAATAAATGCCTCAATGATAAAAAGGCTTACGAGGACCAGATCACAACCTTTTGTCAGTTTTAGCTTGGATATCTCTTCTATTATCTCATACTATTACATACTTCGAGAAATATTGGTGCATTCTTGGAGCATGCTTGTTGCTGTTTAGTATTCACTTGGATTGGAGAAAGAAGGCAAAGGAAAGCTATAAAGCACAAGGGAACAAGTGGATCAACAACTACAATGAGATTGCTTTGTAGATAACAAGTTGCGTGTGTGATTTCCTTGCTGATTTATGGATGCATGGTAGATGCATGTGGTTTTATGGTTATGTGTTGTTAATGGCATGGATATTTTCCTAGATTGATAGTGGTTTTAGCCTTTCCTTTCCATTTCCTGGATAGCCATGATGTTGTGGGATTTTCCACTTGATTGTTTTCTGATTGGTGCTCATAATTCCTTGTGGTCATGGATTGGAACAAACACTCTAGAAGCCCTGGAAAAAATTGGGTTGAGTTACTAGTCCTAGAGCCTAGGTTGGGAAAAAGACTCTTGATCCCTTGGTGGTTTGAGATACTAGTCCTCGGAGTCGAGTTGGACACACACTCTAGATCTTTGGAAGGTTGTGGGTTGAGTTACTATTTCATAGAGCCCTAAAAAACTTGGGTAGAGACCAATCTAGTTGGTGTTAGTGGTGTTCGACCGTGAGGTGGAATCATTGGTTGAGGGTTGACATGGTTTGGCCTCTAGAAGCCCTGAATTGGTTTTGTTTGGTTTTTTCTATGATTTCCCACATTCATGCTTGGAATATGGCGCAACGGTGATTGGATTAAAGACAGATTTGGTTCAACCCAATCTATGGTTGGGTGGTACCTGGAAGTCTCTGACTTGGTTGGTAACTTCATGTGCTAATAAGAGTTATTCTTGTATTGTGATTCATGTATATATGTCGGTAATATGTTGGTGATATTATGGACGATTTTCCATGGTTTATATGTTGGTTATTTTTTGGTTATATGTTGTTCATATGATGTGTATCTTCTATGGCTCTTTTCATAAATTGTTTAGCTATTTATCAATTGATAAATTTATGTACTAACAAGTGTTGTTGCCACTATGTGGAAAGGGAATAGGGCCTTCTTGGTGATTCTCATATGAATCTCATATTTTTATGATAAGTTATGCATTCATGACCTAGCTTACATGTTTTCCATATGTTTGACGAAATTCCTAGTATGTTATGACCAGTCTAGGAATTTTTTTTTTGAGTTGATATTGAATGTTTAGCTTTGTTGCCATGTTAAATATGATTCTAGAAAGTCTCAAGTAATTTTGGGTAGTGGTATGGAGACATGCCTAAAAAGGTGGCATTGATCCTGTGACCACATGCTCAGAACTGGAGAAATTGGGTTATAACCACATGGATGAAATTTTGTGCATGTGGTTGGAGGCCTATAACTGCATGCATGCCTTGTTGTGGGCGCGGTTGTGGGCCTGGGAAGAGAAAAATGGGTCCAACTTAGGGTTTTCTCACATGGGGTGGTTTTTCAGCCTATGAGTGACCTATAGCCCCTGTGGGATGTCAGTATGTCATTAGTTTGTTGGCCCCACTTCCTTAACTGGATCTAGGAGGCCGGGTCATGTCATAGTAACTCTTTGTCTCATGTTTACCCTAGCAGGCTGGTGAAATCAGGTAAATGTGGGAGGGGTGCTTACCGATTGGTATCAAATCTCTCAGATTCAAGCACTTGGACTGGATGGGTGGGATGTGTTTGTCATGCATGCATGTCCACTGTATATGTGTTCACTATGCATGCATTGTGATGGTCATTGTTTCAATTGTGTCATCATGTAGAGGTTGATGATGTTGATGTTGAGATGATTAACATGTTGATTTCATTATATATACATATGTTGTGCTAATCTGAATTGATTTTGCATACGAGATAGCCTCCCATGAACTTCACTGAGGTATGTGGATTATGTCTATATTTGGTTTATCTGACATGGTATGTTTGTAGGAAGAGATGGCAAGAAAAATGATGGAATACCGTTCACGTGATTATCCCTATAGATTAGATGAATAACATGGTGATGAGTACTCCCCTGACATAGCAGATACATTGAGAAGTTTGAAAGTAGAGATCAGAAGTTGTAAGGCAGATAGACTGGATCATTAAGTCATAGGAAAGACTTGACAGGGCACAAGAAAAGTAAGTAGAAGTTAATGTAGTCATCCTTAAGAGTCTATTAGATTTGTAGAGAGATGGAACGCTTAGGATCAATCATGGACAGGAGGAAAGGACCAATGGCAACAAGTCTCAGTCAAGATATAGGTTTGACAGGGATGATACCTTCAGAGATGGTAGGTTATTCGATACACCTGAAAGGAGGGGTAATGACCATGGGTTCTATTCTATTTTGGGTTTAGAGATACGTCATCGTCATCACTGCCACCATCCGTATAGGAGGAGTGAGAAGCAGTACTTTACAGAGGATTTCAAGATAGAAAAGCCTCCTACTTTTGATGGAGAAATGAAGAAGCCACAAGATGCAGAAGCTTGGTTGCTTGAGATGAATTAGTTTTTCATACTGCATGATTATTCAGAAAATATGAAAGTCAGGATAACTACTTTCAGTCTTAAAGATAAATCAGACATTTGGTGCGAAGATTTGAAGAGTGTCAAAGGAATTTGAGAGTAGGAGTTGACTTGGAGTGAGTTTGAAAGACTTTTTAGGAGGAAGTATCTATATGAAAGATATTACGATGACAGGGAAAATGAGTTCTATGAGTTAAAGATGGGATCTATGACTGATGAGGAGTATACTAGCATATTCTTGGAGTTGTTGAGATATGTCCCTTATCTTAAAGAGAAGAAAACAAAGATTAAAATATTCATTAGTGGGTTGTCAGTATCATTCAAGATAGGATTGAGTTTGATGAGCCTAGATCGATGGAGGAAGCCATCATAAAGCTGAAGTACTATTATGAGCAATCAAAGCACAAGACTAAGTCTAAGCAGGATTGGAAAGGTAATGAGAAGAATAAAGGAAAGTGGGATAAGAAGAGAGGAAAACCTCATGATACATATGAAAAGGATAATGTAGCATTGTAAAATAAGTTCAATGCAATTGACATAAGACATGTATTTTAGTCTGAGGAGCAGAATAAGGGTGAGGGCATGAATCCTTTATAGTGTTGGACTTGTGGCAAGGATCACTATAGGAGATATTATCCACAACATGAGGGTGGAATACCGCAAATTTACAGTGCTCAGGAAGCATAGACAGTTGGGGATGTTAGATAGAGTATTCCTTGGATTTATACAACATTGGATAATAGGCAGGCTGATCATCAAGCATCTATTATCGAGATGGACGGTAAGCTTTGTGATCAAGTTGTTTCTATTTTAATGGACCCTGGATCTAACTATAGTTATATCAGTACTGACTCGGTGGATAAATTTTTCTTGAAAAAATAATTGCATGTAGAGTCTTGGTTGGTGCAGTTGGCTACATGTACTAAGAAAATATTTCATCATTGGGTAAGATCTTGTGCATTTTAGTTGAACAGTATGTATACATCAGCGCATCTAAATGTGCTTCCATTGGTATCATATAGTATGTTGTTGAGTATGGATTGGTTATACATTCACAAGACTAAGGTGGATTGCTATGATAAGGCTATTGAGTGCTTGGATGATGACAAAGAGAAGAGAATATTGCAGGGTAAGAATAAGAATACGTCATTTAGAATGATTGCAAGTATTTAGGAAAAACACAATAGAAGGAAAGTATGTGTATTTTTTGTAGTTCATATTTCCAGTGATAAAGGGAAGGATGTTGAGGATGCTAAAGTATTGAAGAAGTATATGGTTTTGCAACAGATTCAACATGTATTTCCAACAGATATATCAAAGTTATTGTCTCATAGGGAAGTTGAATTTTCTATTAATTTGATGCCAAGGGCAACACCAGCATCGAAGGCACCTTACAGGATGAGCACTCCGTAGTTGGTGGAACTGAAGTTGCAGTTGAAGGAAATGCTTGACAAAGGATACATTAGGCCAAGTGTGTCACCTTGGGGTGCACTAGTATTGTTTGTAAAGAATAAGGATGATACTCTTAGGCTGTATATTGATTATAGGCAGTTGAACAAAGAGACGATTAAGAACTGGTACCATTTGCCACATATTTATGACTTATTTGATTAGTTGAAGGGATAAATAATGTTCTAGAAGATTGATTTTAGGTCAGGGTATCATCAAGTATGCATCAAGGAAGAGGACATATACAAGTCTTCTTTCTGTGCCAGGTATGGGAATTATGAATTTGTTGTGGTTCCATTTGTTTTGAATAATGCTCCAACTACTCTCATGTGTTTGATGAATAGTGTGTTGCATCGTTATCAGGACAAGTTTGTGATAGTATTCATTGATGACATATTGATATATCCTAAGAATGAGGAAGAGCATGTAAAAAAATTAGCAGCAGTATTAAGATTTCTAAGAGAGCATCGGTTAAATGCCAAGCTTAGCAAGTACAATTTATTTCAGACAAAAGTGCATTACTTGGGACATGATGTTTCCAAGGAAGGCATAGTAGTGGATCCAAAAACTATTAGAGCTATCATGGAATGGGAATCTCCTTGGAACATGGATGAGGTTAGATCACTTATGGGATTAGCAAGTTACTATAGGAGATTCATCATGAATTCTCATAGATTTCTTATCCTATTACATCTTTGCAAAGAAAAGGAAAGAAATTTGAATGGACAAAGGAATGTGCAACTAGTTTTAAGCAACTTTAGCAGTTTCTTACAAATGTATGGACTTGAAGATTGCAAATCTAGATAAAGATATTGTGGTATGTATAGATGCTTGCAAGAGAGGACTTAGTGGAGTCCTAATGTAGGAAGGAAGGGTAATATGCTATTATTCAAGGACATTGAATGAACACGAGAAGAACTAAATGACACATGATCTTGAGTTGGCAGTGATCATTCATGCATTGAATATGTATAGACACTGTCTTCTTGGCAGGAGGTTCATTTTCATGAATGATCATAGTGTATAAGGTACTTGTTTGAATAATCTAATCTGAATGCCAAGAAATCTAGGTGGTTGGTCATGCTCAATGATTTTGACTTCGAGATCAGGTACATTAAAGTGTAGAAATTATACAAACAATATGTATACCAATGGATTCAATACGATCATGCGATATGCTAAAGCAAGATACTGAATCCTTCTATAGTTAATTCTACGGAAATTAAACACAATCACATAATCACCCCAAGTAAAAGAAAGAAACAAATCAATCCACAACATAGATATTTTTCATGGGGAAAGCATGCTACTAAAAAAAACTCTATCTCTATTGTACAATGAGCCAAGGAATCATGAAAAATTACAATGCACACTTCTCACAAGAGTCTACTGCACTCTGCTAACTGTCTCACACTGATCCGGACAAAATTGGGCTAGTACTTAACCAATTATTAGCCTCTGCTAAGCCTGCCTTGCTCACATAATCCCCGTGGAATGCAATCCCTATCCTTTAGGAATTTCAACCTTCCTTGACTATGCAAACATCATGGGAAATCCTATGGTGTTTTAACAACATCTGGGAAGTTTGATAAAAATACAAATGATAGTTAACTTCCCTTTAACCTCTGTCTCAACTGGGTTTTCATCATAATTGACATGCAACTATATATTGTAAATCATCAGTCACTTGACAGATCACTGCATGTGAATTAAATCTGATTTAATTCACTTGACCTCTCACTAGTGCAACAATCAGTTACAACTATTTAGACTCACTTTAACTCACTTAATTGAGTTAACTGATTTCTCATGCATTAAACTAATACACTAACTACAACTTGGAATCTAAAACTAATAGAATCACTCTGCATGCCTCACCAACCACCCTCAACACAAAATTCATGAGCTAACTAAGTCTATCACACTCAATTAACTATTACAAGTGTTTATGAGATAAGATTACAAATTTTGTCCAATTTAATTAAGGGAAAATTAAATTAAACACATTTCCAATTTAATTAATAAATTGTCTTGCACGCTAATGTATTGCTGGGACCCATCACTGTGTGACCTGTGATCCCACACTAGTGTGTGTGCTGTCATGTTGTTTCTAGATGCCAATTTCACTATTTATTGTTGAAAATTTCAACACTCCCTCTCAATAAGAAAGGAATCAATATGTCCCGATCTGGTACCTTTGGAATGTTCTTTCATGCGCACATGCAACACTTCTCTAGTGTTGTTTGGACATGCAACTCTTGAATGCAACACTTCTCTAGTGTTGTTCGCACATGAAAATCTTGCATGCAACACTTCTGAAACTCAATAGCCCCGAAACAACTGAATCAATATAATGCATCTATCATCAGAGTCTTCTGATTGCTGCTAGCTATTGCACATGTCTATTAGACTCTATGCACTGCTAACATCTACATCCATGCACTCTGCACTACTGCCAACTCTGATATGCGCTCCAGTATCTGACACCTGTCTCTCTGATTTCTATCTTCCTGAAATTTGACTACGTCAATCTAACTGATCCTTCCTGCTACTACTGTACTATGGGCTCCCTGTAGCCAAGTTTGATCCATGAGACACATCATCTCAATGAATCTTGCCCAAATTTCTTCTTGGGATTAATTATGCACATCACCCCACCTCACACATGGAGGTATAGATGCATGTAGTCCCTCTACCCTTCTGGCTCGAAATTTCCTCCTCCTAGAGGTCTCTTCTTGAGTGGAATTTTCCACTCAGTCTCCTCTCTACATATCCAATTGTGGTTGCCCCACAAACTTTTGAGACTGCTTTTGAGGCTGCATGTTGAGAGATAATTGCTCCCTCTCAACCACCAAGTCACTAACCAATTATTTTCTCCTCAAAGCCTTGCATGCATCCTCAAACTTGAGAGCATACAGGTTCTTGACTCTTACACCAATCTGCTTCACTTGTCCCATGGATGTGTGTTTAAGGAGAACTTTTCCTTTTCTAAAAATTACTTCATAACCACGTTCTTCCAATACCGCTACAAAGACAAGATTCTTCCTTAGGCCTGTAACATGAAAAAAATTTGCTAGTCTAAGATGGGAGCCGTTCTCCCTCTGAAAGGTAACTTTACCTATGCCGGTAGTGCTATACCTCTCGTCATCTCCAAACTCTATGCTCTGTTGGAGTTCCTTCTCCTCCAAGTCACTGAAGATATCTCTATTCCCCATCATATGTAACGAGGCACCGCTGTCTAAATACCACATGCATCCCATTACAGTGCTGGCCATGCATGCAATGAGATTAAAATCAATATCGAACTGTGAAACCAATGCTTCACCTGTTGCAAATGCATGCTCCTTCTTGTTTTTCTTCTGTGGACAATTTGTAGCATAGTTCCCATGCTCATGACAATGAAAACATTTGATCTTGGACAAGTCTTTCTTGCTCGCTTCACCTCAGGATTTATTTTCCTTGGCCTTCTTTAACTTACTGGCCAAGGCACAATCTTCCTCATCATTAGTCTTGGATGAGGATCCATCCATGGTATACCGCCTGAATTCTTACTGTACCAAATCCGACCAAAGTCGCTCTCAATCTGGTAACTTCTCCCTCCCATTGACAGATTCCTGATAACTATGCCAGCTATTGGGAAGGCCTAGAAGTGCTAGGCTCACCAAGTCATCATCTGCTACGGTCACACCAACACTTCCAAGCTCATCTTGACATTGAGTGAAATTTGCTAAGTATGTTGGTATAGTCTCGCCCTCCTCCTTCTTGATTTTCCTGAGATTTTCCTTCAACACCAACTTCCTTTGGTCACTGTTGTTCTAAAACAGAATTTTCAAGGCCTTCCACATTTCATATGGAGTCACCTCGCCATGGAAACTCGAGACAATGTGATCTCGAACTCCCTCTAATAAGATCCTCCTCGCCCTTGCTACCTTCTTTTGCCAAGCATCAAGAAGAGCAGCGTCTGCTACTGTGGGTTTGGGAATATCATTATAAATGAATTATTTCAACCTGTTGTCCTCCATAAATACCTCCATTCTATCTTTCCATGCAATATAATTAGAACTTCCCTCGAGTGCATGCTCCAATATTAATCCATTGAAAGCCATCTTGATATGCTTGTCGCACCAATGAAAGTATCTGCAAGTTTGAATACTGTTCAACACAAACTCAATTTATTCTCCACTATTGTGATTTATGGCACTCTGATACCATGTATAAATTATACAAACAATATGTATAGCAATGGATTAAATTCGATCATGCGATGCTAAAGCAAGATACTGAATCCTTCTACAATTAATTATGCGGAAATTAAACACGGTCACACAATCACACCAAGTAAAAGAAAGAAGAAAATCAATAAAAAACACAGATATTTTTCCTGGGAAAATATTGATGCTCAAAACCCCTCTATCTCTATTGTATAATGAACCAAGGAATCATGAAAGAATTACAATGCACTCTTCTCACAAGAGTCTGCTTCACTCTGCTAACTGTCTCACACTGATCCGGACAAAATCGAGCTAGTACTTAGCCAATTCTCAACCTATGCTAAGCCTACCTTGCTCACGCAATCCCCGTGGAATGAAATCCCTATTCTTTAGGAATTTCAGCCTTCCTTGACCGTGAAAACATCATGGGCAATCCTATGGTGTTTTAACTGCATTTGGGCAATTTTCTAAAAATACAACAGATAGTTCAGTTCCCTTTAACCTCCGTATCAACTAGGTCTTCATTAGAACTAAAATGCATGTAGTTATTAATAATAAATAATCAGTGACTTGATAGATCAACGCATGTGAATTAAATATTATTTAATTCACTTGACCTCTCACTAGTGCAACAATCAGTTACAACTAGTTAGACTGACTTTAACTCACTTAATTTAGTTAATTGATTTCTCATGCATTAAACTAATACACTAACTGAAACTTGGGCTCTAAAACTAATAGAATCACTCATCATGCCTCACCAACCACCCTCAACTCGAAATTCATGAGCTAACTGAGTCTATCGGACTCAGTTAACTATTACAAGTGTTTATGAGATAAGATTACAATTTATTGTCCAATTTAATTAAGGAAAAATTAAATTAGACACACCATGTAGAAATTATATAAACAATATGTATTCCAATGGATTTAATTTGATCATGCAATATACTAGAGCAAGATACTGAATCCTTCTACAATTAATTATGTGGAAATTAAACACGATCGCACAATCACACCAAGTAAGAGAAAGAAGCATATCAATCCACAGCACAAATATTTTTCCCGGGGAAAGCTTGCTGCTCAAAACCCCTCTATCTCTATTGTATAATGAACCAAGGAATCATGAAACAATACAACACACTCTTCCCACAAGAGTATTCTGCACTATCCTGACTGTCTCACACTGATCCAGACAAAATTGGTCCAACACTTAGCCAATTCTCAACTTGTCTTCAGCTTGCCTTGCTCACACAATTCATGAGGAATGAAATCCCTATTTTTTAAGAATTTCAGCCTTCCTTGACTACACAAACATCATGGGAAATCCTGTGGTTTTTTAACTGCATCTGGGTAGTTTGATAAAAATACAACTGATAATTAACTTCCCTTTAACCTCTATCTCAACTGGGTCTTCATCAGAACTGACATGCATGCAACTATTAATAGTAAATCATCAGTCACTTGACAAATCACTGCATGTGAATTAAATCTGATTTAATTCACATGAACTCTCACTAGTGCAACAATCATTTGCAACTAGTTAGACTGACTTTAACTCACTTAATTGAGTTAACTGATTTCTCATGCATTAAAATAATACACTAACTACAATTTGGAATCTAAAACTAATAGAATCAATTTGCATGCCTCACCAACCACCCTCAACTCGAAATTCATGAGCTAACTAAGTCTATCATACTCAGTTAACTATTACAAGTGTTTATGAGATAAGATTACAATTTATTGTCAAATTTAATTAAGGAAAAATTAAATTAGGCACATTTCCAATTTAATTAATAAACTGGCTTGCACAGTAATGTATCGCTAGGACCCATCACTGTGTGATCTATGATCCCACACTAGTGTATGTGCTGTCATGTTGTTTCTGGATGCCAATTTCACTATTTCTTGTTGCAAATTTCAACATAAATTTAAAGAGAATAAAGTTGTAGATGATCGTAGTAGAAGAATGCAGGTAAATCAAATTGCAACTATGAGTTAATATGGGATAGATTTATAAGATCAGATCTTACAGACATGAAAGGAGGATGACAGGTACCAACAACTTAAGCACATGTTACAGTAGTAGGGTACAAGTGAACATGTTGTGGATTATCATCTAATGACAGATGGTTTGGTCATATATAGGGATATGATCTATTTGTTGGACAACAGTGAGATCAAGAAGCTTATATTGTGGGAATTTCATTTCAAGTCATATTCAAGTTACCTGGGATAATAGAAGACATTTACAGTGGTTAATAGTTTATACCATTGGCCCAATTTGAAGAAAGAGGTGTCTAATTTTGTTGCGATATGTTTAGATTTTCAACAGTAAAAGCGGAGTGTAAGCATCTAGGTGGTTTATTGCATTTGATTCTAATTCTAGAGTGGAAATGGGAGGTCATTTCCAAGTACTTCATTACAGGTTTGCCGAGGAAATCTAGATAACATGATTATGTTATGGTTATGGTTGACAGATTGACTAAGGTAGCTCACTTCATTCAAGTGAAGTCTACAAATTCAGCTAGTGAGGTAGCCCAGGTATTCATCAGGGAGATAGTGAGGTTACATAGTATTCCTAGGAGGATTGTGTGAGAAAAGATGCCAAGTTCACTTCCAGGTTTTGGGAATAGTTGTTTGTAGGTTTGGGGACATAGTTGGATTTCAATACAACTTATCATATGAAAAAATATGGATAGACAAAGAGGATCAACCAAATTCTTGAGGACATGCTGAGGATGTATGTTATGCACCAGTAGAAGAGGTGGGAGGAGTATATTCCACTTTTGGAGTTTGTGTACGATAATGAGTATCAAGAGTATTTGAAGATGAGTCTGTTTGAGGCACTTCATTGGTAAATATGTAATACTCCCATTAGTTGGAGTGATCCAATGAATAGGGTATTATTTGTACCAGATATGTTGGCAGAAATGGAACATGAAATGTAGGTTATCAAGAATAATTTAAAGGCAACACAAGGAAGGAAAAAGAGTTACACAAATTAGTACAGGGTATTTAAGGAGTTTCATGTTAGGGAGAATATGTAATTTCACATCAAGTCTAAGAGGAGCTCCTTAAGGTTTGGATTATGTGCCAAGCTAGCACCTCAGTTATGCAGGACTTTCGAGATCCTTGAGAGGATTGGATCAATGGCTTACCAAATTTCACTACCTCCGAAAGTGAAATTCCACAATGTTTTCCATGTGTCATTTCTTAAGAAGTATGTGAAATATGTTGATCATGTGATTGACTGGTATGTATTGCAGGTGGAACCAGAAGGAGAATTCCAGCTGGAACCTTAGTGCATTTTGCAGTGAAAGATGCTCATGCTCTAGAATTAAGAAAGTTAAAGTGCAATGGAAGCACTTTGGGCCCACTGAAGCTACATGGGAGATGGTTGATTAGATGTGGGCCATGTATCCTTCTCTATTTGCTAGTTGAGCAGATGTACTTTGATATATTTTTCAATTTTGTGTTTTGTTTATGTTTGTATATGCACATGTATGTAAATACCGCATTGAGTTATGTTATAAAGATCCAATAAGAGGTATCGTGTTCATGGTATGATGGTTATGGTATTAATAGTATGATATGATGTAAATGATCCTTCGAGACGTGTTATAAATCTCCATGGAAAACATGTGATTTGTTGGTTTATAAGTGTCATTGAACTCCGAGGATGGTGTTCCCCCAAGGGGGAGCGGTTTGTAACGACCCCTGGTTGATTTCCTATGTAAATAAAAAAAGTAAAACCAAGGTCATGGGACATGTATTCCAAGTTGAATGTTGCGCAAAAATTAGTGACGGGGATCACTTGTGATTAATTTATGGATATGGAAATTGGAAAAGGCAAAGGAAAAGTGACAATAATTGACATTTTATTTATGAAATAAAGGAAAATGGGACAAAATGAAGATGGAACGACACACATTTTCATGAGGAGGAAATTGAAGGAAAAATGAACTAAAATGAAGAAAATAGAGGCCTTAATGATAAAAAGGCTTCTGAGGATAAGTTTAAAACATTTTATATTTTTTAGCTTTGACTTATTTTCTTTTCTCTGATACTCTTGCACACTTAGAGAAATATTGGAGCATTCTTGGAGCATGCTTGGAGCACTCTAGTATTCACTTGGATTGGAGAAAGAAGGCAAAGGAAGGAAGAAAAGTGAAATGGAATAGGTGGATCAACAAATACAATGAGATTTTTTTTGCAGGTAATAAGTTGCATGTATGATTTACTTGCTGATTTATGGATGCATGTGCTTTTTTGGTTATGTGCTGTCATTGGTGTGGATATTTGCCTGGATTGACAATGGTTTTAGCCTTGACTTTCCATTTCCTAGATAACCATGGTGTTGCGGGTTTTTCCACTTGATTGTTTTCTTATTTGTGCTCATAATTCCTTATGGATGTGGGTTGGAACAAACACCCTAGAAGCCCTGGAACAAATTGTGTTGAGTTACTAGTCACGAAGCCTAGGTTGGGATGAACGCTTTGGACCCCTTGGTGGGTTAATTTATTAGTCCCTGGAGTTGGGTTGTACAAATTATTTGGATCCCTGGAAGGCTGTGGGTTGAGTTATTAGATCCTAGAGCCCTGAACAACTTGGGTAGAGATCGATCTAGTTGGTGTTAATGATGTACGACTGTGAGGTGGAATTGTTGGTTGAGGGTTGATATGGTTTAGCCTTTGGAAGCCTTGGTTTGGTTTTTTTGTAGTTTATTCCATGAGATACAAAATTCATGCTTGAAATATGGCGTAGGGGTGATTGGTTGAAAGAGGGTTTTCGTTCGGCCCAATTTATGGTAAGGTAGTACATGGAAGTCCTTGGCTTGGTTGGTAACTTCATATGCCAATAAGAGTTATTCTTCTACTATGATTCATGTATATATGTTAGTGATATTATGGCTAGTTTTCCATAGTTTATATGTTGATTATTTCTTGGTTATATGTTGTTCATATGATGTGTATCTTCTATGGCTCTTATCATGATTTGTTTATCTATTGATTGGTTGATGAATATGGAATAACAAGTGTTGTTGCAGCTATGTGGAGAGGGAATAGGGCCTTCTTGGTGATTCTCAGATGAATCTCATACTTTTATGACAAGGTATGTATTCATGACCTTTAGCTTACATGTTTTCCATGTGTTTGATGAAATACCTAGTATGTTATGGTTAAGTTAGGCAAAATTTTTTAGTTGAGATTGAATGTTTAACTTTGTTTTCATGTTAAATATGATTCTAGAAAGTCTCAAGCAAATCTAGGCAATGTTCTAGAGGCAAGCCTTAAAAGGTGGCACTGATCCCAGGAACACATGCTAAAAACTAGAGAGATTGGGCTATAACCACATGGATGTAGTGTTGTGCATGTGGTTGGAGGCCTATAACTGCATTCAAGCCTTGTTGTGGGTGCGATTGTGGGCCCATAACAAAGAAAAAGGGGTCCAACTCAAGGTTTGGTAACATGGGGTGGTTTTTTAGCCCCTGAGTGATCTGTAGCCCCCGTGGGATGTCAGTATGTAGTCAGTTTGTCAACCCCACTTCCTTAATTGTATCTAGGAAGTCGGGTCATGTCATAGTAACTCTTTGTCTCATGTTTACCCTGGAAAGCTGGTGAAATCGAGTAAATTTGGGAGGGGTGGTTACACCTATCTGCTTACCTTAGGAGAAAACCTTATAAAATCTAAATTGGTAAAAATGATGATCCCACCATTCTGTGTGGGACAAAGTGAGTGAGAGTTGATCTAGTCATTTCCATGTGGTAAATGTCACGTCAACTTCTTTAGAAACGTTATTTCCTTTTTTTATTGTCCAATCCACCTAAATACAATAAATAAATAAATAAATAAATATATATATATATATATATATATATATATATATATATATATATATATATATATATATGTTAGGAAGGTTTATTCCATCATAAAATATGGTCAATATATGATGAGAGGTTTTATGGGGAAGAATATTAGAAGTATTTACTTAAAAGGAATTTTAGCATGGTCAAAATTATTGTAGCTTATATTAGAATATCTTATACTATTAATATAAATTTATTTTAATTATGGACTTTTTAAGTGTTTATGAATCAAATTTTATGAGATTTTTTTTTTTCAAGAGTAAAATTTGAGAAAATGTTTGTATCTAGATAGATTTGGTCATTATCGTTAAGATGGATCTATACTAGATTTATACACACAATGTATAATCTTGATTGTTTAAATTGCATGTTTGAAAGCATTTAATGCCTTGAAAATTCCCCTTGGAACTTGACCTGTAATTGTGAAGACTACATAACTTAAGTTTTATAATTGAACATTTTTTTACTGGATTTAAAAAAAAATCAATTGAAAAATATACCTAAACAAAACCAAAGAGTAGAATAGTGAGACTACTTGAAATGTTCTAACAATTTTTTTTTTTCAACTACTTTTTATAATAAATAAATAGTTTTTTTAAACCATATATAATACATACATAATTGACATTGAAATATTTTATTTAATATGAATATTGAAATATTTTTTATAATCCAGGTTGACTTTTATTATTATTATTATTAATATTTTTTAATGTAGAATAGTGAGACTACTTAAATATTGTTTTTTGTTTATATATATATATATATATAATTGACATTGATTTTTTTTTTCAATAAATCAAGTTGAATTTTGTAATTATTATTACTATTTTTGAGTGATAGATTCATTCTACAATCCAGTATGAGGGCGATGGGATTTGTAAAGTCGTCCGTGCTCAACTTGTTGAGCCAAGGGGCTCATTCTAGAATCCATCTGTGCTTAACTTGGAGTTGACATGTGGCCCTTGAAAAACAAAAGAAAAAAGAAAACATTAATATTTACATTAGCATGCTCACTTGGTTTGTTGATATTTCATTTTTACTCTTCTAATAATGAGTAAAATATTTCAATGTCTACATTAAATACTATAATTTTATATAACTTTATAGAGATAAAAAAAAAATTAAAAAATAAATAAATCTATTTCACTTGTAAATATTTCAATATAGCACTTAAAAAAATTGTTTGAATTTCTCCCTCTATATATGTGTGTGTGTTAATGTTTACTTTAGTAAAATATTTCAAATCTCAAAAGGAAAAAGCAATTAAAGTTAAAATAATTTAGTTACTTCGTAATAAGAGGAAATTGTGTAACTCATACAATTTTTAATGTAAAAAATTATTAATAATAAATTATTCGAAAACACAATCAAAACATTGAAAAATTACACATGGTATGTATAGAAAGATAGAAACCACTATAAATCTATCTTAATCACATGTTTATGGCATAGTCTAAAAAACCCACAAAATAATCCATAAATTCTGGCAAGATTATTAAAAATTTTGGGCCCAAGGGTTTTTGATGGTGCTGAATCCATTTCCACCATAAAAAAAACAATTCAAAAACTCCAACTACCTGATTTTTTGAATTTGATTTTTTTTTTACGGATTCCGACAAAAAAAACTGTTGTCTAGGGGCTATAGAAAACTCCCATATTTATCAAGCACTAAAACTCCCATATTTAGTATTTTGTTGTGTCTATAGACAACTCCCATATTTATATAGCACTAAAACAAATTAAATCTCTTGACTTGTAATTTTTTTTTCAAGTTTTGCATTCTAAAAAGAGGTTTGTATATGATGAGATTTTGAGACTATTTAGCCTGGTTAAACAACAATATAACAATATTCATAGATAACTACTACTATAATATTTTTCATCATCATATCTTTACATGGAATTGAGCTTGAATGAGGTAGATAACAACCATTTTGTGCAACTACCTAAGATAATTCCGATTAATAGCACCCAAAATAAAATCAAGAAAAGGGAACTCACTTAATTTTATATTAAGAATTAAATGAATTACATATTTTTTTCTTATTATTCTTATTAAAATTAATTGATTTTTTTGCTTTCAATTTTGAATATTTTATTATAATCAATATTAAAATATATATATATTTTTTATACTTATTTTTATTAAAAATTAATTGAATTATTTTACTTTCAATTTTAAATATTTTATTGCAATCAATATTAAAATATTTTGTTTACACTTTTTCTTTATATGTGAAGTTAATAGTTACTTTAAAAAGTAAATGGCATGTCCCTTTCCAAGTGATCGTCCCATATGGAGACACTCTAGTCTATTTAGCTTCCATAGACTAAAATCAAGAAAAGAAGAGCCACTTAATTATTTGATAATTAATTAAAAAGGGATTATTAAGTGACTTGGATTTAATTGAGAAATAAAATTTATAGAGTCACTTTATTATTAAAAAGTGACTCATGATATTTGAGCGACCCATGGTATTCAATACACGGTATTTGGATGGAGAAAAACTAAAAAAAAGGTGAGAGTTCATTCGAGATATGGTTCAATATTTGATAAATTGATATTGGAGCTCTAGTAGCTTACCCTGTGAGTGGAAACCCTTGCAAAGATCTTAGTTTCGGTGTTCAACGGTGAAACATCCACCCAACTAGTCAAGAGAGAGAACCCAGTTTGGTGTTCAATGGTGAAACATCCACCCAACTAGTCAAGAGAGAGAACCAATTTAGGTTCTTCATTGGCCCACATTAGAGAAGGTTGATCAAGATCAAATTTTGGAATAAGGGTCCCATTACAACAATACACATATCTTCAAATAAGACCTATTTGGTTTCTGGGTAAATAATCCAATTTTTTCTAATAGGCTCCATGAATATTTTTTTGTGTAAATTTCGCTAGAATTTATTAATAAAAATTGGATGAAATTTTGTTGTGGAATTTTTATCTAGAAATTATAGTTATTAGCTTTTTATTTTTATTGTATGGATTTAAATAAAAATGTGGATTCTCTATTTTTTTCTGTTGAATTTAATTAAAATTTACGGAAAAAAATTATTTATTAAAATTGTCTGAGGAAATTTGGGGAAAAGTATGAGAGGATTACAAAATAATTTAAAAGGGGATATTATATTGGTATTAGAGTTGGTTTCCTGCCAACTGAAGGGTTTTATTTGAGAAATGTTGTAGCAAGAATTATTTCTCTCAATGGAATGAGGGAATGTGAAACTCTTGCACATTTTTGAAGACTACAGTTGAAACCTCACAAAAGTGATTGAGTAGCTTGGAGCATGGGCATTATCAGAAGTGACGGAAGGAAAAAAAATTGTAGACCTTAAAATGTTAGAGCAACAATGGAGGACCAGGGAATCAACACAAATCTTGAACACAATCCTAGCAATGAAGAAGTTCCTTTATGCGAAATAAACGACACACCAAAAATATCTACCACTCCAAGCAACAAAGTATTTACCATGTTGTAGACGCAGATGAGACAAAGGTTGAAGGTGAAGTATATGTTCAAATAATCAAGGACGAACTGTGAGAAGTTACATCTGTGAAAGATAGACAAGGTGTTGATACAACACCTATGCCCTTAGGCACTGATCAATTAAACTTAATGCAACTTAAAGAAATTGATTGCAAGACTAATTATAAAGTGGCACCTGATTCTTACTGGAGTCAATATGTTGTCCAAGAAGTGTTTAATTCAAGGAACGTTTGGTGTAAGAGTGTGGACCAACTTATTTCTACCTACAAAAAACCACAAAATTCATGCATTGTAGCAAAATTTATCTCTAGCATTAGTGTCTATGCTTATCTACAAAAGGGGAAAGACATTTTCAAAGTTGATACAAGTGCTGCCAAAAGTGAGAAACTCAACATTTCGTGGATGGAGCAAGGATTAATATTAGTTGTAACTTCATTTAAAGTTTACATCATTGATCCATATTTATGAAGGAATGAAATTAAATGTAGATATAAACAGAAACATAGAGATACAACGAAAACAAAACACCAATCCGTTAATAACAAAGTACTGAAAACCGTTTACATGCAAAACGGAAATAAACTAGCTCAGACGATGGTAGCTTATCTCTAAGAAGAGATGTGGCAATTAAATGGCTTCTAAACTGTGTTACAATGAGGCTTGAAGGCTAATTTATTATTGAGAAAAAATGGAAAACCATAAACATCCAAAAAATTAACCGTTAGTAGATGAAGCACCAAATGCCTGTGGGCCCAGTTGGGGTAAATTGGTAGATCAAATTCCTAGGGTCATAACTTTGGCATACAATCTCTATTTGACATGTACAATGCCTAGTTAGAAAAATATATCCAAGGAGTATAAATTTCGATTTCAAACCTTTGCCATAGGCTATGATTTTCCCCATTTAAAAAAAACCAACATTGTTTAGAGCGTAAAAATAGCTCTGGAAGTTTAGGACCCAAAAAACTGCCAAAAATAGTAAAATATGCTACAATTAAGGAAAATTAAAGAAACAATGGTGGGGGTCCAAGTGAAATATGTAGATGGCCACCAATATCCACCTAGATCAGTCCTCCCCCCTTAGGAAGAAATGCTCCCCATTGCATTGAGTGCCTCCATGAGATGGGGAAACTTCTGTTGAACTTAGTCCCTAGTGAGACACTTACATTGGTGTAGGAGTTGGATAACTTTGAAAACCCGATATAGTTGAATCTTTTGCTGGCGAGTGTTATTGATTTGTGTGTCCATGATCTGATCTTTGAGGCTTGTTCCATGTAGTCTGAGTTTAACTCTGTTGGTGTGAGTTGTTCTGCAATGTCTGATGTGTCCAGTAATGGTGGAAAGTATGGCCAAAGGCAGTCCACATTCAACACTAGGTGTAGGCTAAGGAATGGGGGAATGCTGAGCTCAAAAGCATCATCTCCCACAACCTTGGTGATGGTGTAAGGCTAACATTGGAGTGGTCTAAGCTTCCGATGAGCTCCGTTAAGGAATTCTTTCTGCAAGTGCAACCAAACTTTTTCGCCCACCCGAAACTTGTGTGGGACTCGATGTTGATCATGTCATTGCTTGTATTTGGCATTGAAATTTTCCAAGATGTCACGAAATTGCTAGCATATGTGTTGGATGCATTTAATAAACTTGGCTGTTTTATTAGACTCAGGCTATACATGTGGATTATGTCTGTGTAGTCGCATGAGACACGATGACATCAATTAGACACAATAATTGAAATCCCAGACCCACTTGAAAGGGAGCATGAAAATTTGAGCTATGAAGAGATATATTATAGTTATGTTACATATATGGAATGATCTCATCCAAGGTTCACGGATGATTAGAGTTGTACATGCAGAGTATGTGCACTATCATCCCGTTTACAACCTTTTATCGCCATTAGTATAGGGATGGAATGCAGTCAACTTGGTGAGCTTGGTGTCTAATAGTGTCGAGAGGCTCAACCAAAATGTGTTGAGGAACCTGCTATTATGATTTGATATAATGGTCCGCGGGATCGAAAAATGTACCCACACTTGTTCAAAGAAGAGTCTTGCATTGTCCTTTGCTGTGATATTCTTCTTGCAGGACGCTAATATATCCATCTTAGAAAATATGTCCACGACCACAAAATGCACAGTCATTACCATGCTTGGTAGAAGGTAGGCTAGATAGATAGTCCATGGAGATGGATTCTAGGGTTGGATGGATGTAGGAAAAGGAGTGTTTTCTTCTTGATGGTTTACTTGGAGACGAGACATGTAGTGCAAGATCTGATATATTTTCAAACATCTTGTCAGAGTTTTTTCCAATAAAATTACTTATGTAGTATGGCCACAGTTTTCTCCACACCAAAGAGTCCTAGGAACTGAATGTAGGTTTCCTCCCAAATCAGCTTGGCACACTCACAAAGGAACACAAGGTAGCCTAGGTAGCATAATAATGCGTTCTTGAGGTGGAAATCGAGAACTTGCTTGCCATCCACTAGCATTTGGTTTGTGTTGGTGAACTTTAGATCATTTTTGTACAGTTGTGGTCATCAAGAGGTTTCAGGGCCACAAGAGTTGAGAATAATAGTCAGTGTTGTAACTAGGGGCTAGTTGAGGAAATCTCCAACATGATTGGTGTTTCCCTTTTTGTATTTAATTCTCAAGTGGAATTGTTGCAGATATGTAGACCACTTCTAATGATGATCGTTCTGCAAATTCCCTTATGTAGGTATAAATGGAAGAGGTTTGTGATCAACGTTTATGACTATCTCCTTCCGCAAATTGTAATGTTTCCATTATCGACAAGCATACGTGATATAATACCTCTCTTTATCATATCTGGGCTACTTCCAAATTGTATCAGAAAGTGACTCACTATGATAGGCCACTAGATGCCCATGTTGGGTGAGGATTTCACCAATAGAATAGTCAAAGACGTTTGTCTACATTTGAAATGGATGTTGCAGGTATGATGATGTGAGTATAGGTGCATAGTAGAGGCGGTGCTTTAGATCAAAAAATGCCTTTTTTTGGGACTTGGACCAAGAAAACTTTGATTTTTCTCCACCCTCGGTAATATGAATCAAAGGCCAAGTGATATGGGAAAATCCCAACACGAACCTCCGATAAAAATTTGCAAGGCCAAAAAATATGCAAAGCTCTGTTAGAGTAGTTGGGGTTGGGAAATATCGAATGACTTGGATCTTAGCGGATCCACATACACACCTTTCTCATCTATGACGTAACCTAGATATTGGACATAGCTCATGCCAAAGGTCCATTTCTCCAAGTTGGCACACATTTTGTGCTACCTTAGTGTTTGAAGGACCTACTGAATGTGTTGCAAGTGATCTTCCAAAATCTTGCTAAAGATGAGGATGTCATTGTGTTACACCATTTTTTGGTCATCTAACCTATTATTATTAGATGGACCCAAGTACACCATGTAAGACCAGTTTTACCCTAAGTAAAACTGCTTTCACTATGTTAAAACAGGAAACCCCAAAAGGAAATATTAAACAAACCCATATTTGTTTGATTTTCCTCATGGAATAATTAATTAAACCATGATTTAATTATTATTCTCAGTCATGTTTAACCCAAAATCAAAGAAATTAATTAGATGAACCTGTATTTATCTTATTATTTTCTAGGAATAATCATTTAAACCTTATTTAGATGATATTCCTTGTTAAATATGACCAAATCACCCACAAATAATTAAATAAATCACTATTTATTTAATTATCTTTCAACCACCTCCTTAAATAATTAAATAAATCATTATTTGTTTGATTATCTTCTAACCGCTTCCTTAAAAAGATAAATAAATCATTTATTTATTTATTTTTGACAAATTAAGGGATTTGACCCAAGTCAAATACCTTTTCCTCCAACAAATATAATAAAATATTCCATAAAAAGTGGATCTAGATCTAGTTAACCCATGCACCAAGATCTAGAATGACCCAATATTTTGTTATAAATCGGAGGGTTTTTCCTACCATTCTTCACCTTTTGTTGCCTATTAGATCACTCTGGATCTATACACTTGGTCACCTTTTTCTACCATTTGCTGTGTGAGCTCCCTTTGAGTTCCATTCTTTGTGTGGGTTTTCTACACCAACAAGAGAGAGAAATCTTAGATCTGAAGTGCTGAGGACTTCCAAGAACCCATCCCACTGAGGAGAATTGGATACACCTTCTTGTTTTCCTCCCAGGTGCCCCACTAATATAAAAATTCTTTCAAAAATTGTTCTTGTCTTGTCTATTGGTATATGGAGCAAACCCTTACTTTTTCTGCTTAATGTCTTTCCATGCATAGATCTAGTTTTTTGCAGCTCTTTTATGTCTAACTAACCGCAGATCTAAAGATATTGGTAGCCACTTGTGTTTTTAGGGCTATTAGTTATGCGTAGCTAAAGTGGTCCTTTTTCGTACACTTCGACAAAGGATTCATACTAACAAATGGCGACTCCACACGGGTTTTAAATTACGACCGCTGTCGTTTTTCATATTCCTGCATATCCAGCTACTTCAGACCCTAGGGCTTCTTTTCAGCTGTTTATTTTTCCTATTTTTATGTTGTTTTTCTCACATAAAACCCCAAAACATTAAAATTTCTAACTTCCGTGTGTTTCTGGCCCTATTGCGCAGGTAAGCGACACCAGCCGCAACTGAGACGGCAACTTTTCTTAAAATCTGCCGCCGAGACAACCGGAACGGGGGGTCGCACTTTTTGGCCCATAAACTGCGACCTGGACCTCCAGGTCGCACTTTTCTGCCCCTTTTCTGCGACCTGCACTGAAAACAGGTCAGAAACTGCGACCTGCCAGTTTTTCAGTGATTTTTCTGCAATTTTTCTGGGTTCTGCTGCAGCTTCTGTTAGGGTCTTCCAGCCTCTGTCTCAGCCTGCTTTGACCAAGTTCTGATCTGTTTTTACTCATCTAAGTGGGAACCTAGCCCCCTAGGGCTTTAGTACCCTCCACTTTTTTTGGAAGAGTTTTAGCTGTTTCAACCGTCTGTTTTTCAGAGCTTCAGCCTCCGTTTTCCAGATCTGTTACCTCCCTTTCAGATCCATTGAAATTAGCTCTTCTACCTCTCAAATCACCTCCTGAAGATTTGTTTGGATCTAATTTTAGGGCCCCCACCTTGCCCCCTCCGTATTTTGCTGATTTCCTTCCTTTTTCCAGCCACCTTGCCTCTGTCTTTTGGCTGTGATCTGCACCTCTTTTCAGCAGCTTTATCCTTTAGATCCCTGTCCCTTTTGACCTTAGATCTATTGGCCTCTTTTCCGTGTGTTTTGCCTAGATTTTTCCATTTCTTTTCAGATTAGTTTTGAGAGACCCGCCTTCTTGGGTTAGATAGATGCACAAGTAGCTGTTATTTTTCTGTTATTTCAGCATTATATACTGTTCTCTGTAGGTTTATTTTCAGTTACGCAACACACTTTTTTCTTGCTCTCAAAACAGAAAGGGTTTAAAAATTAAAATTAACACACACCACACACTGACCCTAAGCGAAGAAGCGCCTAGTTAACACCGCCTGGAAAAGACTCTAAAATTAATTGTCACCGCACCTTTTCTGCCCTTGACCTCAATTTATTCTGTCCCTTCCTGCCCCTGTCGGTTTCCTTCTTCCTGTCGTCATTGCGCCCCCAAGGCGCCTTTCCCGGAGACTTCTTGGCCTTCACCCTCAGTTTCCGGTCGATCGACCTGCTCCGACCCACCGTCGTCGAGCCAGTCCTCCTCCGAGTCCGCACTCCGACTCCTCTCCTGATTCATCGGGTTCCCCTTCTCCTCCTGGTTCTCCCCCTACCACCATGTCTGGTCCAGGGCCTAACGCTAGCGGTTCTCCCGGCCCTAATGCCAGCCCGACTACTAGCGGAACCGCCACATGAACGACCCCGGCCACCCCTTTGCTGCCGTACATTGCAGGCCTCAGCCTCCCCGATTTCAATCAGTTGATCAACGACCCTATCCGCCACGATGTTGGTTGGCCTACCATGCCAACCAAGCTCCCTTCCGACATCCCTAAATTCGAAGGCCAAGCTGGAGAAGATCCAACCAATCATGTCCGATCTTTCCACATGTGGTGTTCCTCCAATTCCATTACCGATGACTCCATCCGTCTTCGTTTGTTCCAACGCACGCTTACTGGCGAAGCTTCTAAATGGTATGTTGAACAAGCCACCTCTTCCCATACCACCTTTGTGACCCTTGCCCAAGCCTTTTTGTCCTATTTCCAGCTCCCTCTCCGATACGACACTGGCACGGAGCTCTTGACTTCCTTTAAGCAATCCTCTTCAACCCGCCTTTCCGCCCTTACAAGCGGAATGGTGAAGAAGACTCGAGCTTATGTCGAGCCCCTCCCTTCGAAGATCGGGGTTTATATGGACCGGTTCCCTTCCACACCCTTCCAAACCTCCCATTGGCAAAGATGTCGCTCCCATAAGCGGCCCGCTCGCGCTAGTCGCCAACCTCCCCTACCCTCCGCAGACCCGCTCCTAGCCATTCATCTCACCCACCGACCTCCTCCTTCCGGGGTTCCTCCCCCACAACCGTTTCCCCGAACCCCTTATCCTCCCGGACTGGCCCCTCCCGGCCTTAACCATCTCGGCCGTCCCTCCCGGGGTCATTACCCCTGCTGGGCAGATCCCTTTCCTGGCTCCCCCTCCCGGAGTATATTCTGTCCCCGTCATGGCCACCCTCTCTCTCCCTAACTTGACCTTGGGCATACCGGTCTGGTACCTTGATCCCCCAGCCGCCACCCCTCCTAGTCATCCCAAACCCTATATGGCTTTGACACCGGTCCAACCGGTCCCCATCGCTTCCTTCGTTGCCACTGTGCCCCCAGCACCTCCATAGGACCCTTCTCCTGTCGTGACGGCTCCCGGGAAGAAAGGCAAAGCCCGCAAGGGGACACCTAAAGACAAGACCACCACGACTGACCCGGCCCCTTCTCCGCCCGCGAAGCCTTGCACCTTATGTGATGTCACCGGTCATGCCACCCATGCTTGTCTCGAGTTGCCCCGTATTCAGCCCATGGTTAAAGTCGCGTTCCCCGAGTCTACGGTCCCTGAAGCCTCCATTCCTTCTTCGTCCGTAACCAAGAACCCCAAGAATCTCCGCACCAACAAGCCCTGTGCTTTGTGCGGCATTCATGGCCATTACTACCACCATTGTCCTCACCTGACGCATTACCGCGCCTCTTTAGAGGTGATCCGAGAATATGAGGTTGAACAAAATCAATCCGCCTCTCCCATCCTCGCGCAGTACGCTTCAGGTCAGCCTGAGGATTCCCCCGCTCCCATCGACATTCCCCCCCCTGATGTTCAGATTACGGAGTCTACTATAACCATTCTTTACCTATCCTCCTCTGCGAGACACTTGGAGCCTAGCCCCTCTGCATCCTCCCCTGTTGTGTCCCTTGACCACCCCTTTCCTACCCATACTCGAGATCACTCCACCCGTGTCTCTGTTGACCTCCGCAGCCTGAGTCCTCACCATACTTCCGATAGCCCTCCTATACCACCCTCTGATTTGTATATGAGTCATGGTCATCCTGCTCCTTGCACTCCCTCCCGCGGTTGCCGCCCGATGACTTCTGTGCACTCACGCTGCCGTCATTGCCTCTCCTCCCCTCATTTGTTGTCTTGTCACACCATTCCGCAGGACCCCCCGTCCACACCCTTTTCGGTTACGCCGATGGTGCAAGTCGTTACTCCAGGAATCTAGCCTCGGCAGGTTGGGCCATATTCACCCCCTTGCATGCCCTTGTTCTTTCTAACGGGGTATGCATTGGTTTTTCCACCAAAAATCAGGCCGAATATGATGCAGTGCGTGGCCTCTTAGCCGATGCCCTCTTTCATCGCATCCTCCATCTCCACGTTCGTTTGGATTCCCTGCTTCTTGTAATGCAACTAAATGGTGTTTATCGTGTGCATAACCCTGTGCTGTTTAGATGCTATTTACGAGTGAAACTTTTGATACGTGCATTTGAAACCATAACTTTCAACCATGTACCTCGAGAACAGAATCACTATGTAGATAGTATTGCAAACCATGTTCTAGATTGGCATTTATCACACGCATTTCATACAAGACAATAACATTCATAATCATTTAAACAAACGATGAATATCCATAATATGTGTCGCAAAAACATGTGTTTAGAGTCCATCTACTCTGATACATATGACATGCCCATAGCATGTTACAAAAACAAAAACTCAAAACTGGGGGCACCACTTGCCCCTACATACACACTAGGGGGCACCACATGCCCCACACCTAATCGCTATCTGGCGGATCCCGAGCCAATGGCTCTGCCCCTGCAGCCTGTAGATCACGAATCCCCTAACCAGCCATCGCCATGCGCCGCATGACCCCTCGCCATTTCGAGGGCAGACCAATACATGGTTCTATGTACTGGTCGTCTAAGTCCTGCCACCCGCGCTCTGATACTCCGGTCAGCAACCTTTCACATCTACGACGGATGTCCTCCAGAAGGGCGGCTGCATCCTCATTTTGCGCTGCTCTCGACCCACTCGGACCTGCAGCTCTAGCTGCTGCCGGTCGTCCCATGTATCCGGCCGGCCTTACCGGTGCTATATCTGCATACCAACAGTACATGAATCAGTACCCTAGCTACTATTCAAAACACTGTAACATGCCCATACAAGAATAGCAATCTGTCACTTACCATCGGGCCCCCAGACTCGACCAGGCGGTAGTGGCAGGTCCGGGTCTCCACAGTAGCTCATCCCACTATAGGGATAGTCGTCTATGTACAATGGCATCTGATCCCAATGGGAAAAAAACTCAGGTCGAAACACTCGCCCGACCGCCCCTCCTCCTCCTCTGCATAGTAGCCGTCCCCAACGACGCATCCTGGGCTCTCTTGGGCCCCCATCTGGAAGCTGTACACGAGGCCTCAAGGTCGGGATCTTCTCAAAGAATAAGGCGCACAATAAAGTCCCATATGAGCAATCATGGTTCACCTGCCGCCTGCATAGTGACAACTGTCGCTTTAGCGACACCAACATCATTTGGGCCCACCCATAGTAGGTCCCACCCAGCACACTCTCCACTATCATCATCTGCCCCCCAGTGATGTGATGGAGCACCTGGTTGCCTAGGATACGCAGCACAGCTGCGGCCACTGCACGGGTTTCTAGCCTCTCTAGATCCCCGATCGGTATTCGAGTCCCCTTGACTTGGAGACCCGGTCGACAATGACGCTCCACAAACTCCATGATATGCCGCCCCCGCGGCAATACTGGCTGTGTGTTTCCCACCATCCCCAGTGGTGGGAGACCAGTCAGGAAATACACGTCCTGGACCGTCAGTTCGATCCTGTGCCCCTGCACTACAAAGACCTCCTGATCTGGATCCCAGTAACTGATAATCCGGGCCAATAATGGTTCCCCTGCTCTCATCAAAGGGTTCTCCAAAAACTTGAGAACCCAAAATCTGGCCAATACACGACGGACGCCCTGATCCACCTGGATCTCTGCTCGTAGTGTCCCCAGATCTCTCTCTCTCCAGTTAACCCGTAAATCTGCCATACCTGCACAAACACATCATTTTTTCAGCGTACAGATCAGGAAAACCATAACCAAACACCAAAACCCAACTTCCAGCCATCAAACAACACCAAAACCCCCTCATCTCCCAGGTCGCAGTTTTCTGCCCATTTCTGGGACAGGTCACACTTTTCTGCCTAAAACCTGCTTCCCAGGTCACACTTTTTGGCCCAAAAAGTGCGACCCGGCCGTAGAGATGAAGGAGGGGCTGTTTCTGGATTTCTGGGCCCTAAACTGAAAACTTAATCCATCAAAATGCAAGAGAAAGGTTAGACCTCTTACCTGCAACTGACGGATCTCGATTCCAACGGTCGGTTTGTCTGTTACGTTCGCCGCAAGATTTAGGGCCTTCTCTCCTCTCCACATTCACCACAACAACAATAGCAAATGAGTGATTTTGGAGGGAAAACTGCCTTATTAAAAGAGAACCCCTGTTTCTTCTTTCGACTGCTGCGACCACACCGTAGCCCCATTTGACGAACCATCTGCACCATTGGAAAGCTCTCACCGAGCCCTCAAATGGGTATCTATTATTTTTTTGTGATCTGATACTTCACCAGGACACATTTTGTCCAAGAAGGGTCACTTCACCTCTCCTTAAAATCGAATTTCCTCACTTACGACACTTGTACTTGGGGCACCATCTTGCCTCCTTACTTGTCTTCGTTCGTGTCGATTTTCTTCATGAGTTCCCATCATGTACTCATGTTTCCACGGTCCCCCATTGGGGCCTTTACTATGTGGCAGCACCATCGAGTCGCCCTTGTTTAGAGCATCCAAGTTGAGTCATCATTCCCTCCATGGAGTCTATACCACGTCCCTTTGTACCCCACTATAGCCCTCCATCCTTCATTGCTTGGTCTCTCTCTTGTGTCGCACATTATGACCTTCAGTCCCACTGTCCCCTATCCCATATGATATTGTGTCAGTCGCTGCCATGTCATTCATGCCCTTTATGCTCTAACAAGGGAAGTCGTCCATTCGCTACTCAGTCCTTTCCATTTCACTCTCATCATTAGTGTCAGTCTGTCCATCGCTCTACTGTTTTCTCTCGTGCCTTAGTTGGGGACATCTCACTCCCTCAACTATGGCAGACCTCCTTCTATCGACATCAGCATTTTCATTCCAGAAGCTAGGTCTAGAGGGCGGTGTACCTTGGTTCCAGCTTCCACGCTTGTTCGGTGCCTTGGATCAGGCCAAGGGATCTCTCATTTCCCTTTGACTTGATTTTTTCTCCAGCTCCTTTCAGCATGATCAAGATTCGTATACTTGATGGTCCAGTGATCTAGCAGCAACTCTTGATGATTCCCGGGTGTGTGTGAGATGTATCAACCCTCATGAGGGGGTGGCCCTGCAGGTAGCCCCCCACATGCCCGGATGACCTCTTCTTTGCAGCCTTCGATGCAGCTCTAGATATTTGATGATGTTGGCCATAGCCACTTGCAGCGCCTCTTCGATTTGCATGTATCAGTCAGATTTTGTGAGCCCTTCCCCATTTGCAGGGGGCATTTGGGTTGTATTTGTATCTCATGTACTCAGATATTATTGTACAAGTCCTGGCTATTATCCCAGGCACAGCATGTATGTGGGATTCCTCATTGTATTTTTATCCGGCTCATGATTATGCCAACTGTATTTTATGGTTCGGTCCCTTGTTTACTGGACACACTATTCTTTTGTACTTTGTCTCGGCGGGCATAGGTATGCCTCCCCCGCCGCCTTCAACACAGGTACCCTCTCATAAAAAGAGACTTGTTGCACCTGCGAGTCTCGTCTCCTCAGGGTCTAGTCCTTCAGCACACTATCTACCTCACACTTCTCTCTCTGACATCCCCTTTTGTTGTCTGGTGATTGTATTTTTACAACGTACTTCGGTCATACGATTTGCTCCTGACACTCGCACGCTGGGGGGCAATCTGTTACACCATTTTTTGGTCATCTAACCTTTTATCATTAGATGGACCCAAGTACACCATGGAAGACCAGTTTTACCCTAAGTAAAACCACTTTCACTATGTTAAAACAGGAAAACCCAAAAGGAAATATTAAACAAACCTATATTTGTTTGATTTTCCTCATGGAATAATTAATTAAACCATAATTTAATTATTATTCCCAGTCATGTTTAACCTAAAATCAAAGAAATTAATTAGATAAACCTTTATTTATCTTATTATTTTCTAGGAATAATTATTTAAACCTTATTTAGATGATATTCCTTGTTAAATATGACCAAATCACCCACAAATAATTAAATAAATCACTATTTATTTAATTATCTTTCAACCACTTCCTTAAATAATTATTTATTTGATTATCTTCTAACCGCTTCCTTAAAAAGATAAATAAATCATTTATTTATTTACTTTTGACAAATTAAGGGATTTGACCCAAGTCAAATACCTTTTCCCTCCAACAAATATAATAAAATATTCCATAAAAAGTGGATCTAGATCTGGTTAACCCATGCACCAAGATCTAGAATGACCCAATATTTTGTTATAAATAGGAGGGTTTTTCCTACCATTCTTCACCTTTTGTTGCCTATTAGATCACTCTGGATCTATACACTTGGTCACCATTTTCTGCCATTTGCCGTGTGAGCTCCCTTTGAGTTCCATTCTTTGTGTGGGTTTTCTACACCAACAAGAGAGAGAAATCTTAGATCTGAAGCGCTGAGGACTTCCAAGAACCCATCCCACTGAGGAGAATTGGATACGCCTTCTTTTTTTCCTCCCAGGTGCCCCATTAATATAAAAATTCTTTCAAAAATCATTCTTGTCTTGTCTATTGGTATATGGAGCAAACCCTTATTTTTTCTACTTAATGCCTTTCCATGCATAGATCTGGTTTTTTGCAGCTCTTTTATGTCTAACTAACCGCAGATCTGAAGATATTGGCAGCCACTTTTGTTGTTAGGGCTATTAGTTATGCGTAGCTAAAGTGGTCCTTTTTCGTACACTTTGACAAAGGATTCATACTAACAGTCATCCAGATAAAAAACCATGAACAATTTGGTGAAGGGCCACAAGATGTCATCCATCAACCTCATAAAAAAAGCAGGGGAATTTTTCAACCCGAAGGGAATGACCAACCATTCAAAAATGTCTTCCTTGGATTTGAAGGCAGTCTTCCATACATATGTGGGATTTATTGGAACCTAGTGTTAACCAGAATTCAGATCCATATTGCTGAAATACTTGCCCCCCTTGAGCTGGTCCAGAAGGTCATCAATCCATGGGATTGGATACCTATTTCTGATAGTGATTTTGTGTAGGGCCCAATAAAAAATGCATAACCTCTAGGTCCCATCCTTCTTCTATAAAACTACAATCCGGCTCCCACAGGGTGAGGAACTTGGTCAGATGTGCCCTTTTTGCAGCAAATCCTAGATTTGTTGCTTGATATATTCATTTTCCATAATGGAGTGGTGGTATATCGACCCACTGGGTAGAGGTGCTCTAGGAGTCATATCGATGAAATGTATGAATCGATAGTGCAAGGGTACCCCCATGGGTGATCAGGTGCTGATTTTTATGCTCAAAAATAAAAGTTCTCATATTGGCTTGGAACTTGAACGACCGTGTAGTGCTCGCCGTTCTGAATCTGGTGCACTTTGTTTCATGAAAAATGGTCACTATATGCTCTCGGAAACGAGTTTTGGCCGTTTTTCTAAACAGGTAAAATTAAAAAAAAATGATAGTTAGATGCCTAGTCAGTAGTTTGTATTGCTGTTGTGGCATGCTGACTGTGTAGGTAATTTTGTTTGGAAATTCTCTGGCGAATGGTAAGCTACCAAGTGGCAACACGACACTAGTCTGAATGGTGGGTGATGTGTCGAAGTTTCATTGGTTAATTTTTGTGGCCCACCGAGTGAGGACACGTGGTGCAACATGGGGCCACCAGGTTCCCCCCCAAGGTTGTATTATGGTGTAAATTTTTTTGGACAAGTTCGGGCGGAGGCACTGGGGTTCGACCCCGCGACCTCCCGCAACACAATGCCACACGTTACCAGCTGCTTGATGGATAGTTCTTAACTATCATAGGATCCAAATTATATTTAAATTTGATCATTATAATGTTTAAGTTCCCCTTCAAAATATAAACATGCTTACTTCTTATGTGCATAAGATTTGCATTGAACAATAGGTTATTCCAAGAGTTTGTTTTAAGTGTCTTTCAAACGATAATTCCACGAACAAATTTTAAAATATGAAAATCATCAAACACTAAATGGAAAGATGCATCAAACAACAATACACAATCCATTGTTGAAGGAGTTCACCCCTCCTGGGCTACATCTCCTTGAATCAGCTCTGAAGGCATGACTCATCTTCATTATGCTCAAATTTTCAATATGAAGTGTACTTCAAAGTGTTGAAATGTAATCGTAAGTTTCTCCTCTGAAGTTTATTTTACCATGCACGTGCTGACCTATAGTCAAGCGTGAAATTATCAAAAACTCATGGATGCCTTGCATCAAGATCCATTACGCCAATTTGAAATAGCATCTACATGTACTAAACACTGCAAGTACATAAACAATATTTTTCTTGAAAAAACATAAAGATAAAATATGAGAAATAGCTACAAAACTGCTGCAAAGGCTGCTGCTAGAAACATATGGAGGCTGGATGACCCCTGCAAGATTATCTCCATCTCAAAATCCTCCAAAAACAGGTTGAACACGCTTCCTATCCATAGCACCCATAGGCTTCAATTTGCTAGAAACCCCTCCAAAAGTGCTAAAATGGTTCTAAAATTTGTTCCAATGAAATCAGAATGGCCAAGAATGGCTATCTAGTCTCTTCTTGTTCTTCAATTGGTCTCCAAGTGAAGCATATATGGCCTAACCCTATGGTGGTCCTAGGCATCTTTAAAATTCAAGTTGGAAAAATCCCATCTAGAAGTGTTCCATCACTTCTGAAACCTACACCAATGTGTCTAGAATACCCAAAAATGGTAATATAGCCTCTTTATGAGCCTGATTTGGTAAAAAATGCCGTAGTTAGGACTTCTGCGAGTTTCACCTATAAAAACTCCACTAAATCTGGAAAACTGCAACTAAACTAGCAACCTCCGCCAAATTTGGGGGGTCCTCCAAGTTAATCCGTAATTAAAGTTAAGTGGGAGTTAAGCACTAATTAAGTGTAGTTAAGCACTAAACCCACGCTTAAATTAATCCACACTTAAAAATTGGATCAATCACTAGTTAAACATGTTGAAGGTTGATAAACCATGGTATAAGTCTTTAATCTCTGCATTAGCTCTAGAGCTCTGCTGGTGGTCTTGGGCGACGGTATTATGGATCGAGGGATGGGCCTTCGGGGATGGCCCCCACCTTACCCCACCATGAAACACGATATAACTTAAATATATGCGCACTCCCATTGTAGTTAAGAACTAATGTGTGGGCAGACGGTAAAATTTTGCATTTGCTTGTGGGATGTCACGGGGTCGAACCTTGACGCCTCCGCATAGAGATGTTAAATTCCTCACTAAATTGACATGAAAAACAATCATGAGACTTGATAATTTTCAAGAGAACCTGAACCCTTAAGCACACATAATACATTGAATTTATAATCTTAAAGAGTAATTAGCACAATAATACTAAGATGTGCACAAAAACACTAATATGTGCAAGCATAGAGATGTTTCGAATGATACCTTTCAAAAAGATGCATCGAATAAACAAGGATTTCATTAAAGTTTCTAATGCTTGTAATAAGATGTTTCAGGACTCTAACTGATTTCCTTTGAAAGGAGGTAAACAAGATGTGAAAGCTTTGTAGTAGACAAAATCAGTGTTGAGCAGTGATGGAAACAAGATGCCGGTGCAAGAGAGTGAAAAATTCAAAGAGAAAGCGCCAAAGAAATTTGACAAAGAAGGAATAGGTTCCACAAATAATTGTTTTTTGTTTCAAAAGGGTACATGGAAATGGCGAAAACACTTGGTAAAAATTTGACACAAGTACAGCTTGCTGCTCTGCAAATTCATGGAAATTGCAGCATGACGATGTTTACAGCAGCAAGACAGGGTCTCCAGAATCAAGGAAAAATATTAGTTTTTATGAAAAGCTGAGATTGTTGAAATTGTGAAAATTCCAGTGGATTGAGACTGGAAGGGTGAGGGAACTATACCCTCATTCACATGTTCATTAATGAAAGATAATTTGGGGTCCAAAAGGCTTCTAGTGGGGAGGAATGAGTAGGTGCTCAGTTTTATGCTAAAAATTCAAAGTTCTCAGATTGGCTCCAAACCTGAACGACCGCGTAGTGCTCGCCATTGTGAATCCAACGCACTTCATTTCACGAAAAATGGTCGCCGTATGCTCCCGAAAACGAGTTCTATCCGCTTTGCTAAATATGTAAAATTTAAAATAAAATGACAGTTAGATGCCCAGTCAACAGTTTGTACTGCTGACGTGGCATGATGATTTTACATCGTCATTTTTGGCATTTTCTCCAGGCGAATGGTAAGCTTCCAAGTGGCAACATGGCACTGGTTTGTATTCTGGGTGATGTGGAAGAGTTTCATTAGTTCGTTGTTTAAGCCAACTGAGTGAGGACACGTGGTGCAGCCTGGGGCTACCATGTGCCCCTCCCCAAGGTTGAAATGTCGTGTAAAATTTTTGGGTCAAGTCCGGGTGGAGGCATTGGGGTTCAACACCATGACCTCTCATAACACAACACAATGACTTACCATCCCACTTACCTGTTAGTTCTTAACTATCTATGGCACCGACTTATATTTATAATAAATCATTGTTTAAGACGGGGTAAGGTGGGGGCCAACCCCCAGTCCACAAGATCGTCTCCGAAGACCACCGGGGCACCTCCATAGTTAGCATAGAGGATTAAGAATTAAGCCACGATTTATTTAACTTTAATCTAGTTTATTAGTGCCTAATCTAGCTTTTGTGCGGATTAGTTTAAAGCGCACATTTAGTGCTAAAATACGCTTAATCAACGCTAACTCCCATTTATCACTAATTGCAGATTAACTTGGCGAGCCCCTAGATTCGGCAGGAACTTCCAGTTTTAGTTTCACTTAGCTAGTTTAAGGCCAAAAATAGTGGGAAAAATGAAAATGGTCATAAATTTGCATTTTTCGACCAATTTAGGCTCAGAAAGAGTTTAGATGACCATTTTGAGCCATTCTGGAGTCATTGTAGCAGGTTATAAGAGAAAAAGAGCATTGTGAATAGGTCAATTTGACAATTTTAGCATAATATAGAGGCCCAAGCCATGGAAGCTTGACCAAGGAGATGTATCTCAAGAGGGGTGAACTCCTTCATCAAATACCTGTGTTAATGTCTTGTATGATGATGTTCTTTACTTTATTTGCTGTTGTTCAAATTTGGTTTTTATGTTAAATTTCTCACTAAATTGACATGAAAAACACTCATGAGACTTGATAATTTGCAAGAGAACATGAAACCTTAAGCACTCATACGACATTGAATTCATAACCTGAAAGAGTAATTAGCACAACAACACTAACATACTCCATTAAGATAAGTGGGTGAGGAGAATCTGTCATTGTATTCTTCCTCGACCTTAACCACCCGCTTCTGCTGCGTGGAGGATCCATTCCTGCGGGCCATGGATGTGGCCACAAAAGAAAACATTTCTTTTGGTATGGGAGATGTTCTTACTGCATTTCTTAGTAGAGATCAAAGATATGGTGGTAGGCAGGGCTACCTCCGGTATACTGTATAAATTATTGCCCAAAGTAATAATAATAACAGTGTGAGGCCTAGACTCATATACAACATGACGCTTCCACATGTATGGTTGGCCTAATAATACATCACAAAAGTCAAGAGGAGCAACATCACATAGTACCTCATCTATGAAGGACTTAATTCTGTAGGGAAGGCAACACTATTGGTTGATGCAGAGATCTCGTCCTTGGTGAAGCCACCCGATGGTATACCATTGTAGGTGTGGTGTGGTCGGTACGCCAAACCACTTCATGAAATCTACTGAAATGAGGTTCTTTTGGCTCTCGCTGTCAACAATGAATTGCAACGGAGAACCATTCACCCTAATTTCTGAGTGGAAGAGAGACTCACGCTCCTCTCAATATTCATGCTCAATCTTTCAGACTTTGGTCATGGCAAAAGTGGCACTGGGTTCTGTGTCAATAATTTGCTTCCGCTCGTTGTTCCCCTTGTCAGGTTCGACCTTAGAATCAAAACATGCATCAGATTATGAAGCTTTCAACTCAATCACCAATGATTGTGTAACAACGCCGATGAAAATTCCATGTAATAAAAGTTAATAAAGAAAAATAATAACCATGGTTATAGGTGTTCATTCGGTTTATTATGGCTAAGGAATTTGGAAAAGGCAATGGAAATGGCTTTGGAAAAGCGAAGTGACATTTATTAGCATTTATTTATGAAAACTAGGAGAAAAGGAAGGTGAAAGGTAATAGGTTGCATGTGAGGAGGAAAATGAAGGAAAATAACGGAAAAATGGAGAAAATAGAGGCTTCATTAATAAAAAGGCTTATGAGGATTTGTTGGTAGCTTTTTTTAGTTCAGTTTTGAATTTGTCTCTCTATTCCTTCTCTCTCACACTCTTGGACAATTAGAGTTTTCTTGGATCACTTAACTATTTGATCAAGAAAGGAAAAGAAGGCAAAGATGAAGCAAAGATAAAGCAAAGATAAAGCAAGGAGGAACATGATAAAGAAACTACAACGGGTCTACTTGCAACTATCGATTTTCATGTGTGATTTTATTGCTAGATTTGGCATGCATGGTTATGCATGTGTGTTCTTAGTTCTCTCCCTATCCTTGGCATGGGTTTTGTCAAGTGAGACAGTGTTCTTCAGCCTTGCCTTGCCATTTTCGGATTGCCATGGTGTGATGGGGTTCTCATTTTTTGGTTGAGTTGGATTTCCAAATGGTTTTGAAACTGAGTGATGTGTATCTCTGAATGAAATAATACATGGCCTAGTGATCCCTAAATCGGAATTTGGATTGAGATAAATACACTGACCTAGTACCCCCTGAACTAGACTATGAGTTGTGATAAAGCTAGGTATTGTGTGCCTCAGTGGGCCTAGGAATCCTCAACCGGTGAATGTAGGAATATACGGTAAATACTAAAGGTGGTTTCCCTTGATCAGGCCTAGGAATCCTTGGCCGGTGAATGGATGGATATACGGTAAATCCTGGAGGGTGGTATTTATATTATGGCCTAGTGATCCCTGGATTAGACCGTGGATTGCAGTAAAGCCTAGAGACTAGGATATAGGAAAATTCCTCACGGTGTAGGTGGAGAAATATGATGGCATCCATGCTTGTTTATGGAATAGTGATTTGGTGAGGATTGCGGTAAAGCCTAGTTATATTAATAAGGGCAAGGTGGTTTAGCCTTGAGAATCCCTGGTTGATTTGTTTGGTGATTGGCTAAAGAGAGATCTAATTCAACCAATCTATGGTCGGGTGGAACGTGGAAGTCCCAAACCTGGTTGGATTTTTCATTCATAAATAAGAGTTCCTTTCCTTGGTATTTTATGTGCAAATGTGGCATTCATGATTGTTGTATCCCTATTATTTATGTTGTTTATATGTTGGTTATGAGTATGTTTTGTGACAATGATGATGTATGTATTTCATCATGTTTTAATTCATAGATTAATGAAAAATGAATATATGACGTAATAGATGATAATGTAGCTAATGCGGTGAGGCATCAATGCTTCTTAGTGATTCTCAGATAATTATGAGATCCCTATTCTCAGATATGTTATTATGACCCGTAGAATGCATATTTGTGACATGTTTGACTAAATGTATGTCATGACTAGTGTCAGCACTCTGTATTCTTCCTAGGTTGAGGAGGAAAATTACAAAGGTAACCACAAACCACTTTTAAATATAGGATCTAGCCCTTCCATTTTTAGAGGGGGCTCTCTCTCTCTATGATTTAATTTCTGCTTTCAAGATTTTAGGCTAGATATTAAAATTTCAAGATATATTTTCTAAAGTTATGGTCGTGAAATGAAGGAAATTTCCATTGGGCATGGAGTCATTAAAATTCTCAGTAATTAATGACAAATTAACATAGTAGATGAAGCAGGGCGAGGTAGGAAAACTCCTATATCTTAATATATTTTATGGTGTGGCTGAGATGAAGAAAAAAATGATCAATTAAATATAAAGAATACTAAAATGAATTTCATATTTAATCTTAGAAGGAAACATTAATATTTTTTAAACAAGCCAAAGCAGAGTACAAAAGTAAATTCAACTCTTTATCTTCTCGCAACAATCTAAAAAAGAAATCCATGTGAAAACTTAGAAATAAGAAACCAATTAACATGAAGAAAACATCACCATTTTTTTGGAACGAGAATCCTGAACAAAACTTCCTCTGTATTTCTGAAATTGATTACTTCAAGTAAAGTTCACAACTTACAATTAAAAAGGTCTTCTCATATTCATTATCCAACCATTTCTAAGTCCCTATACAAAATATTTATATAGTGTCTCTCATACTCATTTCAGACTTCAAAATAAAATCATTTACAAAACAATATCTGTTAAAGACACATATATTTCAAAAATAGAACAAAATAATAGGAAATCTAGACTAATTTGGGTGTTATGATCACATATTGAGGAATGCTTTTGTTGACTGTAGCTATATTTCTGCTTCTTCTGTTTGGCTGGTTCAAAATTATAGGATTCTAGTTAGATTTTACTCAATGAGCTCTACTAGTTTATCCTATTTTTATTCACTCGGAATTGAAAAATTTACCATACTTCGAAGTCTTTCATCTACTTCTGTGTATGTCTAAAAAGTTGGCTTATTGAGGAATAGGTGATTGACTTAGTGCTGAATATGAGATCATATTGTAGGCCTTCCAAGAAAGCTTCTCCACTTATTGTTACATAACCTTTCCTGGTAGTTCTCTAATGGGATAAATTTTCCATTAGAGGATATTAACACTGGAATTATTTTCTCCTGCAATGTATTAATTTTTGCTATTAAATATTTTCACCTGTAATTCCAATTCCTTCCATTTATTCTCTAACTGTATCATAAGGTTCTTTTTAGTCAGAAATCCCTTTACTTCCATAACTGTGGTTGTCCTATCTTGAATTTGGATTTCTTCGAGCTCATATTTAGTTTTGGAGTTTGATATCTTAATAATCTAGTGCGCTTCTGCTATCATATGTTCAATCTCGCCTTTTGTTTACTCAACTGCTGCCTTGACATTTTGTACTAGTTCTTCCTACTCAAAAATAATTTGAAATGATGACCACAAGTATATGATATTGACATTAATGTTATTCCATATACTTTGTTAAGAATATTCCAACATTTGTGTTGTAAAAGACTGATTCTCATATTTTGCAATTTGTTGAGTCAATTTGAAATTTTTCTGTACTTCTGCCAAATATGCATTATCTAATTTGATCTTGTTTTCCTCTAACTTTAACAATGTTGTCATTAACTGTTCATTTTCCTTATTTGTTAATGATAATACTCCCAAATATTTGACTAATTTTTCAAAATAATTTGTAGTGTATGTTCCTCCTATTCGTTGTACCCCCTGCTATGCTGATGTACCTATTTCTACCAACTTTTCCTTTTCTTTCAATAATGCCTCCATGTATTTTTCCATTTTCTAAATCTGAACATTCCATTCAACTTTTATCTTGAACATATTTTCTTTCTCTATCTCCAGATTGGTTACTTCTTTGGATTGAGGATGCTTTGTGGTTGGAAGTTTTATTTGTTTCATGAGAGCTTGAATATTTGCATTTTTGTTGTTGATCATCTCCTTGGCTTCTTTAACATTCCAAGGATCATATCCTAGTTTGATTATTAAATCTTTGAAAGATTTGGTTCTAGTGTCTTTGGCCAAAGAAGACATTATTTATATCTTCAGTTGTGATTGCATATTATTTAGAGAGACTTGTAACTTTGAGGCAGCCATAGCTAAACTATTCAGTGATGAATAAATAATCTCACCTGCTTGCTTATGCAAATCTATTTGATCAATTGCATGAAAATTCTTAGTATCAATATAAAATATTGAAGCTTTGTAGTCTTCTACACTACTAGGGACTGGAACTGTAGTTCTAAGAAAGCTAATTGGAACTGTCACTTTTCTGTGTCAAATTCAGACAACAAGTTGTGTTGAGTAGTAGAATTTTGTTTCCAAAAATATAAATATGGTGTAGCTTTCACAGCTCGATTATTATTCTTTATCTCTTTGTATCTTGCAAAAATATTATGTTGTGTTCCCATCTGAGATGTAGAAGATACAAGTGACAACGTTAAATATTCAACATTTGAGAAAGGGGTGTCTGGTAAACCTGTTAGAAAAACAATATCATGCTCTGATGATTCTTTTTGGTTGGTGGTCTGCGTATCATCTTTAATTTCAATAATAATTTTTTCCTTAGGATATGTCTTATTTATTCTCTTGAAAACAAAAAAATATTGAGAATCCGAGTCTATGGGAGACTTTATTCCCTTATTCTTTTCGTTTCCTTTTCCTTTGGAATAGGAGTTTGTAGAGAACTCTGGCTGAAAATCTGCTCTTCAACCTCATATAGTGTATTCTCCGCCCACTGCTCTTGATTAACATATTTCTCTATCTCTGGTCTAGGTGTATTTGAATATGGAGTGGTTTTCTACTCAACTCTCTTTTTTCAAATTATTCCAAATGTATCATAAGACCACGTGAATATTAAATTCAACTTAATTTGCCTTAATATTTCTTCTATTTACTTTTGTATTTTTTCTTTTCTTTTAAAACAAAACCACTTAAAATGAGAAAATAATTTACAACATCCTACTCGGATAAATAGCTAGATTATCATACCTTTATCACTATATTTGTAGGATCCTAACAACTAGTAGGGTTCCATTCAATTATTTTTTCAAGTGTTTGCATTTGTATCATTTTTTCTATGTTAATTTTCATTTCTAGAAGTTTCTTGGAGTTCTGGGCAGTGACTGGGTCCTAGCCCTAGAAATTAGACTTAAATCTCGCAGTAGTTGGAATAACATTGGTAGAAAAATGTTACAGTCACACTCAAGGAGGCTCATGGGAGAGACTGGGGCTCTCATCGCATGGAGGCCTTGGCAAGGGAGCGTTTGAGGGTTTAATTCATTGAATTGTTGATTTACCTCAGGGGTTGGTCACCTGGAAGGGTTGGTTAGCTCCTCTAGGTTCTGTAGGATGTGTAGAAGGTAAAATTGGCTGTGTTGTGTCAGTTTCAATTCCTTAACTGTAAATGGGGAGTTGAATCAGATCATAATAGCCTATCATCACATGTTTACCCTGGTCGGTCGGTTACTTAGGTAGATGTGGGAGGAGGGTGTTACAGAGTGGTATCAGAGCATGGTTCACCCCTTAGAATGGATGGGTGGTGTGATGGTAATGCATTCATGTCGGTTTAATATATGTTCTTATGTTTGTGGTATATGTACTAGCTGTGTATGCATGGTGTTATTTATGCTTTTAGTCGTGTCACCATGTGAAAGTTGGTGGTGTCATTGTTGAATGTGATTTTTGTGAATTTATGTTGGTTATTCACTGGTTATGCATGTCAGTGTTTGTATGTGTTTTTATGCTTCTGGTCTATATACTGGTTGTATATGCATGGTGTTGGTTATGGTTTTAGTCATGTCATCATGTGAAAGTTGGTGGTGTTGTTGCTGAATGTGATTCTTGTGAATGTATGTCGGTTATGCACTGGTTATGCATGTCAGTGTTTCTATGTAATATGTATGCATGCATTGTGTCTAGTTGGTGTTATGGTGGTGTCATCATGCATGGTAATAGGACAATGTTTGAAATGATGATTATATGTTGACTTGATTATATATATATATATGTGTGTGTGTGTGTGTGTGTGTGTGTGTGTGTGAGTGAGTGTGTGTGTATTGTGCTAATCTGGTTGGGCTTGCAGACAAGATATCCTCCCCAGATTATACTAAGGTACATTGGTTTGTTTACAAGTTGGTTTAGCTGACATATTACGCCTTGTAGGAAGAAATCAAGATGACTAGCAAGATGGTAGACTACAAAGATTCTCCCTATGAATCGGATGAGCGGTGTGGTGTTGGGCACTCTTCCCACTTAGCATACACAATGGGGAGTTTGAAGGAATAAATAAGGAGTTACAAAGCAGATAATGACAAAGTCATGCAGGCGCATGAGAAACAAGCATAAGTTAATGTAGTAATTCTTTAGAGTTTTTCAGAATTACAGAGACAAGGACAACTCCATGTCAACTATGGAAAGGAGGATGGGACTAATGTGGTATATGGAAATAAGTATCATGGTGGTCACAGGTCAGATAGAGATGACATGATGGAAGATGGTAGATTCTTGGATACTCTAGATAATAGAGGTGATGGACAAATTTACTATTCTAGTTTTGATTCTGACAGGCACTATGATTGTCATCGTTACTACCCTTACAGGAGGAGTGACAAGGGGTAATTTCGAGATGATTTTAAGAAATCTAAGCCACCTACCTTTGATGGATATTTTAAGAAGCCAGAGGAGACGAAGATTTGGTTACTTGGCATGAATAAGTTCTTTGAACTACATGAGTACATAGAGAATATGAAGGCCATAATAACTATCTTCAACCTCAAAGGGAAAGAAAATATATGGTGGCAATAGGTAAAATGGGTAAGAGACATCAAGACAAAGGAGTTGAGTTGGAATGAATTCAAAATACTCTTCAGAAAGAAGTACTGGTCAGAAAGGTACTACGACAACAAATCCAAGGAATTCTATGAGCTTCTAATGGGATCAACGAAAAATGAGGAATATACAACCAAGTTCTTGGAGATTTTGTGGTATGTACCATATCTTAAAGATGGGAAGGCTAAAGTTTAGATATTTTTCAGTGGATTTCCATTACCATTTAGAGATCAGAATGAGTATGATGAGCCTCGATCACTCGAGGAAGTTATTTGGAAATTGAAGCATTGCTATGAGCAATCAAAGCGTAAGAATAAATCTCAGCAAGGATGGAAAGGGAAAGATAAAGGTAAATGCAAATTTCAGCCGAAAATAACAAAGCCTTAGAATGCAGAAGAGAAATATAATGTTGCACCACATAAGAATGTCAATGCAGCTAGACAGGGATATGGGTCACAACAATAGAATAGAGGTGATGGTACAATACGGTTGGAGTGTTAGACATGTGGTAAGTGTTGAAGAATGTAACTAGGTTCGGTCTTCATAAAATGTATTTAAGTCATTATGTAAAGTACTTGTCAAAATGATAAAGATTTTATTTATTTATTATTATTACAATGAATTATTAAAGCATGGGTTTCATGCTTGGGTCATACTTATATTAGTTAAAGAGTCATTGTACATTTATAGAGTCATTAGAGTCAATAGAGTCATTGTACATTTATAGATACCCTTCTTGGGCTTTTGAATCATGTAAAAATTGTTTATTATTGAGTCAAAAATGAATTATGTCACCTCCATTCCAAGTCAGCCTAAAGGGGACCAATTCAACCTCACTTGGAGCCTATAAATAGAAGGATATGGAATTCATTTGGAGCATATGATATCAAGCTAGTTCAATATGTCTCTGGAATCCAGAAAAAGTGTGAAATGGGTCAAAGTCAAATAGAAGAAGAAAATGGAAGTTTTGGTGCTACTCTCTCTCCATTTCGTTCCCTAGTTTGGGAAATTGAAGTATTTTTGTGTTGCTGCTGCTGCCTGATGCCGTAAGTGCTCCATAGTGGAAGTTACTAGGGACACGTTGTTTCTGCTATTGGATCGAAGATTTGGAAAGGTTGACTTGGTGTGGAGGAAAGGTTTGGTCTATGTCTAGGGTGAAGAGTCTCAAAGAAAACTATTGAAGGAAGATAATTTTGAATGGGTTTTCCCCTAGATAGTGGTATTAACCTGGCATAGTGCCTACATATCGTGTCTTGTGTTTTTGTGATCTTAATACACACATAATTTGGTAATTTATTGATGAAAGATAATATAATAAATAAGTAAAAGAATGCAACATAATTCACAAGTAACTATCAAGAAAGAGAAATCAAACCATAATCTACTTGCATTGATTTATCAACATGGTATCAAAGCTAAGTTTAGGAAAGGTTGAAGATCACTTTGTTAACTCAAAAGGAATGGACATGGATTCTCTATCTGTGATAAACTATATAAGAATGGGTATCAAGTCTTTTGGAAGTTGGATCAAGAATGTCATCTACTACTTATTCAACAAGGTCAAAATTCAAGGATTCTTGGTTGCTCTTACATATTCTCTTAGCGATGAAAATGCATGGATCATTGATAGTGGAGCATCAAGACACATGACAGGAGAAAGTAAAAAAATTCATACACTATTAAAGGAGCCATCTTCTCATGCAATGGAATTGGATGACAACAAAATATATGTTGTTAGAGGCCCGGGATAAACTTAGTTGAAGTTGGAAAATGGATCAAAGTTACACCTCAACAATATATTATATGTTCCAGGTTTGAAAAATATTTTGCTTTCTATTTCTTTTTTAGAATATAAATGAGATATAATCGCTTTTGTTGATGAAAAAATATTGGTTTAGGGAAAAGACTTTAGTATTGATAAAGGTAAATTTATTGGAGTGTTACACAGTAATTCGTCACCATGCTCATTTTACCATCCCTGATCCTAAAATTTCCCGTGACAGATCCTGTGCAATTTTTCCACCATAAATAAATATGTTAAGACATCCCCTGAAGATCCAAAGAAAATTGACTTGGAAGATTACTGAAGAAACTTGGTCAGATTCCAAGTTTCCTGGGTCATTATTTTTCCTGGTGCCATGCTCGCCTTATTTCTTGGAAAACCATGTTGTTCCCTTTATGGTAGTGTTTCCTCAAATGGTGGAGAAGCTTAAACCTCTAGAAGCTCCAGGGCGGCGAGTTGGTTGTTAAACGGTGGTGATAGGGTTGAGCTCTCTAATTTTAGAGCTTTGATCTCATCCATGGGGGATTTATCCCTTATAAAGTGGGCCTTCCTCCTCCTTTCATGGGATCCCAACCTATTCTCCCTTCCTATAAATTCATATCCCTCATTCCCATAATGTTAGATCTTGGTTGGTCATTACTGGGCTAGTTTGAACTCTCGTTCCCTTGCATCCTAAAATTTTGATAATGCCTAAGTGTTCGGGAGAAGGAATAATTTATAGCTTCGGTGAAGGACTCATATTTTCACCAAAGGAGGCCTGGAACATCAAGGTCTGGTTTGTAAGCTCATCATTTTTTATTTATTAATAAAAAAATTTGATGTTTGCTTTCTATATTTGTCTAATTGTTTATGCAAATATTCTGGTACTCCTTGATCTGCTAGATATCTAATGTTTACGATTATGATGTATTTTATTACGTTTGTTGTTGCCTCTTGATCATTTGTAGGCATTCGTATGCCGTCAGTAGCAAGGAGTGAGCCTAAAAGGATCGTGGATCAAGGTCATCATCAATGGATTCTATCGTAGCATTGGTAAAAGGGTACTTCTATCTCTTTTCTTGTCGTATTGTAAATGTTAGTTAATAGAGATTTGCATTAGAAAATATCTCATGTTGCTAGACCCACTCTAGGGCTAGATATATTGCCTCTGTCCACATAGGGGATTTATCTTGACAACAAAATTGGCGATAGCATTCATCGAATTGAAAGAGTCATTTTATCATGCTAGTTACATTATAGGTATTCAGGTGACATCGTTTTGAGCCTTCAAATTGAAAATTTAGTCAAGATCAACTTAAAATGAACTCCAATTAACCTAAGGAGAATATGAAATTAACACAAAAATTTAGAGGTATAGGCTAGAGACATGTTCTGACGTCGTTAAACGTAGGAGCTACTAATAATAGTCAGCGTTACTATCCGGGGGTGGTATCTCGTCCCACGTATGGAAGTACATTGATGTATGATAAGTGTATTTAGGGCGCTCTCATCGAACGATTACACATTAGACAACACTACTATGGACTGGACTCCCACATACCATCACGTATATTTTAGGAAACACCATTAGGATACAAGCCTGCCATGGGTAACCGAGTCAGCCACCTTGTAAACGTGATACAACAAACACAACATTCGAGGTGATTTGCTGCCTGTAATTCTTGGTTCGCCAGGAGGTATTCTGCAGTTCATGGATACTTGGTAAACCTTTATGCCTAGTACACCCTTTTTGATTTATTTTGTGTTTAATTTCTAAAATTTATTGTCCATGATAGCATTTTCCCCATGCACAACTTTTTAGCAGATCTTAGGTTGGGACTAATGGCCATAGTTCCCGAGTTTACCAATCAAGGAATCCCCTCAGATTGGAATCCTGACCCTTTCCCTTCTTTTGGAAATGTTGGTGCTCCATATATGGAAAATTTATCCCTCCCAGGATTTACCATTGCTTTTCTAGTTTGGTTATTTTCAACCCCCATGGTTCCAAATTTCCAAGCTGCTTCTCAACCAAGTTTGCTTCCACCTGAACATTGTCAACCTCATGTTGATCCTAAAGTTGACCCCTCGCCTTCTTTGCCTATTTCTCCACCTCATTCTTCCTCTTATCCTGGTGAAAGTATGAATTCTAGTAACCAGGAAGCTAAGAAGAAGAAGAAGAAGACGAGGAAGAATAAGCAAAATAAGCAAGGGGAAACCAAACAACAATTGCTTTCAATGCAACCGATGTTGAAAAATATTCCATTCGGTCTTGCAAAGTCAAATTCCCTTGCAAGCTATGTAAGGGTGACCAACTTATGAGGGATTGTCCTGGTATTCCTAGGGTGTTATAAGTGTGGTCCATTGACTCAAATCAGGCTTTTACAATAGCCTCTAGAGATCATGTTGGTGACAAACCCTCAACTAGTAATAATAAGGCCAATGGGAAAAAGGATAAAGTCAAATTTCCCTATAGGTTATGTGAATGGAATCATCCCATTCGTCTTTGTCCTTATATGGATGAAGCCTCAAAAGTGTTCGATAACCTTATAACTTCTTAGCCTTGTCTTCTTGCTGGCTACGTGAAGATTTCCCCTGATCCCCCACTAGTTGATCAAGTGATCAATCAAAAGTCATCTATGGTCAATCCCACTCTCTTTGAAAGTGAATCACGTGAGTCCATTCCTGACCAACCACTGGTTGTGAAAATAGTTGACTTGATTCCACCCTCAGTGGATCGTGCTTTTCCCATAGAGAGTGAACCTCATACCACTCAGGTTATTTTTGTTTCTTTAGGTTCCCATGAATTGGAGGGAAATCCTCCTGTTCCCACGACTTAGGAGGGAAATTATCCCGTTCCCATGGCACCTCCTCCAAG
>CM076584.1:1477586542-1477742327 GCA_034641835.2 Pinus albicaulis | reverse complement strand
GGTGCTTTTTCCCTCCTTCTGATTTGTAGATCCAAAGTTGAGCTTATTTTATTTAAATTTTTGTTCAATCTTGGCAGCATATCAATATGCTGCACCAAATGAGGAGATTTCCAGGAACCCCATTTCTCCCTAAACTTATTTGTGCAAACAAGTGCGATACTTGAGCACCAAATTTCGCTTAGAGTCTTTGATACCCAAATTTGTGCATAGAGTATGAAAAATATTTATGATCTCATGCACATATTGGTCCCTTTGCTACCGTAGAGTGGTCCACTGTATGTACTTGTCCTCATAGCTCACCACGGGGTAATATTGTTCCTTGAAAACATCTCAAAAAGAGTTCCAAGAGTGGAGGCTATAAACAGAGAGGGTTCCTCAAACATTTTATCACAATAAGTTTCCCCAGTCATTGACATGGGGGGAAACCTTAAGCAATGAAAAAATAATATTCTCCTTATTGAATAAACTATGGATCGAAAATTAACCTTCCAACAAATTCAACCATTTATCTACAACATCTGCATCTATTTGACCTTTGAATATAGGGATATTGAAGTTCACTTGTACCTTGAAGAAGGTGGCACCTTCAAAGTGTTGAAAATGCAACAAGATGATGGAGCTTAGTGAAAAGAAGTCGCCTTCACTAAGTGGGCCTGCAGGCTATTTTTGGCGCAAAGTCTATTTTTAGACCATGTCTATTTTTAGACATAGGGATCATGGTCTATGAGTTGCAGGATGCTATTTATGGATGATTGGTCGAGTTGGTAAAAATATATGGACCTCTATTTTTAGACATTGGGCGGTTTCTATTTTTAGACTGCCAGGCTAAAAATAGAACAATCAAATATTATTAACCCTTAATAATATTTAGACTATAAACATTATCTTATCCTCTTGGAGCACTTCAGTTTGATGCTTGGATGTGGCACACACAGCTGACAGAAGGAAATACGCTTTTCCTAAGGGTTAGTTGAGCTATTGCATGGTTGACTTCAGTTAGAACTCATGTGGCAGAGTTTGGTGGAGTTGATGAGACAGTTGGTGGAGTTGTTTTCGGTTTAACTTAGTTGAACTAGTTGTATTTAGTCTAACTGATAAATACACTAGTGATGAGTGGTGTGAATTAATTATTAATTAATTCACTAATTATTAACTCATAAATCAACTAAAGAACACATCAGTTAACTGCAATTCATGGACAGTTCAGTGGGCCAGTGTTAAAGGTGGGTGAAAGGGTGAGTCTACTATCAGTTGTGACTATGGCTGTGCATGAGATTTGCACACACATTGATTGAGATTTCCAATGAGTATTGCGCGGTTCAAGACAAGGAGATTCGAACTTGGATCTCATCATTATTCAACTTGGATTGCGCAGTAGAGGCAGGCAGACTTGTGGAGGAGAATTGAACCTGTGAATTATTCAGATCTGAGCTAGTTTGTGTGTAACTATTGGAGATAGTACTGAGTACTTGTGAGGAGTATTGTACTATGATTGTTACATTTTCTCTATCATTATAATATACAGATAGTTGGGGGTTTTCAGCTGTATGCTTTCCCCATTACATACTGTGTTTATGTGTGCTTGACTATTGTTTTTATGTGCGCATGCGACTGTTTCTATTTCCGCATATTGATGATCAATTGTAGAAGAGGTTATGTATTATGCATGAAGCTTAAATAGTGTGTAATCAGGATAATCTCGGTGAATAATTCAGCTATTATTCAAATTTCTACATGGTATCAGAGGGTGAATTGATCATTGGATCTATTACAGTGATTACAATTTATTTCGGTAGACAGAGTCTGTAAGCGGGCTAGGTAGCCTCTGGATCCATCATTTCTCTGAAAGGTGATATATCTAGTAAATGCCCCTACATTCGATCTCTGTGCTAGAAATAATTTGTTCTCATAGATCGGAAGCGGTTGAGTTTTGAGCTGGTGGAATTCGAATTTGCAGCAGAATTTGGAATTCGAATTTGCAGCAGTTTTCTTGGTGTCGAAGTCAAAATGTCTTTCAACGGATTGCGACTGGATTATGCCCTTGAGGGAAGCTCAAATTATGTTGCATGGAAGGACCGGATGGAGGTAGTATTAGAAGACAATGGGTTGAAGGAGTTCATAGATGTTGAAGTCCCAAAGCCTACTGATGCTGCTCAAGTTGAGGCTTGGAAAAAGAAGACAGCAAAATGTCAAAGGATTCTGTTGGAGGGCGTGAAGGATCACATTGTATCCAGCCTGCATGGAAAAGCTTCTCCATACTTGATGTGGAAAGCGTTGACAGATTTATTCCAAAGCAAGAGCGACCAGAGGAAGTTGGCGCTCAAGGGTAAACTCAGAAACATAAATATGGAGAAAGGCGACAGTATATCCAAGTACCTCACGAAGTTCACCCAATGCAGGGATGAGCTGGGAAGTGTGGGGGTGACTGTAGCTGATGAGGACTTGGTGGACTTGGCTCTCCTTGGTCTTCCGAAGAGTTGGAATTCCTATCAGGACTCTGTCAATGGTCAGGAGAAATTGCCAGGATGGGGGCGACTTTGGTCGGATCTCATGCAAGAGGAGATAAGGCTGAGTACCAGGGATGAATCTTCATCAAAGGCACCTGATGAAGAAAATTTCACTTTGGCTGCCAAAGCAAAGAAGGGGAAGAGAAAGAAAGCTTCTCATTCCGGTGCGAAAGGCAAGCAGCAAGACATGTCCAAGGTAAAGTACTTTCACTATCACCAGCATGGACATTATGCCACAAATTGTCTACAGAAGAAGAAAAATAAGCATGCTGCTGGATCTACAGCGGGAGAGGCCTTAGCCTCGCAGTTTGAGATGGATTTTTCGCTGATCGCATGCTTGGTATCAAGTGTGATGGGATCAGTTTGGTTCTTGGACAGTGGTGCATCTTTTCACATGACTGGAGATCGAGATTTGTTTTCAGATCTGGATGAGAAAGATCTTGGAGTGCACATCGAGATGGGCGATGATGGTAGATACAGTGCGACTGGTATCGGTACCATTTCCTTTGAGAGGGAGTCTGGTAAACCCTTCATGTTGAAGGAAGTGATGCATGTTCCAGGATTGAAGAAGAATATTATCTTTGTGGTGATGTTAGAAGACAAGGGATATGATGTTGTCTTTAGCAAGGGAAAGGCTTTCCTGCGTAGTAAGGCAACTGGTGAGACCCGGAGGATAGGGGTTCGAGTTGAGAACCTTTATCGGTACACTCCAATGGCTGCTGACAACTGCAATAGCGGAAGGAGTGGTGAGCGGGGATGATGGCGAGGCTGTGTACAGGAGATTGGGCCACCTTCACCATGGAGCTTTGAAGATGCGATGAATTTCTTACCGGGCCTCCTAAGGGCACTCTTGCGCGATCAGATCGGTGCAAGGGGTGTACCTTGGGGAAGATTTGTGAAGACCACTTTTCATGAGAAGGATAGTCATGCTTCGACGATCCTTGAGAGAATTCACATAGACGTGTGTGGACCTTTCTCGGTTGCTTCAACAGAAAAGCACAGGTATTATGTGATATTTGTTTATGACTTTTCTCATAAATGTTGGATCTTCTTCATGCAGAAGAAGAGAGAGACATACTCAAAGTTCTATGAGTTCAAGGCGCTGGTTGAGAAAGAGTCGGGGAAGCAAGTGAAATCTCTCCAGAGCGACAATGGTGGTGAATACATCTCTATCGAATTCAAAGACTTCTGTAGAAAGTAAGGAATTCGGAGAAGAGCTCCGCCTTTCCGCAACCCACATTAAAATGGGGTTGCGGAGGAAGAACGGTCCCGATCGTGGGTCTTTGCCCACGAGCAATGTTGCATGATCAGGGCCTACCCCTTCGCCTTGAAATAGAGGCATGAAATGCTGTGGTTTTATATGTGCAGAACCATTGTCCTCACAAGATACTTGGCATGAGTACACCAGAGGAGGCGTTTTCTGGCAAGAGGCCTGATATTTCCCATTTGAGGATTTTTGGTTCACCTGTCTACATGCATGTGACGAAGGATGCCAGGAAGAAGTTGGAGCCGAACGTAGAGGTTGGGATATTTGTGGGGTACACTGATGCACCCCACAACTATCGTGTGTATTTTCCAGACAGTCGCAAGACTGTTGTGCAACGAGATATCAAATTTCAGGAGGAGAAAGCCATGAAGTGTTCGCTTGAGAGGGAGCCACACTTGCATGCAGATGAGGAGCTATTGGTTTCTAAAGATGAGCTTCCGAATGTGGATCAGCCACAAGAGGAAGTTCATGGAGTGGAAGAGACCACTCATGTAGCGCCAACCATCAGAGGGCGGAAGAGCACTACAGAAGCTGAGCGACTAGCTCAAGATGCAGAGAAGGTTGTAGGACCACCTACAACACAGCGCAGACAAAGACAGTCACCGGACCGGTACACTGGATACATGGCTCTTGTGAGAAAATGTGTCGTGACAGAGCCATCCTCTTTCTAGGAAGTTGTGGAGGACCCTGCATGGGTAGATGCCATGGTGGAAGAGTATGATTCGATTATCAGAAACAGTGCATGGGAGATTGTCCCAAGACTGGAGGGGAAATCAGTGGTGGGTTCGAGATGGATCTACAAAGTGAAGCAGGCGGCTGACGGGAGTCTGGAGAAGTACAAGGAAATATTTTTTGCCCGAGGCTTCTCATAGATAGAGGGGATCGATTATGAGGAGACCTTTGCACTTGTCGAAAGGTATTCTTCCATACGGACGATCCTAGCTCTCTCAGCGCAGATGGGGTGGCACATCCATCAAATGGATGTGAAGACTGCATTCCTCAACGGAGTCATTGAGGAGGAGGTGTACATAGAGCAGCTCGAAGGTTTCGAGATCTTCAGCAGTGAGTCGCATGTGTGCAGACTCAAGAGAGCACTGTATGGGTTGAAACAAGCACCTCGTGCTTGGTACACACGGATAGACAGTTACTTCACCGGACTTGGATTCTCCAAGAGTGAGGCGGATCCTAACCTGTACCAGATTGTGGTGGAGGGAAAGTTGTTGATCATTGTAGTTTATGTAGATGATCTGATTTTGACGGGTGATGAGCTGTTGATACTTTCATGCAAGGAGGATCTTGCTAGAGAGTTTGAGATGAAGGACTTGGGCCTCCTTCATTATTTCTTGGGATTGGAAATTTGGCAGCGCAGTGATGGACTGTTTATTTCTCAGGGTAAGTATGCGCGGGAGATACTAGAGAAGTTCAACATGCATGGCTGCAAGCCTGTTGATACTCCTCTTCCTGGAGGTTGGAGGAAGGAGGATGCTACTTCGGCGGAGGTAATGGATGCCATTGTTTATCGACATTTGGTGGGGTCGCTTATGTATCTAGTCAATACACGACCCGATATATGCTATGCTGTTAACCAGCTTTCACAAGCTATGGTTAAGCCTACCAAGCTCTTCTGGAAGGTAGGAAAGCATGTATTTCGTTATCTTAGAGGCACCTCGGGATATGGATTGTGGTACAGACAAGAGGATGAGGTGAAGCTGTGTGGCTTCACGGATGCAGATTGGGCAGGGAGCCCAACAGACAGAAAGAGCACATCTAGAGGGATCTTCAGTATCAGGTCGATAGCAGTTTCTTGGTACAACAGGAAGCAGAGATCCGTGGCACTCAGTTCAACAGAGGCTGAGTATATGGCAGCAAGCTTGGCTGCATGCGAGGCCATATGGATGAGGAAGATCCTGGTCGGGTTGTTCGGGTCACACTTGGAGCCTACTGTGATTTATTGTGATAACTAGAGTTGCATTAAACTCTCGGCTAATCCAGTATTTCATGATAGATCCAAACACATTGACATCAGGTACCATCATATCAGAGATTGTGTGCAGTGGAGAATCATGTTACTTTCATATATTCCCACGGAGGATCAGGATGCTGACATCTTGACGAAGGCGCTCACCAGGAGAAAATTAGAATACCACAGAGGCAGGATAGGGGTTGCAGATAATCCATATCTTGTTGAGAGGGAGTGTTGAAAATGCAACAAGATGATGGAGCTTAGTGAAATGAAGTCGCCTTCACTAAGTGGGCCCGCAGGCTATTTTTGGCGCAAAGTCTATTTTTAGACTGTGTCTATTTTTAGACATATGGATCATGGTCTATGAGTTGCAGGATGCTATTTATGGATGATTGGTCGAGTTGGTAAAAATAGATGGACCTCTATTTTTAGACATTGGGTGGAATCTATTTTTAGACTGCCGGGCTAAAAATAGAACAGTCAAATATTATTAACCCTTAATAATATTTAGACTATAAACATTATCTTATCCTCTTGGAGCACTTCAGTTTGATGCTTGGATGTGGCACATGCAGCTGACAGAAGGAAATACACTTTTCCTAGGGGTTAGTTGAGCTATTGCATGGTTGACTTCAGTTAGAACTCATGTGGCAGAGTTTGGTGGAGTTGATGAGACAGTTGGTGGAGTTGTGTTCGGTTTAACTTAGTTGAACTAGTTGTATTTAGTCCAACTGATAAATACACTAGTGATGAGTGGTGTGAATTAATTATTAATTAATTCACTAATTATTAACTCATAAATCAACTAAAAAACACATCAGTTAACTGCAATGCATGGACAGTTCAGTGGAGACCAGTGTTAGAGGTGGGTGAAAGGGTGAGTCTACTATCAGTTGTGACTATGGCTGTGCATGAGATTTGCACACACATTGATTGAGATTTCCAATGAGGATTGCGTAGTTCAAGCCAAGGAGATTCGAACTTGGATCTCATCATTATTCAACTTGGATTTCGCAGTAGAGGCAGGCAGACTTGTCGAGGAGATTTGAACCTGTGAATTATTCAGATTTGAGCTAGTTTGTGTGTAACTATTGGAGATAGTGCTGAGTACTTGTGAGGAGTATTGTACTATGATTGTTACATGTTCTCTATCATTATAATATACAGATATTTGGGGTTTTCAGCTGTAAGCTTTCCCCATTACATACTGTTTTCTATGTGTGCTTGATTATGTTTTAATGTGCGCATGCGACTGCTTCTATTTCCGCAAATTGATGATCAATTGTAGAAGAGGTTATGTATTATGCATGAAGCTTAAATAGTGTGTAATCAGGATAATATTGGTGAATAATTCAGCTATTATTCAAATTTCTACACGAAGTGAATGCTAGATGAAGATGTGCCACTGATGGGAAAATTTGTCCATTATCTTGTTTTTTGCTCGAGGGATTCTTCAAGAAATAGTTTGAAATGATCTCCTAATACCTTGTCCTTATTTTCTTCTTCCATGCGAGGTCTTCAATATTGGTAGGAAAAGTCTTGGAAAGGCTCAACTAGTTCAAGTCCCGACTCCTTATACCCCAATCTCGTTGGGGACATCCACCAAAAAATAGAGAAAGAGTAGACCACTTTGATACCATTGATCAAGATTTATGAATGAAAAAAATGAAATACAAATATAAACAGAAACCTGAAAACACAATGAAAACAAAACTTCAATTCATTAATAACAAAATATTGAAATATGTTTACATGTAGAATGGAAATAAACTAGCTCAAGCAGTAGTAGCTTATCTCTAAGAAAATATGTGGCAGCTACATTCCTTCAAATCTCTTTGACAATGAGGCTGGACATAATGGAAAACCCTAAACATCCAAAAACCTAACCCTAGGAGATGAAGCGCCAAAAGTCCATGGACCCCGTTGGGGTAATTTGGTACACCAAATTCCCAGGGTCATAACTCCTATTATAGGATATGGGTTTTTCCGTTTAAAAAAAATTGGCGTTTAGAGACTCAAAAGGGATCTAGAAGTTCGGGACCCAAAAAATGAAAAAAATAGTAAACTGTGCTACAATTATGGAAACTAAAAGAAACAATGGTGGCGGTCTAAGTGGAATAGGTGGGTTACCACTAATATCCACATGGATCAATCCTCCCCTCATGATAAGAAATGGTCCACATTGCATTGAGTGCCTCCAAAATATGGGGAAACTTCTGTTGAACATGGTACCTAGTGATCTACTTGCCTTACTACACGAGTTGGCCATCTTTGACAACCTGATACAGGTGGAAATTATGCTGGTGAGTGTTCTTGATCTACATTTCCATGATCTGATTCATTGTGGCATGGTATACTTTATCTGGGTTTAGCTCTGTTGGTGTTAGATTTTTTGTAATGTCTAATGTGTCTACTAATGGTGGAAAGTATGGTTGAAGGTTGTCCACATTGAATGTATAAATTATACAAAAAACATGTATATCTTGGATTCACCGGATATAACAATGTACTAAAGTTAAATACTGAATCGCTTCTACAAATATTTTGTGGAATTAAAAACATAATCGCTAATCACATGAACATGAAGAAATATCAATCACACACAACACAAGTAATTTCCCAGGGAAAGCTTATAGCTAAAAACCCCACTATCTTATATTTTATATTAAGCATGGATCATGAAACAATTACATACAAAACTCTTCCCAAAAGAGCCCTCAGTACATCAGCTAATTGTCTCACACTGTCATATGTAAAACTGACCAACAAATAGCCAAGTCTCAGCCTCCGAACAACCTGCCTTGCTTTCGCAATACCTGATGGTAAAGATCCCTAAGAGATAGGAATTCTTGCCTGCCTTGACTGTGCAAGTATCATGGGTACTCTAATGGGTGTTTGCCTACATGTGTGCAAGCATATAATCCTACAACTAATAGTCAAGCTCCCTTTCACCTAGAACTCAACCGGGTCTCCACTGGATCTGACATGCATACAACTAATAATAGTAAATCCTCAGTTTCATGTGAGATCACTGATTGTAAATTAATTAATATTTAATTTACTAGATCTCTCACTAGTGTATCTTCAATTACAACTAGCACAACTAATTTTAACTCACTTAACTGAGTTAAACTATTTACAACTTGCACCAACTCATGCACCAATGCACTTTGAACTCTGTTACAACTATAATTACTCTACATGTCCCACCAACCAAACTCTAACTCGAAATCCACTAGCTAACTGAATTTATCACTTTCAGTTAACTCATTCAAGTCCACATTCAGAATGGATTACAGTTTAATGTCCATCTAAATTAAGGGATAATAAAAATAGACATGCACCCAAAAATAACATTGTGGGCCCCACCCTAGTCTGGGTGCTTAATGCAACTAGGTGCTTAATGCACTAGGTGTGGGTGATGAATATTCTTGTTGAATCTCAACATTGAAGACTGGGTGCAGGCCAAGGAATTTGGGAATTCTAAGCTCAAAAGAATTGTCTCCCACAACCTTGGTGATGGTGTAAGGCCCATATCATAGTGGTTGTAGCTTCTGATGGGCTCTGGTAAGGCGTTATTTTTTCAAATGAAACCAAACTTTATCACCCACTTGAAACTTGTGTGGCACTCGATGTTGATCATATCACTACTTGTACCTGGCATTGGAATTCTCCAAGATGTCATGAACCTATTGTCAGATGTACTAGATGGTTTCAATAAACCTAGTTTCTTTATTAGCCTCAAATTATACATGTGTGGATTTTTTCTGTGTAGTCACATGGGGCATGGCAACATCAATCAGACATAATGGTTGAAATCCTAGACCCACTTAAAAGGGATCATGACTAGTAGAGCTATGCTATAGTTTTTTTTCACATAGGGAAGGATATCATTCCATGTTCGTGGATTCTTGGAGTTGTACATGTGGATTATTTTCACTATTATCTTGTTTACAACCTTTGTTTGTCCATCAATCTGAGGATAGAATGGAGTCGACTTGGTGATTTTTGTGTCCAATAGTGTCTAGAGGCTTGACCAAAATGTGCTCAGGAACCCGCTATCCTAATATCACATAAAAGTATATGGTATCCCAAAATGTACCCACACTCATTCAAATAAGATTTTGGCAGTGTCCTCTGTTGTGATACTCTTCTTGTAGCCTGTAAATATAGCCATACTAGAAAATATGTCCACGACCACAAATACATAATCCTTACCATGCTTGCTAGAAGGGAGGCCAGACATATAGTCCATGGAGATGGATTCCCAAGGCTGGTTAGGAGTGGGAAGAGGAGTGTACAGGTATTTCTTCTTGATGGTTAGCTTGGTGATGGCATAATAAATGCAAGATTTGATATATTTTCCAACATCTTGTCGGAATTTTGGCCAATAAAAGTAATTTTATACTACAAGCATAGTTTTATCCACACCAAAGTGTCTTGCGACTTGACTGTAGTGTGCCTCTCAAATAAGCTTGGCATGCTCACTTGAAGGAACAAAAAGGTGGACCAGGTAGCTTAATAATGCATTCTAGAGATGGAAATTGGGAACTTTCTTGCTATCCACTAGCATCTAATATGTGGTGTCGAACTTTGGATCATTTTTGTACAGTTGTGTCCATCCATTGGTCTCGTGGCTACAAGAGTTGAGAATAGTAGTAAGTGATGCAACTAGGGGTCATCTGAGGCAATTTGCAACATGATTTGTGCTTCCTTTTTTGTATTTAATGTTCAAATGGAATTATTGCATATATGTAGACCATTTCTAATGAAAATCATACTACAACTTTCCTTGTGTCTGTATAAAATAAAGAGGTTGATGGTCAATGTGGATGAAAGCATCCTTCCCCAAAATGTAATTTTTCCATTGCCGACAAGTCTACACCATAAAATACATATCATTATCATAGGTGGGGTACTTTTCAATTTTATTGGAAAATGTCTCACTATGATAGGCCATTGGATTCCCATGATGGGTGAGGACTAAACCAATAGCATAGTTGAAAACGCCTGTCTCAATTTCAAATGGCTATTGCAAGTCTAACAATGTGAGTATAGGTGTAGAGTAGAGGTAGTGCTTTAGCTCGACAAAGGCCTTCTCTTGGGACTTGAACCAGGAAAAGTTTACTTTCACTTTGCCCTTGGTAATGTGACTCATTAGCCAAGTGATATGGAAGACTCCCAATATGAACCTTCGATAAAAAATTTGAGGCCCAAAAATATACAAAGATCTATTAGAGTGGTTGGGGCTAGCCAATCCCAAATGACTTGGATCTTATCCAGATCCACATGCATGCCTTGCTCATCTATGAGGTAACCCAAATATTGGAACTGGTTCATGCCAAAGGTGCATTTCTCCAAGTTGGCACACAATTTTTGTTTTTGTAGGGTTTGAAAGACTTGTTGAATGTGTTGCAATGCTCTTCCCAACTCTTGTTGAAGATCAGGATATCGTCTAGATAAAAAACACCGAACGAGTTGGTGAAGGGTCGTAGGATGTCATCCATCAACCTCATAAAATTAAAAAGGGAATTTTTCAACCTGAAGGGCATGACCAACCATTAAAAAAGGAATTCCTTAGATTTTAAGGTGGTATTCCATACATATGTAGGCTCTATTGCAACCTGGTGATAACCAGACTTTAGATCGATCTTTCTAACATACTTGCCCCCCTTGAGCTAGTTCAGAAAGTCATCAATCCATGGAATTGGTTACCTTTTCCAGAAAATGATTTTGTTTTGTGTCAGATAATAAATGCATAGCCTCTAGGTCCCATCCTTCTTCTGTACAAGTACAATCGAGCTCCCACAGGGTGAGGAACTTGGTCAGATGTGCCCTTTTTACAAAAACTCTAGGATTCTTCGCTTGATCTCTTCATTTTCCATAATGGAGTAACAATATATTGGTTGATTGGGTAGAGAGTGATTCAAGGGTCAAATCGATTGAATTCTTGACTTGACAGTGCAAGGGTACCCCTGTGGGTGAGGAGAAGATGTCTCTGTATTATTCCATGACCTTAAAGACCTGCTTCTACTGCATGAAGGAACCCTTCATGGGGGAAATTGACGTGACCACAATATTCCCATTACTTTGAGATTGAATAAAAAATAATAATAATAATTTCCATTATGGGAGATGATCTTATTGCATTTCTTATTAGAGATCAAAGAGATGGCGGTAGGCAGGGCTACCTCTGGTATCCTGCATAACTTATTGCCCAAAGTAATAATAACAGTACGAGGCCTATACTCATACATACCATGACGATTCCACAAGTATGGTTGGCCTAATAATACACCACTAACTTCAGGAGGAGCAACATCACACAGTACCTCATCCGTGAAGGGCTTGATGTTGTAGGGAAGGCGACACTTCTGGCTGACGCTGAGATCTCGTCCTTGGTGAAGCCATCCGATGGTGTGTGAATGCAAGTTTGGTGTGGTCAGTAGGCCCAACTACTTCATGAGCTATACTTAAATGATGTTATTTTGGCTCATGTTGTTGAAAATGAATTTTAGTGGATAACCCTTCACCCACAACTATGAGTGGAAGAGACGCTCCCCCTCCTCTAGATCTTCGAGCTCAATCTTCAGGACCTTGGTGGTGGAAACAATGGAAATCATTTCTGTGTCAATAATATTCTTCCCCTTGTCATTCCCCTTATTGGGTTCTGGCTCAGAATCAGAGCATGCATCAAATTCTAAAGCTTTAATCTTGACCATCAATGATTTCTTGGAACAACACTCACTTGTTTTGTGAGTGGGGCTCTCATGGAACTCACACCACTTTCCTATGTCCTTTTTCATCTTTGGGGTGCCATTATTTGCTTGTAACTTTGATGGGATATCTTGGGTTGCTCCACCTTGGATTAGTCCTTTTTTCTGTGTTTATGGGGCGCTATTTCCTTGCTTATGATTCATAAATCCAGAGTCACGCTTGTTTTTTTTAATTTTTTGTTCAATCTTGGCAGCATATTGGCATGTTGCACCAAGCGAGGAGATGTCTAGGAACTCCATTTCTTACTAAATATATTTGTGCAAAAATTCATGGTACTTGAGAAACATATGTCGCTCAGAGTCTTTGATACCCAAATTTGTGCATAAATTATGATACATCTTGGTCCCTTTGCTACCGTAGGTCCACTGTATGTACTTATCCCCATTTCTCCCCACTGGGTAATAATGTTACTTGAAAACGTCTTGGAAAGAGTTCCAAGAGGGGGTAGGCATTAACATAGAGGGTTCCTCAACCCTTTTCTCACAATTATTTTCCCACCAATCGTTGACATGGGGGGAAACCTTAAGTAATGAAAAAATAATCTTCTCCCTATTAGAGAAACTATGGACTGAAAAATAATCTTCCAACATATTCAACCATTTATCTACAACATATGCATCTATTTAACATTTGAATATAGGGATATCAAAGTTCACTTGTACCTTTAAGGGGGCGGTGCCTCCGAAGTAACTGTTGGATGAAGATGAGTCACTCATGGGCATCCATTAAAAGATCTGGGAAAATTTGTCCATCATCTCGTTCATTTTTCACTCCAGGGATTCTTTGACAAATAGCTTGATAGGATATCCTTCTCCCTCGTCCTTTTGTTCTTCTAGAATGGGAGGTCGTCGGTGTGATAAGGGACAATCTTATAAAGGCTCAACCCGTTCAAGTCCCAACTCCTTATACCGAGACCTCATTGGGGACATGCATAAAAAAATAAAAGAAAAGAGAATACCACTTTGATACCAATCATCTATAATTATGAAGGAATGAAATGAAATATAGGTACAAAAACATAAAGATAAAATTCAAACAAAACTTAAATTCATTAATAACAAAGTACTGAAAATTTTTTACATGCAGAATGGAAATAAACTAGCTAAGACGATGGTAGCGTATCTTTGAGAAGAGATGTGGTACATGAACTTTTAACTATGTTACAATGAGGCTCAAAGGCCTATTTATTATTGGGAAACAATGTAAAACCATAAAAATCTAAAAACCTCACCCTAGGAGATGAATTACCAAAATTATGTGGGCCTCGTTGGGATAAATTGGTATATCAACTTCCCAGGGTCGTAACTTTGGCATATGATCTTTGTTTGATGCATACAATACCTCATTAGAAATATCTATACAAGGACTAACACGTTTGATTATAAATGCTTATAAAAAAGGATGTGTTTTTCTTTTTTCCAAAAAAAATTCAGTTATGGCCTCAATATGACTCTATAAGTTCATGACCCGAAAAATTTCCAAAAATAGTAAATTGTGCTATAATTAAGGAAAATGAAAGAAACAATGGTGGGGGTCCAAGTGGAATAGGTGGGTTTCTACCAATATCCAACTAAATCAACCATCCAATATTTAGATCCTTCCAACAATTTAAATGCTCTTCCCCTTGAACCACTCATTTCCTTTTTGGTTTCTTTGGATTTTGTGAGAAGAAAACAATTGTTCGTTGCGAGAAAATGAGAGAAAATAATGGTATTGAGAAAAGGGCTAATTTACAAAAGGGCATGCAATTTCCCTTGATAATTAGGAGACACATGGGGACGACTTCACTAGCCTAATTAAGTTACCACAAGCTAGGAAGGGAAAATTAATCAAGGGAGCACAATTCACCTAGGAGAAAACCTTATAAAAGCTAAAGTAGGAAAAAGGGGGCATGGGCCTTAGGCTAACAAAAAATCACTTTTAAATTATAAAGTGATAAAACCAACTGAAGTGACTTTATTAAGATAAAAGGGTAAAAAGGTAGAAAAAGATTCAAGTGAAGTATAAAAAGGGGAAAATAAGGAGCCTCTCCTCATTCTTGCATTTTCTCACTTGAAAAATATAAATTTGAAGAGCTATTGAGAAAGATACTAGGGTTTTTGGAAACCCTCATTCTGATTATTGGTTTCAGTGTTGAAACTATTTACCCTAACTAGTATTGGAGCGGAATCACTCAAATTTTTACATTGGGCTTCATTTTTTAAGAAGATAAAGGAAATGGCAGAAGTGGAGAATATTTAAAGGTGTTATCAATTGATTTTATATTCTCTCTCATAGTATTTCTCACTCTTCTCTACAGGCTGAGTTTCATTGTCTTTGCTAGATTGTTGGCCGATTTTATCTTTACCTTGTTGGCTAAGTTATGAGCTGCAAATAGACTGCATTTACATTTGTTGAAGAGGTTGATTTATATCAATCATTTTTGGATGAGTTTAATGTCCCTTTGAGGTCGAGGTATGTCACCTATTGAGGCTGAATCTAAGTTGCACTGGGCTGATGATATCTTCATTTTGGAGGGTTGAGTTTAACTTCTTGCCAAGGGTCAAGTTGTATTCTTTGTTGGTTGAAGTTGTTCCCATATCAAGACCATGTACCTTCTTTGGTTAGCAAATTGAGATATTTCCTCTTATGTGGATGAGTACAATGTGAGTAAATGGGGATCGAGATCTGATATAAGGCACTGGGTCAGTTAAGGGGTCAAGTTCTTGTTTTGTGGAGGTCAAATTCCTCTCTTTTGTGCCCGTTAAAGCTATCAAAGACAACAATATAATTGGTTCAAGACGTATTTAGGAAGGTTGAAGAGATTCTCTTTTATTAGGCCAAATTATCTTGTGGACTGAGTTTCCATATTTACTCTCTCTGTTGTTATCCTACAACGAGTTGTATATACACAGTGTATAAATCTTCATCGTCATATCTATTATAATACTATTGTGGCAAGCTATATTAGTAGTATTTACCATATAATAAATTAATGTCAAATAGTTAATGCTAATTTGGGGTGTTTTCATAAGCATCTACTTAGTACAATGTATGTTGTTTAAAATAAAATACAATAGAATGCACCTACATCAAGGTGTATGCAAACTGTTTGGCGAAATACCTCACTAACTAAACCAAGAAAACTCACAAAATTTTGTGGGAAATTTTGAGATATTCCAAGGGAGTATCTTATAGAGCAGCGGTAAAGAAGGGGAAAATAAGCTCTAGAGATAAGTGATGATATTATTTATCACATGCAAGATCATTTTAAATCGAAAGCTAGCAAGTCTAAGTATGTTTATTATGTTTCTAAATATGTGATAATCTTAAGATTCATGGTGGAGGTTTGTTGGGCTCCAATGCTAGCAACATTCAATGTTCGTCTTGACCAAAGTGAGGATGAGGTTGTTATCTACCAATCCCTTGAAAATTTCCGTAATGAAATTCGTGTTATATCTATCAAGTGTATGTAAACACAAAAATAATTTTTTATGACTTCTTTGGAAAGGTTCACATATCTACACTTTTTTGCTAACATTAAGCAGAAAAATATTGATGCAATTAGGGAAATTTTCACCATTGTTGATGAATATGGTAACTATTTACAAGAAGCATGGGAGCACATTTTAACACATGTTTCACATTTTGAGCATTTTCACTTGCTAGGAGATGGTTCTCCTCTAGATGCTAAATTTTTTGTAGTACCTTAGGATGAATCAGAGAATGTAGAGCAACCCAAATAACCCATTCTTCTAGTTCTCAAAAGGAAGGGGCCTAGCTGGTTGCAATATGTATTTGTGGTTTCTTGACAAGGATCATATGATAGTGTTGGTTTTGGGGGTCATGCTTTAGGAGCAGTTACAACTTAGAAGATGAAAAAATTGGTTCCCAATTTAAACATGCTTGAACAAATTGGTATCTCTAAAATGAATCACATATTCACATGAAGCCAAAGGTTGAACAATGAGGAAATAATTGTTTTTGTAAAGGCACTTTGTAAAGTTTCTATGGAGGAGCTACGGTCCCCAACTGATCCTTGGGTTTTTATCCTTACTAAAATTTTTAGAGTGTGTGTGTTATAATATGAACCACATTAGGCTAATTTGGTCTCACATTTGGAATGTGCTTTCTGAATTATTTGTTACAATTGGATGTTCTGAAAATGTATTCATCGTTATTTTTGCAATGGATTCCCAACTAAAAATTGCTATGAAGATCCTAGAACATGAGGAGTTGGTGAATTACAACCTCCATAATGAATTTATGAAACCAATTGTCATTGTAATGCGAAAGAGAAGCTTTATAGAAATTAGAGAACTAATTATTCAATGTGTTTCTAGAAATATTTTTGCTCATGTAAATCATATGAAGTCAGGTTGGAAAATAAAAGTTTAGGGTGTTCACAACTACAACCTATGTTGATCATACGGATATTGTACTAAAATTTAGAACAATTAAAAAAATGATGTTGGACTATTTTCCTTACATAATTAAAACAAAGACAACAACATTCACAGCTTGTGTGAACTGTTTGATTGCATTTAAAAATAGAATATTGTTAATATAGATAACCATGGTGTGTTCTATGCTTAATGCAAATTTACTTCAATCTTTTCTTAGGCCCGATACAAATTAGCAATCACATAAACATGAAAGTAAAATGTTGATAGAACACAATAATAGATCAACAAAAGAAAAGCCAATAATATAGATCAGATTTACAATTCTTCTTGTCCAGCAAAGATATGGGATATTGTGCGTTACAACAATCAACAAGATGCTTCAGCCAGAAAATCCTTTCTAGGTCAGCCAACCTTCCAAGTGTCACACCCAAAACCCTCAAAGACAGATCATCACAAGTCAATGTTGGTCAACCAAAATTCAATGCATGACATCTACATAAAGTCAATACTATAGATTGGGGCTTCAGTCAAACAACACATTTTCTCTTGATTTTTGTTCCCAACAGTACGACCTCTCAAAATCAAAATTTCAGTCAAGTTTTGAGGTCAAACGACCAAGGGTTGACCACAGTCAACGTTGGTCAATGCTTCAGAAAATTAACCCTAAACAGATCTGTAGAAAAACAACTACTTCAGCTCCGCACGTGTGAAGGGAAGTGGCCTCCAAAGGCTATTGAACCAATCAGATCACAATGAGATATGTGTGATGAGTTGATGAGAAAAATGACCTCCAAGTCTCTCCAATTTATATCCAACAATGAGGATGTGTGACACATCTATTAGGCATGTGAAACTACATTACAAATCTAGCCAAACTCGCACATGTGTGGAAAATAAATTCAAAATACATGTTTTACTCATCCAAAAAATATGATGCTTAGAACAATCTTGCACCTCTCCGAAAGAGGAATCCAACAAAAATATGACCATCATCATATGAGCAGTGCAGCATGGAGTTTGGACCTAGTTGCAAAAAATTAACACTCCCTCTCAACTAGGGAGAACTCCATCTTTCCACAAGTGCCATCCATCAGTACCATAGTGTACCTTCATCTGGCATGCCTCATCCCGTCGTAACTTCCTTTGCTAGATCTCGTCACAAATAGAAAAAGGAGAGTGAGTCACAAATACATCACGCTCTATTGACCCAAAGTCATCTTTGACTCAAAAGATTCACATACTATCCCGAAGTTAGTTTACTGACCTGAAGTCAATTTTGTGGATAAAACCTCAATAGAATCAAAAAGAGTCACATACTAACCCGAAGTCAGTTTAGAGGTAAGAACCTCATCAGGCTTGATCCTAGATCAAAGTGTTAGACACATGCCATCCTAGACATAGATAGTACAACAATCTCTGATGCATCCATCGGTCTTGCTATTGGTATCCATCCACATTTCCCACCTCATTGACAAAATGAGAGGTACTTCCCATGAGTCTGAAACTCCATGGGTAGGATGCGTGCAGGGCATAGATCAAATAGAGGTGAACCAACTCAATATCATAATGGTGGGGTAGAAGCACAACAAGGTTCGGCAAGCCTAGCCCCGTATGTGCTTATAGCTCCAAGAAGCTATCCCCAAGCCCCCTGGAGCTCCCAGAGCTCATATTCCAACTCAAGTAGGACCCTTAGAATAGGGTCTTTCCACGATTCCAAGATTCTAATGGAAGGTTAAGAACTTGAACTTCACCAGGGGCTTCGTCAGAACACCCGCGACCTGCTCATCAGTTCCTATATTATCGAGCCTTACGATGCCTCACTCTACCATATCCCGGATAAATTGGTACGTGAAATCGAAATGCTTAGATCAATCATGGAACATGAGATTCTCAGAAAGATGAATCCCACTCTGGTTATCGCAAAGGATAACGGTGGTATCTAGAACATGATAAAACATATCACTGAAGAGCTTTTGCAACCAAACACTTCACAATAGGCCATACTCGTTGCAATGTATTAGGCCTCAGTGGTGCTCAAAGCCGCCTAATTCTACTTCCTACTCATCCAAGATATTGAAGCATAACCCAAGGTGAAGAAACATCCAGATGTGCTTTTGCGATCCACCACACTGCCAACCCAATCGGCATCAGTATATCCATGGAGTCTCAAACTCCCGACAATGTATCTTATCCCATGGTTTATCGCTCCCCAAAGATATCTCAATAGATTCTTGTCACCAATCCAATGAATGTCATGAGGATCATCCATATGTTGATTCAAAGTGTTCACGGTAAAACATATGTCTAGGGGAGAGATCACTAGGAACATCAGGGCCACCACGAGTTATTGATACTCGGTAGGATTTACTAGCACGGGCCCAGTAGCATTTCCACACAACTTCTTAACATTTATTTCCATCGGTGTCGACGCAGACTTACAGTCAACAATACCAAATCTCTCCAACAGCTTCACGACATATTTTCCTTGAGAAAGGAAAATATCGCCTTGCCTCTAGCTTACCTTGAAGCCTAGGAAATAGTGCATCAGTCCTAGGTCTTTCATCTCAAACTCAGAAGCTAGCTCCCTCTTACAGTGATGAATGAGAGGGTCAGCACCTGTCAGGAAGAGACTGTCCACATAGAGAACCAGAATGAGAGGGCTTTCTCTATCAACCTTAAAGTAAAGGTTTGGATCAACATTACTTTGAGTGAAGCCCAGATTCATCAAGTAGCTATCTATCCTCTCATACCAAGCCCTGGGGAGCTTGATTCAACCCATAGAGGGATTTCTTCAACCTGCATACATAGGTGTCTCTATCTCGGACTTCAAACCCCATAGGTTGCTACACATACACCTCTTCCTTTATAGAACCATGCAGAAAAGCGGTATTCACATCCATCTGATGGAGACTCCATCTTTGCGTTGAAACAAGGGAAATAATAGATCAAATGGTGGTATAGTGGGCCACAAGTGCAAATATATCATAATAATCTATGCTTTATTTTTCAGAGAAGCCTTGGGCAACAAATCTTGCCTTGTACTTTTCAACACTTCCATCAAATCCATGCTTGATCTTATAGAGCCATTTCAAGGTGACAACAGATTTTTCCTCTGGTCTCGAGACCACTACCCAGACATCATTTTTCATAATGGACTCATATTCTTCATGCATATCATCCTTCCAAACTTGACTATTTACAGCTTCTTCAAATGATCCAGTCTCATATTGTACAATAATACACATGGCTGGTAAATACCCTCGGTGTCTCTTCGACTTCTTGCTTTCACAGAATTTTCCCCTTGGGGAAATGTGTCTCTCGACATCTGCAAGAGTATCCTTGAGCCATGATGGTATTCTCTTATTTAAAGGAGGTGGATCAATAAGATCCATAGGTCCTTCAACATCATACATGAGTTCATTCTTCGTCTCTTCCTTCATCCCTGCTTATTCATCTTCTTTGCCTTCCTTGTGTTGTGGTTCCTATGTTTTGGCCAGATTGGCAAGACCAAAATATAAGACAACATCAAACCACTTTGGGATCCTAGGATCTATCCCTCCTGGATCCAGAGAGGGATCTCTCTATATATGTAAAGACTGATATATCTTTAAAGCTCAAAATGAGGTATTAAGGTAGGTATGAAGCACAAGGTTTTTTGTTTTTGTTTGTTTGGTTGGAGATCATTATCTAAGAAGGTTAAGGAAGTAAGGAAGGAACTGAACAGAAGGATGTTTCAACATGGGAAGATAGGTTAAGAGAAAGGTTAATCCATTGGGTTATGGAGTCATGAAAGGAGATTACTTGCATAACAACTATCCAAGGGTTCCCATAGGGAAAGTCATCTATACCAAAGGATATTTTTAGATAGATGGTGGAATGGAACATTAAGAATGGGTGAAATAAAGAAACCAAAGTGCAGGCTAAGATCAGGTCAGATGTCATTTAAATCCAGGCCTACTTTTGACATACTTCAAAGGAAACTCTCAATAAGACACAAAGGGTAGCTTAAGATCAGGTCAGATTTCAATTAAATCCAGACCTGCTTTCAGAATACTCTTAAGGAAAACAATCCAGAAGTCCTCATAACCACTGTCAGAATGGTAGAAAAAATTTAAGATTAAACAAAGAGTAATGCCTAAGATCAGAGAAAGACTTTGAACTTTCAATGCTTTCGACACTAACTCAAAGGGATCTTAGAAAGGCTAGCTATTGGAAAAGGAACCTAGTGAGACAAGGCTAGCTCTAATCTCCCAGTTTCGTAATTCTTTCAGCTGAAACCCAACAAGAACATCTAAGGAAACAAACCCCAAATTCATACATCAGTAAGCATGGACCAGCCAACTTCTATACTGGTTAAATTATCATGAATTTTCTCTTAGATACAGAAATAGAAGAAAACATCAAAGATAAGAAGAGCAGGAAGCATTAGGGTACTTTAGAGTAGTATATACTAAGCCAGATTACTGATACTTATCAGAGAATAATGGACAATGTGAAAGACATGAAATGAGACAATCATAGTAAGGAAAACATCACCCGTAATATAGACCAGGATCCTCTGAAATTTTCTTGTTCAATTGATGTGAAAAACCAGTCACATACTTTGAGCTCAATGGCTCTTTACATTCCAAAATCCTCCTCCCATCCTACTAAATTACAAACTACTCAGCTACTTCCCCTCAATAACAGTTCTAACAGCCAATAGAATCCCAACAACCAACAACCTTTACAATGTATTTTCAACGAATATTTATAGGTGAATGGAGAGGAGGAGTAGTAGATGTAAACTTAAATGATCCATTAAGACAGAGGGGAGGAAGTATGCATATTCCCACTTTGCTTAATAGCTCTGCATTGACATATTGGTACTCTTTAGGTTGGTTTAGAAGTCTTTGTCAATTGGGCAATAACCTCAAGTATGCTCTTTGAAGTACTCTCTGATTGTAGGTACTTTGTTTATGTCTTCTGATATAAGTAAGGTGACTGAAAGTCTTTCAGGTCTTCCATGCTTCCATAACTGTTGTCCTAACAACTTTAGAAGCCTCTGTTAGTGTAATAATTGTTCTAGGGTTCGATGGAAGATGGAGGAAATGAGGTAGATAGTCCTTTTTGGAGAAAAAGTGTTCTACTGATATTAAAACACAGATATGGCTTGTTTCATGTGTTTAGTCTTCATTAAGCCTTTAAGCATCTTTATGGTCTTCAACTGTATCTTCATCCTTTGAATCACTGGATTATACACACTACATCTTCAATAATAGGCTTTAGTCCTTTTAATTCTCTCTGCTGATACACTTTTCCACTTCTGCTAACTGTTCATGTGAATGCACAGGTTTTAATGGCACTAGAGGGTTTAGATCAGGGTTTTAACACTAATCCTTTAATAAAGACATGCTTAAAACCTTCTCAGGTGTCTTTCCTTCTATCTTCAGCTCCAAAAATGACATTTTGCGCTCTGTATTTCCATGACAATGACTGTGAAAAGAAATGTTTTCAACATCGGTAACCCTGCACAAATACAATAAACATGTTAAGAAAATCCTCAGGGAGTAAGAGGGAGTGCTCTGGTGGGCCATGGGGATGGTGGCGCAACGATGAGAATGGTGGCTACAACAAAAAAAATGGTGAAAATTGTGAAACAATGGTGAAAAACAGGCCTAATGAAGGTATGGTGCGAGACGGGTTCTAGACTGTCAGATCTGATCTGACAGTGGAAATCTACGGTCTAGATTGCGCAATGAAATCATTTGGAGGACTAATGAAATGGTGGATGCGATTGTGTCATGACCATTGGATCAGATCAGGTTAAAGGCGATCAACGACGGAGGTTCGTCAAAGAATTAGTTTGGAGGTTAGTTGAATGGAGAAAAGGAAGGGGTCAAGGTTAGATCCAGACCATCTGATGAAACCGATCGATGGCTAAGATTAAACATAAAATTTCATTATGGAGGGTAAAAGGTGGTAAGGCAGAAAGCCATGGTGGTTTTCGCGCGGGGTCAGGAGACTTAAATGGTATTCAAGAAATTCACGTGATTCCACTCATCGTGCGTCACGTGGAAAAAAAAAACTGCCCATATCGCACAATTTCTAACCATTAACGTTCGGACGAAAAAAATGCACGATATGCTTCTTAGCCATCGGATGGGAGAGCAGAAGATCTGACGGTGCAGGTTTAGCATGATAAAGGGAAGATACATGGGCGGAAACGGCCATTGGGTTTATTGTCAGCCGTTGGATCTTCAAATCGGATGGTGGAGATTTAAAAGAGAGAACGGAGGGAAAATGGGTAAGCGAATGAGCAGGGAGAAGGAGATCTGTCGGATCTGAAGGGGTGGACGATTAAGATTCAATCGGAGATTGAAAATCGGCAGAGGTCAAAGGCAAGGGATTGAGCTTTTTCGATTGTGCGATTATGTGAGGGCCGTCAGATTAATAGGGAAGATCAACGGTCCATACTCAATCGGAGGGGTAACGGAGAGAGGTGATGGGCGGAGAATGAATAAATTGTGATGTTCGTCGATCTATGTAGATCAATGGTGGAGATTGCATCTGCAGTTGAGTGGAGCAAACTCATTGCATCGAAATATTTTTGGAAAAACAAAGGAAAAGGCATTAATAGAAATTTTTGATTGCGATTAGCGCCCAAGGGCTAGAGCCTGGTTCCGGCGCCAGGTTATATGCAGAGAGAGGGGTTAAGGGCTAAGCCAAAAGGGGCTTAAGCCTGTTATAATGTAAAAAGGGCGTTTTTGGCCCAAAATTAGTGTTTTTTAAGGCCAAATGGGGGGTTCTGGTGGGCAGCAAAGGGGATTTTTAAACCAAATCAAGGGGGTTGTAAGGTTGAAAAAGGGAATTTTGATGACTTAGAGGGTTAATAGAAGAATTTTGGAGGAAATTTATGAAGGGAATAAAAGTGAAAATGGGGAATTTGTGGGAATGAAATAAGGCAAATGGAAGTCTTTTTGACAATAGTTTCTTTCATAAACAATGAGGCTTTTCAATGGAAACAGCAGTGAAGATTTCTTCAAAGGGAAAAAGACACATGGAGGCTTCAAGGATGAAATATTTTCAAGGGAAATGTTTCTCTTGAAGACTCAGAACATATTTAGCCACCTGTTTGCTTGACAAAAATTTATAGGTGGCTAACAGTGGCTCCACATGGGGATGGCATCTTCTTGAAGGTGTTAAGAATCTCATAAAACAATCTTTGGAAATAGGCCAGATGCCTGGTACTTGACACACCTCTTCTTTTCTTTAATCAGCTGCCACAAATCATGAAGACATCATATCATCAGAAAAAATTCTCCCAAACAACTACCTACCCATCCTACTGTCCTAACATTTTTTCTTCAAGGTGCATTTAGACTTGCAGACCTTTTTCATCATCAATTTTTTTACAAATAGGAGAATAAACCTATCTACTGCTACCCTTATTACTCCATGAGACCAGATTAAACAGTTGGCCTCCTAACTTCTCTACCTAGACTAATATATGCTATGATTAAACTGTCTGGCAGATTTCTTTCTCTACATTCTAAAACAGAAATTGAAACATAGCCAAGCCAGGATTAGACTGTCTGGTCTGCTATGGGTCCATGGCATAAAGACAAGTTGCACATGAACTGAACTTTGCAGGAATAAAAGACAACTAACTAAATGCTCACAGACTGAGCTTTATTGAGATTTCCTACCTACCCTATTCTAACTTGAAATATTTACATGTCTAGCTGACAAACACTCTTTTTCAATACATCAAATCAATCAGATGATCCCGTGACTGGTCTTTTCTGCTCAATTCTTTGAGCATGCTGGATAGGCAGGGCCACTCCCATTCTCTTTTTTTATTAACAACAGCTTCAAAAATGTTTCTTGTTGTCTGCAACAAGCTACTCTTGATGACCTTTGATCCTTCTTCAAATGTTTGCAAGAAATGAGCATAAGGATCTTGAAATGATACCTGGTTGTGAGTATTTGGCAAGTAGGCTTCAACCAGGATTGCTTCCTCTTCCACTGGATTAGAAATAAGATCCTTTTAAAAAAGAAAATCTCCCTCATCTTCATCATCATCTAAGCTGGAGGACTCATCATATTTGGCAGTGCTATCCTCTTTTAGCTCTGAGATCTTCTGATCTTGTGTGTTGAGCTCTGTGAAAAGACTAACACATTCTTGCGCAGGGTTTTCTTTGATTACCTCAACCCTTTCAGGAGAAGGTTTAGTATATTCAACTGGCTCAATATTTTCTTCATTTATTTCTTCCTCATCCTCTGCACTGAAAATTTGCTAACTTCCATCTTCATGGAAATGATTACTGATGATATGATATAAAGCAGAGTGAAGATTCAATGAATCTTCACTTGCTACTAGACTTTCATAACCTTCTTCATCAGTATCATAAATAGCCTGACTTGGCTCATTGCTTTCTTGAAGTTTCTGGTCCTGATCTTCCTCCCATAAATCTACTGATGATGGTCCTGCAGGATTAGCTTCTATTTGGAAAGAATCATCATCAGATAGATCAAAACTAGGAAAATCATAATTGTAAGAAATGTTACCAACCAAACCTCCCAGATTCTCAGCCAGTCTTTCTTCAAAATAATCTGCAAGTTCATCTTCTGATCTAAAATCTAGTTCATCATACATGCTTTGCATGTTTCTTATGTCTTGCAGTGATCTGGTTTGCTTTTCCTGAGGATAAGGTGTGGGTATTTTCAAATCATCATTTCTAGTTTCAACCTCATATTCTTCCTCTTCTATGTTTAGCAAGGTGTTGGCTGTCTCTATCAATTTTTCCAGCTTGTTTTCTAAAGAGATCTGCCTTGTTTGCTCTGCTTGGTCCTTCTTTATTGCTTTTAATCTTTCCTCCCTGCACCTTAAGTTGTATTCGACAGTAATTGCTACGTTCTACATTTCCTCCAGGCTTGAAGGCTCTCTTTCTCTTATGCGGAATTCTACCTCAGGATTGAAAGAACTCGGATAGTGCAATAGGGCCCATCCCAAGAGTGGTTTTATCTCGGTAGGTATTGCATTGTATACTTTATTAAACCTAGCTGAAAATTTTTTTACTGTCTCCCTTGGTTGTCTTCTCAAATTCTGGTACTCTTCTAGGATGAGGAAGCCATTTCCCGGGACTACCCATCTATCAAGAAAAACTTGAGAAAATTGATGAAAGCTAAAAATACTCGCAGCTGGAAGGTTTTTAAACCAACTCTTAACATTTCCTTGTAATGACAAGGAAAACATTATAATACGCACATCATCTTCTTCTACTTCATATAAGTCAAGTAAATCCTCAAGCTTTTGAACATGTTTCCCAACAGTGATCTTTGAATTTTCTCCATCAAAAAAGGGCAGCTTATTTGTAAGTCTTGCAGGAAGGGGTTGGAAGATAAGAGGAAAAAATAGAGGCTTATGTCTTTCTATGACCTTTGTAGGTGTAGGTAGTGCAACAAGATACCTATGACTACTTGAAGTTTCATTAGGGTCAGGAGATACAACGTGAGGCTCTAGTTTCACTGGGCTTTTCACAGGTGTATAGGTCTGCTCATGGTCTGAAGACTGAGGCTTGAGATATTTCCCATTATCATTATGGATATCATCTTTGTACACTTGATCAGGCTTAAATTAGGATAGAACGTAGTGGTAGATAAAAGCAATGAATTCTTTAAACCAAATCCAGCCTAAATGTTCTATCCTTCTATAAGGTTTGGCCATATTTCAGGTTCTTCCTCCAATGGAGTCTTTAGGTCTATTAGGGACTATGGAGTCACTAGGTGGATGAATTTGAATGCTTGAAGTAGGCTTCTATCCACCATCAGCAATTTAATACCAATCTAACCAGATATTATGGGTCCTCTAAGAGCCTAGGGGTATCTAAGATGAAATGCACTCAAAGTCCCTAATGGAGTCGCCATTATGTTGTGGTTCCTATGTTTTGGCCAGATTGGCAAGACCAAAATATAAGACAACATCAAACCACTTTGGGATCCTAGGATCTAGCCCTCCTGGATCCAGAGAGGGATCTCTCTATATATGTAAAGACCGATATATCTTTAAAGCTCAAAATGAGGTATTAGGCTAGGTATGAAGCACAAGGGCTTTTGATTTTTTTTTTTGGTTGGAGATCATTAACTGAGAAGGTTAAGGAAGTAAGGAAGGAACTGAATAGAAGGATGTTTCAGCATGGGAAGATAGGTTAAGAGAAAGGTTAATCCATTGGGCTATGGAGTCATGAAAGGAGATTACTTGCATAACAACTATCCAAGGGTTCCCATAGGAAAAGTCATATATACTAAAGGATCTTTTTAGATAGATGGTGGAATGGAACATTAAGAATGGGTGAAAGAAAGAAACCAAAGTGCAGCCTAAGATCAAGTCAGATTTCATTTAAATCCAGGCCTACTTTTGACATACTTCAAAGGAAACTCTCAATAAGACACAAAGGGTAGCTTAAGATCAGGTTAGATGTCATTTAAATCCAGACCTGCTTTCAGCATACTCTTAAGGAAAACAATCCATCATTCCTCATAACCACTGTCAGAATGGTAGAAAACATTTAATATTAAACAAAGAGTAATGCCTAAGATCAGAGAAATACTTTTAACTTTCAATGCTTTAGACACTAACTCAAAGGGATCTTAGAAAGGCTAGCTATTGGAAAAGGAACCTAGTGAGATAGGGCTAGCTCTAATCTCCCAGTTTACCAATTATTTTAGCTGAAACCCAACAAGAACATCTAAGGAAACAAACCCCAAATTCATACATCAGTAAGCATGGACCAACCAACTTTTATACCAGTTAAATTATCATGAATTTGCTCTTAGATACACAAATAGCAGAAAACATCAAATATAAGAAGAGCAGGAAGCATTAGGGTACTTTAAAAAAGTATATCCTAAGCCAGATTACTGATTCTTATTAGAGAATAATGGATAGTGTGAAAGACATGAAATGAGACAATCATAGTAAGGAAAACATCACCCATAATATAGACCAGGATCCTGTGAAATTTTCTTGTTCAATTGATGTGCAAAACCAGTCACATACTTTGAGATCAATGGCTCTTTAAATTCCAAACTCCTCCTCCTAGCCTACTAAATTACAAACTACTCAAATATTTCCCCTCAATAATAGTTCTAATAGCCAATAGAATCCCAACAACCAACAAACTTTACAATGTACTTTCAACAAATATTTATAGGTGAATGGAGAGGAGGAGTAGTCAATGTAAACTTAAATGATCCATTAAGATAGAGGGGAGGAAGTATGTGTATTCCCACTCTTCTTAATAGCTCTGCATTGACATACTGGTACTCTTTAGGCTGGTTCAGAAGTCTCTTTCAGTTGGGCAATAACCTCAGGTATGCTCTTTGAAGTACTCTCTGATTGTAGGTACTTTGTTTTTGTCTTATGATATAAGTAAGGTCACTGAAAGTCTTTCAGGTCCTCCATGCTTCCATAACTATTGTCCTGACAACTTTAGAAGCCTCTGTTAGTGTAATAATTGTTCTAGGGTTCGATGGAAGATGGAGGAAATCAGGTAGATAGTCCTTTTTGGAGAAAAAGTTTTTGTTGATATTAAAACAAAGATATGGCTTGTTTCATGTGTTTAGTCTTCATTAAGCCTTTAAGCATATTTATTGTCTTCAACTGTATCTTCATCCTTTGAATCACTGTATTATAGGCACTAAATCTTCAATAATAGGCTTTAGTCCTTTTAATTCTCTTCGCTAATACACTTTGTCGCTTCTGCTGATTGTTCCTGTGAATGTACAAGTTTTAATGGCGCTGGAGGGTTTAGATTAGGGTTTTAACACTGATCCTTTAATAAAGACATGCTTAAAACCTTCTCAGGTGTCTTTCCTGCTATCTTCAGCTCTAAAAATGACATTTTGTGCTCTGTATTTCCATGACAATGACTGTGAAAAGAAATGTTTTCAACTTCGGTAACCCTGCACAAAGACAATAAACATGTTAAGAAAATCCTCAGGGAGTGAGAGGGAGTGCTCTGGTGGACCATGGGGATGGTGGCACGGCGATGAAAATGGTGGCTGCAGTGAAGAAAACGGTGGAAATTATGAAACAATGGTGAAAAACAGGCCTAATGAAGGTATGGTGCGAGACGGGTTCTGGACCGTCGAATCTGATCTGACAGTGGAAATCTATGGTCCAGATTGCATGATGAAATTTTTTGGAGGACTAATGAAATGGGGGACAAGATTGTGTCGTGACCGTTTGATTAGATCAAGTTAAAGGCGATCAATGGCAAAGGTTCTTCAAAGAATTAGTTTGGAGGTCAGTTGAATGGAGAAAAGGAAGGGGTCGAGGTTAGATCCGGACCGTCGAATCAAACCAATCGATGGCTAATATTAAACATAAAATTTCATTGTAGAGGGGAAAAGGTGGTAAGGCATAAATCCATGGTTGTTTTCGCATGGGATCGAGAGCGGTAAATGGTATTCAAGAAATTCACGCGATTCCACTCATTGCGCGCCACGTGGAAAAACAAAACCGCCCATATCGCGTGATTTCTAACCATTAACGTTCGGACGAAAAAATTGTGCGATATGCTTCTCAGCCGTCGGATGGGAGGGCGAAAGATATGACGGTGTAGGTTTAGCGCGATAAAGGTAAGATGCATGGGCGGAAACGACCATCGGGTTTATTGTGAGCCGTTGGATCTTCAGATTGGACGGTGGAGATTTAAAAGAGAGAACGTAGGGCAAAGGGGTAAGCGAATGAGCGGGGAGAAGGAGAGCCATCGGATCTGAAGGGGTGGATGGCTAAGATTCAATTGGAGATTTCAAATCGGTGGAGGTCAAAGGCAATGGATTGAGCTTTTGCGATTGTGCGATTATGTGAGGGTCGTCAGATTAATAGGGAAGATCAACGGTCCATACTTAATCAGAGGGGTAATGGAGAGAGGTGATAGGTGGAGAATGAATAAAGTGTGATGGCCATCGATCTATGTAGATCAACGGTGGAGATTTCATTTGTGGTCGAGCGGAGCAAACTCATCGCATTGGAAGATTTTTGGAAAAACAAAGGAAAATGCATTAATAGAAAGTTTCGATTGCGATTAGCACCCGAGGGCTAGAGCCTGGTTCCGGCGCCGGGTTATATGTGGAGAGAGGGGTTAAGGGCTAAGTCGAAAGGGGCTTAAGCATGTTATAATGTAAAAAGGGTGTTTTTGGCCCAAAATTAGTGTTTTTTAAGGCCAAATGGGGGGTTTCGGTAGGCAGCAAAGGGGATTTTAAAACCAAATCAAGGGGCTGTAAGGTTTAAAAATGGAATTTTGATGATTTAGAGGGTTAATAGAATAATTTTGGAGGAAATTTATGAAGGGAAGAAAAGTGAAAATGGGGAATTTGTGGGAATGAAATAAGGCAAATGGAAGTCTTTTTACAGCAGTTTCTTTCACAAACAGTGAAGCTTTTCAATGGAAACAACAGTGAAGATTTCTTCAAAGGGAAAAAGACACATGGAGGCTTCAAGGATGAAATATTTTCAAAGGAAATGTTTCTCTTGAAGACTCAGAACATATTTAGCCACCTGTTTGCTTGACAAAAATTTATAGGTGGCTAACACCTTGGAGCTAAGACTATTTCTCATTTTCTTGAGGGCAGCACCTTCATCGAAGGTGACATCATGGAATATCTCCACTTCTCTTTGACCATGATCATAGATTCTATATGCCTTCAAAGTTTCACTTTATCCCACAAACATTCCCTTCTTTTCAGAAGCATCCAACTTGCTTCTCTTTTCTTTTGGCACTTGAAAGTAAACAGGACAACCAAAAACTCTAAAATGAGAAACATCAAGTTTCTTACCAAAGAAGACTTATTCGAGAGTTTTGGAGTCCAAAGTGGAATGTGGGCATCTATTTTGAATGTTCATAACAATGTTCACATATTCTCCCCATAGAAACTTTGGAAGACCTTGGTCACATAATATGGCACAGGAAGCTTCCAAAATAGTCCTATTCTTTCTTTCAACAACACCATTTTTCTAAGGAGTGTATGCATTTGTGGTCTCCCTCTTAGTGCCAACTTCTCTACAAAAGTCATTAAACTCGTTTGACTCATACTTGGTCCCATTGTTGGTCCTCAAAACTTTGAATCTCTTATTGGTTTGATTTTCCACCAAGGCCTTGAAGATATAAAATCATTTGAATGCTTCACCCTTCTTCTTCAATAAATATATCTAGGTCTTATGGGAGAAGTCATATGTAAAAGTCATGTAATAGGAACATCCTTCCAAGGATTTCACAAGCAGCATACCAGATAAATTGGAATGTATCAACTGCAAGATATCAGTTGTCTTTGTGAAACTTGAGGGGAATGGTCCCCTTGTATTCTTCCCTTCAACACAACCCTGGCATATACCTTCATGATCATCTTAAATTCAAGCATCCCTGTCACCACCTTTCTTACATCGGGAAGGGCTTTGTAATGAAGGCGTGCAAACCTCCAGTGCCATAACTCTGTTTGAAAATTTGTATCACATGACATTGCCCCTAATGGACTTCCTCCAACCTGGTAGAGTGTATCAAATCTAAAACCAATAGTAAGAGTTTCCTTGAATTTCTTCTTCCAGATGTGTACCTTTCCATCAACAAATTCCATCTTGAACCCTTTTTCTTCCATTGTCGAAATAGACACAAGGTTCTTCTTCAAATTAGGTAAGTACAACACATCTTGTAAACAGAGGAATTGAACTTGAGATAGATGAAAGGTCACAGTACTTGTCCCTTTCATGGTATATGTGGAATTATCTCCAAGGATAATTTCTAGATTAGCATCCTTCTCAATCAAATTAGAGAGGGATTATTTATAACAAGTGAGGTGCCTTGAAGCACCACTATCAATTAGCCAGATATCCAGGATGTTAGGTGGAGATGAAATAGAGAGGGCAGATACAAGAATAAATTCATTTCTCTTATTATCAACAACATTAGACTCATCGTGCCTAGAATTTCTTGACCTCTTGAAATTTTTCCCATTTACACTATGATCATAGGGAACCTTCATTTTTCCTTTGAACTTGTTGTTGCCATTCCCCCTAGAGTTGTTGTTTTCATCATCCCTAGGAGAGTCCCTTCTATGAGGGAACTCTCTTGCATAGTGACCAAACTTGTTACAAATGTAACATCTTCCCTTCCTTCCTTTGGGCTCCACTCTTCCATGGTTTTGATTTCTCGGACCACCATTGTTTTTCTTCTTTTCATGAGTGGCGAAGGCAGTAGGGTCACTTCCATTTCCATTAAAGGGATAATATCTCTCCATAATTCTTGTCCCCTCAATCACGGGGGAGAACTCAAAGCGCAATAAGAACCATATCTAGATCAGATATTTCTTCCCCAATAGCTAGGAGGTTATTCTTGATTTCAGTGAGCCTCATAAAATAGGATTGAATAGATTCATCCTTTCCCTTCTTGATATTCTTCAATTGATTCTTGAAGAAAAGGATTTGCCTAGTATTGCTAGCCTTGAACATGCTAACCATCTTATCATACATCTCTTTAGATGTGTTCAGCTCAGAAATGTAAGAAACCAAGTGCTTATGAATAGAATCTCAGATAATCATCTTTGCTTTGATTTCCCCTTTTCTATACATCGTCTTTGTGGTAGTAACTGTATTTGATTGAGGCTCTTGAATATTCCACTGCACATAGTCCATGAAATCTTGATCTTCTAATACCAAATCCAAGGACATCTTCCTTGCATGATAATCAGACTTATCATTCAATTTATCATCAGCTTTGAAACCCTTGTAAGTTGAGGAGGAAATTTTACCTTGATAGGATTCCATCTTTAGTGATTTATTCTAGCACTAGCTTGGAATTTTTCTTCACCTCAGCTTTGATACCATGTTAAATTTAGATAACCATGGTATGTTATATGCTTAATGAAAAATTACTTCAATTTTTTCTTAGGCCCGATAAAAATTATCAATCACATAAATATGAAAGTAAAATGCTAATAGAACACAATTATAGATCAACAAAAGAGAAGCCAATAATATAGATCAAATTTACAATTCTTCTTGTCCAACAGAGATATGGGATACTGTGTGCTACGAAAATCAGCAGGATGCTTCAGCCAACAAAGCCTTTCTAGATTAGCCAACCTTCCAATTGTCACACCCACAACCCTCAAAGAATACTCATCACAAGTTAAAGTTGGTCAACCAAAATTCAACGCAGGATAACAACAGAAATTCAACACTGCAGATTATGGCTTCGGTCAAACATCTACTTTTCCCTCAATTTTTGTGCCCAGCAGTATGAATTCTCAAAATCGAAATTTCAACAAATTTTTGAGGTCAAACGAACAAGGGTTGACCAAAGTCAACGCTTTAGCAAAGCAACCCTAAACATATCCGCAAAAAAACAACTGCTTCAACTCTGCATGTGTCAAGGGAAGAGGCCTCCAAAAGGATATCAAACCAATCAAATCACAATGAGAGATGTGTGATGAGTTGATGAGCAAAATAACCTCCAAGTCTCTCCAATTTATATCTATCACGGAGGGTGTGTGACACATCTATTAGGCATGTGAGCCTACATTACAAATTTGGCCGACCTTGCACATATGTGGAAAATAAATTCAAAATACATGTTCTGCTTATCCAAACAAGATAATTCTTAGATCAATGTTGCACCTCCCCAAAATAGGAATCCAACAAAAATATGGCCATCATCATATGAGCAATGCAACATGGAGTTTGGACCTAGTTGCCCAAAATTAACAAATATTCAACAAGGGCGTTAGTTTGAATGGAACTTCATTTGTTCGATTTCATGCCCTAAAACTTGCTGAGGGTGAACTTGGATCCTCTACAAAGAACAAGGAAAAGGGAAAGCCACTTTCTCCGTCAAATGGTGCGATAACAAATTGAAAGACAACCAATCCAACATTTACTAATAAATATGATAATTTGTATTTCCTGTTACTTCTATTGGTAGGATTATCTAAAATTTCATTTGATCGCAAGACATATACCATAAAAAGTGCCTTGTAAGTGATTTTTGACACATTTTGCAACCATGGGAATTTATTCTTACATGCTCTATGAGAGCGTATGTATGACTCAATTCTTTGTCCCTTATTTGATTATATTAGACATTCCATTGATCCTTCTGGAAAAATGGTAAATGGGGATGATCTAGAAGGAGAACTCAATGATACTGAAGAAGATGCTTAGCTTTATGAAACATGCACATTTCCCTTGCAACTTGTTGTATATCTCTGTGTCAAGTTATATAATTAAGTAAATCCTCTACTAAAGAAAGTATTGCCACTTTTAATTAGTTTTATAAAGAAGCCCTATCAAAGCTTTATTGGAATTGGTATAGCTACTTTGGTTCGTTTTATGATCAATGCTGGAGATATTTTCTCTGATGAGGGTTGGCAAGAAGTTGTATTATAATTAAAGGAAGCAGGTGTTGACACACTGCCAAATTTTGTGAATATTATTCATAGCATAGATGATATTGATATGGTAGGAACCACATAAGATCATAATACAATAGTTGGTGCTTCAATCTCCAATGAATAAATGGAAGCACAAGGAATAAACAAGTTACAACTAGTAATCACTGATGCCAAATTTCGTACAATGATAATGAAACTTCTTCTAATCCAGTCTATTATGGAGGTATATAATATGCAAAGAGGAAAGTTATCAAAAAATAACACAATGTTACTTTTGGAATCTCTTCATTCTATTGGAATCCATGCACATATAATATAGAGTGATCATTATATAGTGATCATTTCCAAATCAAAGTAACTCCACCTTGGCAAAACATGACACAAGAGATTTGTTTGAAGAGAACTATGTAGATTTTGACAAAGCAGAAAATGCAAGTTCTCATATATATGGCTTGTTGACAGTGATTTGGAAGCACCTTGGATCCATGCTTAAGAAACTAAATTATTTAACAATTCAATCATATGATGTTGAAGGAGGAGCAACAATAAAGTGTCTGAATTCCATTGATTGTTTTCTGATTGAATTTTGATCCTTCTAAGGTCTTAGTGCATATTAGGATGATTTGGTTCTTCATCATTGTGTTTCTTAAAAAAACATATTTCTTGAAGAGATAGGAAGTGGGCTTACTAAAATTTGTGGGCTTATGAGCCGTGATAGGGGAGCAACATTTGAATATCAGTATTTGAAAAAGTTAGTCAGAAATTTCTCCCTTTATTGATGATCCTAGACTTTCTCGTGACACAAACCTTCATAGGATGTATTCCTTAGTTGAGTCAACTAAGAAAGACTATGGATATGTTGTAATCAAAATTGATTCAGATGTGAATTTACACACGATTCATCATACTGGTGTTATTCATACTAATGAAATTAAGTGTGCAAAAACACTCAAATACCTAAGAGGTTGCCTACAACATCGTAAAAAATATCTTGTACTTTCTCCACAAGAGCATGAAAAATACTTGAGTCATATTGAAGAAGCCAATATATTCAATTGTTGAAATGGCACCAAGAAATGACACCCAAGGGGGATTCTGATTTAATTTTCCCTTAATCAATTGGAAGAGAAATTGTAATTTCATCTCATGCCAACTTGTATTAGTTAACCAAGCCAGGAAGGCTTAGTTAGCTTAGTAAATTCGAGTTGAGGGTCATAGAGGAGGAATTTAGAATTTTCCCATGATTTTAGGGGGTCCAATTACAGTTATTTGTGAGTTGTAATTAGTTAACTCAATTAATTGAGTTAAAATTAGTTTAATTAGTTCTAACTGAGAGATGAACTAAAGGGAATATGACTATTAATTGTATAATTAGAAAATTGTACATGTCATGCATGAGGTCATTAAGATGCCTTGAAGGAATTGCGCAATCACTTCTTGGAAATTTCCTTATTAATAGGGACACAATTCCTTTAGGAATGCATAAGAAAGGCTAGTCAAACTGAGGATGAGAATTGGTTAATTATTTTACTGATTTTTCCTATATCAGAGTGAGACAGTCAGTAGAGTGCAGAGGTTTCTTAGTGAGGTAAATAAATTGTATTGTTTCATGGTCTTGACTTTATGAAATATACATATAGCAGGGTTTTGAGCAGTTTCTATCCCTAGATACATCTTGTGTTGTGCGATTGATAATTTATTTTTATTACTTGTTATGTGATTGTGCGATCGAATTTGGTTTCTGCAAATTTTTAGAAGGATTCAATTTTTTTTTTTAGTACATTACAAGATCAGATTGAATCCCTTTGGATAATTACAACATGGTATCAGAGCAAGAATCACAATATAAGAGAAGAACCAGATTTTGTTTTGAACATGTATATCGAAATTGCAAATTTATTCTTCAGAACCAACAACAGATCAAGATTTCTTCCAATGGCTTGAGACTCGAATATGCACTTGAGGGAAATTAGAATTACATAGCATGGAAGGAAATGATGGAAGCAATGGTCAAGGACAACGGACTTAGGGATTTCATAGAAAGTGATATTCCCGGGGCCACAACAAAATATGCTCAACTTCTTGATGCATGGAAGAAGAATATAACAAAGGCGATGATCCAGGAGCCCACAAGACAAAATAAGCTTCTGAAAGCTCAAAAATAAAAGTGTTTGGAATTCTTTTGAACTAGGACTAGAGCGTAGATCTCGTCGTCCTAACCACAATGGTTGGTCAAACCAAGCTCGTATGAAAAAGTTAGAAGCAGTCAAAGTTTTGGGTTGACTTGATGAGGTGGCAGGCTTAAGGAAGGCACAATTTTTCTTTTTTTTTGGGCCACCGGATTCCAAGAAAAATTCGTGACCCCCACCCTTATCTCCATCACATATATTATAACAAATTAATATATATTTGGGCCAGCGTCCATGACCCCGTCGGACCCTATTATGAAACCAACTCCAAAAATAGAAGAAAAGAGAGATCAACGCCTTAGAAATCAGCCACTTCGAGGGGGAAACCTACAATACATTACATAAATGAAAAATTCTTGGATGATACAAATGACCAAAACCTCCTTCTATATATAGGAGTCCATGGGCCCACAATATAATCCAAGCCGACCTAACAATAACAATGTAAGGGCACAATAATAACAATATTGGGGTTACAGGGGTACAACAATAACAATATGGGGGCTACACTAATAACAATAAGCGACTAAACTAGTAATATAGGGACCTAACATGCCCCTCTCCATCAAAAAAGTGGTGTCCTCAACGCTTGAGTAGCTCTGGGTGCTTTCGTATAAAATTCTCATCCTCCCATGAAGAATCTTCAGTGGGTAAGTTCTTCCACTTGATGAGATACTTTGAAATTGATCGATTTTGTAGCTATTGAGTTCTTGTTTCCATGACCGCTTCAGGTTCCAATATGATTTTTCATTCCTCATCAAGTTCTAGCAATATTGTTTGAACTGGAAGATTTTCACCTATAACCTTTTGTTAGGGTCCCGTGATTTGGCTGATTGGCAAGCCAAATGACAGTGTAACATCAAACCAAGCTTTGGAGCCCAAGGACCTAGCCTTCCTGGACTCAGAGAGGGCTCTCTCTATATGTGTAAGGGATATCTGTGTGTTTGCTTATTGTGTTCTGATTTTAGGCTAGTTATGGAGTATGTTTTTGGTTTTGGTTTTTTAAGTTGTGAGGGATGAAACTGATCAAAGATACGAGATAGGTAAAAATATGTCAGATCAACTGGGCTATGGGGTCCAAAAGGTCAAGAAAGCTATCAGACGGTGATACAAGGCTGTTGAAGGGCCGATTTGATTCAAGGTAGAAAGGATCTTTGGGAAAAATGGAGTAAATGGACATCAAGTTTGTGAAAAACAAAGAGTTTCAAGCATAACTAGTTCAATAGATAACATAAACATGGTAGGGAAAACCATTAATCATGCAAAATGTAACTATAAGCTAATCAATACATAGAAATAAACATTCAAGCTATGCATAGAAGTATATGACCCTCTAACTTTGGGAAATGGCTATCAGACTTTGGGGAAAACACTTAAGAAAGACAAACAACTTAACTTACTATGTCAGAATGCCTAAACACAGTACTTCAAGTTATTGGGCACTTTGAACAACAAGATTTGCATAGTTTTAGGCAAAGGGCTAGATCGAAACTAGGCCTCCTTGGTTCAAACAAAATGATAATCTAATCATTCAAAGAGAAATTTCATGGATGGAACTATAGCTAACCATAGGTAAGTAGGGTGTACCATAAGTCATACTTAGCATGTATAAAACCATGAATGAAACAAGCAACAATATCCTAAATATTAAAGAGCAGTCAAGAATTCTTGAATGTTACTTAGGAAGAAGAAAACAAAGAAGCTATGAAGAAACAGGAAATTTGAGGTGCCTCCATGGGCATGTCTCAAATTTGTTCTTTACTGATCTATAGCAAGCAAGAAACATGTATTCATGAATTTAAACTAGAAGACAACATTAACAAAGCAAGAGACACTATACCATTCTACCAAGTCATGGAATCCAACAACAATCCTTCTTCATTCATCCAAGAGCATCCAAGAGGCAATCCAAAAGCATAAGACAAGTATTTCTTCCAAAGCTTATATGACCATATATTGCTTCTCTTCTCAAGTTCAGCCTTTTTTTACAATGAAAGCCTTTGGAATATATAGGCTCAAGTGAGGAAAACCTCATGGTTCAACTTGCCATCCTATTGGCCTAATCAAAATATCTAAACTTGTCCTTGAGGCTTTCCAAAGCCCAAGGCACAAAATATCTCATAAAATATCTAAAAAATGCTAAAAAAAGGGAAAATAATTGACTTTTCCTTACTTCTCATGTGCAAAAATAGCTAAACGCACATGAGGAAATATCATTTTTTAAAGGTTCAAAAATTACAAAAATATTCAAAATTTACATCAGCAAAAGGTCCCTTGACTTGCCGGCAACATTTTGCAACCTTCCCAATGTTTAAACGAGGCTCATGATAGCTTGTTGGAAAGCTCTGAGTGTCTACTTTCTGGAACAACTGAAATTTTCCCAATCCAATGCCTGGAATCTTCCAAAACTGCACCTGTGTGTAAAAAACCAAAAATTACAGTCTGCTGATAGACCGAGCAGAGTGTGCAAAAAGCGAGCATTTTTCATCATTTCGAGGGAGAAAAGGATCTCCAAATGTCCTGAAAATCACTGAGGGTGTGCTCCTGAATTTATGGCATCCAATGATACCATTCTCCTCCTTTGACGAATCCCCAAAATGAAATGGTGAATTTCATGAGTTTTGACAAAAAACTCAAAAATGCCAAAAACCCAAATTATGTCAAAATGCGCCCAAAATCGGTGAGTATGACCCTCAAGGGTCCCTATCAACATGCTCTGAAACAAAAGCCAAAATGTCAAGTCCTGATGTGTCCTTCTTCCCTTTCCATGTCGGGCGCTTCCCTTTAGCCTCCTTTAGTTTCTCTTGGGCAACCTTTAACTTGCGACGGGCAAACTGATTTAGCTTTTGATAATGCTTCGTCATTCTCCTTTGAAGCTCTAGATTCCTGTTCTTTCAAAGCAATTCCTTTTCTTGCCTTTGTGTACCAAACAAACAATACTTATAATGAGCACACAGTCAATAAAAATAAACACAGTCAATAGTGATCTTTTTCCGTGTTTTGTGGTAAGGGTACCCTGCCCTTTGATGTTTTGAGGACATAGGACACCCTTGTTTTTTAGAGGAAGGCAAACACAGTCTTTTTAGTTCAAGACCCTTTTCTCCTTTGTAGGCCACTTAAACAATAGATTCAGCAATATGGAGACAGTCAGTCAACAAGGCAATACACAGTCCAATGTTTACTGTGTAATAGGTAACAGAGTTTATTTTGCTTTTGATTTGTCATAGAGAATCCTGTAGCATTCAACAATATAAGCTCCCCTTCAACAAAACACTTCCCTCTTGAAACTCTACTATATTTTACACAAGCTTGACAGAAACACCTCCAACTGATTATACTGCCTTTGTCACTAAGGTCTTCTTATGGTCAAAGGGCAACCATGACCTTATTCTTCATCACACCGAGGCATATTTCGAATACTGGCTAAGTAATACATGTATGATCACAATGGTTGAAAGTAGGAGCAATGTTTCACTCTTCAAATGCTAAGCTTTCCACCTTTAAAACAGGGCTTTCATCTCTCATCATTCTTTGAGGGCAATTAAATGAGTTTCTTCTATATTAATATAAATCACAAAATTTCGATGTTTTATCAACCACAAAAAATCTCATTTTCACACAAAATTCAAACCTGTGATTTTTTACTGTGATGCTTAACCCCCTTCCACCACTTAATAGTTTTGAAAAAATCAAGGGAGGTAGCAGAAATACCTTGAGACATAGATGATGATGCTTCTTAAGGCATTTGATTTTCTTCAGGAGTTGTTTGGAGGCATCTCGAGCATTGGATTTGTGCGCGGCACTTTTGTGGAGAAGAACACCGCACAAAACATGGTCGGGTGGCTTTGTCGGGCCCTTGTGACCAGAAGCCATAGGCGCGCCACGCGTCGCTACAGGTGCACCGCGTAGCCTTTTAGCCCTTTGTAATTTCTGTGCACAGGAGCGCCGCGCAGTTGCACAGGAGCGCCGCGTGGTTTAAACACCTTTAAAACTCTGAAAACCGGTTTGAAACCTCTCTCTCTGGCCTCATTCACTTCAAAGGGATGCTTTGCTCGGGCTTTGGTGTTTGCACAATGAATTTTCAATGGTCCTTTGTTCTTTTGAAACGCAAACAAAATGAAACCCCTTGGTTTAGTCTTGTGAGGGTGTTTAAAGCTTTTGCCTTTTGAAACAATGCCTTGGTTTGCCTTTTGAAACCCAAAGCACTCTTGACTGTGTTTGAGAGGGGCCCACCTTTTTGAACGATGTTGGCAACAGGTTTTTCTATGCATATATGTTTGAAAGGTGATTTCTGCAACTTTTGTCCCTTTGGTGACAATCATAGAAGCTCCACTTAAATAATATATCAATGAGTTATGAAGCATTTTTCCATTTTGCAGGGAAGCAGATTTACCCTTTGAACTTTAAACTAATATTGTCTGCTAGGGATGCTTCAAAGGTGATAAATCCCTATTGTGAAGATGGCTTAGCTGCCAGGTGTCAATTAAACTCATTTTCTGACTGTGGGTGAAAAATGCAGTTGCATTTACTCAGGCTTTTCTACTATTGTCCATTTAAAAAGAGATCTCCTTAACACCTCCCTTCACTCAAACTGCATTGATATAGTACCTTTGACCTTTTGTAATGAACATGTCTATATTTGTTTTGAAATCCTCTTCAGAATCTGAAAGTATGCCAAAAATCCTTTTTGTATATTTTGAACAACTGTGTTCAGTTATGTTACCTCTTGGGGGAAATGAGCTCAGATTTCCTTTGTCAACCATGATAAGCATCTTGGGGGAAAGACACCCTTTTATGAGTAGAGAGACCAGTACTCTTCAAAACATAATCATCATTAGTTCTTTCCCCTGTGCAATGACTTACCTCATCATCCACTCTTCAAATTCTGTTTTGTTGGAGCTACAGACTGTCTTTTGACAGAAACCTTGTTGAGAGATAAGCTTGACCCCTTGGATTGCAGTGGTACCCCTACTTTCCTTTTGGTCTCTTTACAGTACTTCTCTGTTTCAAATATCCCTTATTATGTTTATACTTTGTCTATCAGTCAGTGAGAAAACCCAGAAATAATCACTGCCCTAGCCCACTGCTAATGAATGAGGGAGGGCCCTTCACTTGGCAAAATATATGATGTTTTTTCAACCTTCTGTCTCAGCCATATGAAGGCTGCCTGATGAACATATTGACAAGGGTTTCTTTCACACATGATGGAAGGCAAACAAACTGTGAAGAACACTACTGCTCTTACCTCTGCTATCAATCATTACTTTTCCTTTAGAAAAACCCTAGTCACTGTCTCATTGTTCAAAAACAAATCTATCTTACAGTTAGTTGCAAATCTTAAAATCAACCTTTGGCCATCGCCCTCTGCTTATAGATGAAGGAGGCGCTTTAACCCTCTACTTATAGATGAAGGAGGTTCTTAGCCATGTGATTTTAACAACCCTTAACAATGTTGTTTTTCTTTCACTGTCCTTTCAGGCCTAGAATGAGGTTGCAAGAGCTTGATGAGAAACTATTTTCCCTGTAGATGCATCTCAGGCTCAGGATCACATTGAGAAGCAGTTGTCTTCTCATGTGGCGCCAAAAATTGTCTTATGAGATGTTGGTATGTTTCCTGTCCTTGAAGAATCCATCAAACACTGTAAAACACCTAAAATCAGCTTGAGATTATGGTCTATGTATTGCTGAGACTTAAGGGTGTATTAGTGGTGCGACTTAGGGCTGCGACCAACTTTATTAGCAGAGTGGGAGGTCTGTTATGACTAGTCTATAGCAGATGAAGGTTTTTGGCTCTTGGATAGTTTGCCAAGGGTGAAATGCCTTAAAGCGCCACTTCCTAACTTAGGGGAGGTCCTTTGAACAGATTTGGATTGTCTCTTTAGAGCTGATGGGCAGACTAGTATGGATGAGGCTAAGTAGGATTTGATAATGGGGTTTCAGCTCGTCATGTGCAGACTGAGAGGTAAGAAGGTAAAAAGCTTATGGGTGTTTTCCCAGCTGGAAAATATGACAAATTTTGGATCAGCTATTGGAAAACTTGGCTGTTAGAACTAGTCATCACCAACAAGTGAAAAATATTGATGACTAACACCTTCTTTAAGCATGAAACATGGAAAATTGGATGCACTCGCGAAGAAGCAGGAAGCTCCAATTTGTATGCCATAGTACCAATATTTTGCAACACCTTGTAAGGACCATAGTACTTTGGCAATAATTTATTATCCTTCTTAGCTTTCTTGAGGGACATTTGTTTGTATGGTTGTCGCTGTAAAAATACCCAGTCTCCTAACAAACATTCTCTCACTGCGATGTTGATCTGCTTGTTGTTTCATTCGATTTTGTTTCCAATTTAGGTTATCCTTTAAGATTTGGAGAACTTATTGTTGATGCTCGATGTGATATTCCACTGCTTGAACCTTAGAATTTATCTTAAAGATGATGTTATGGACGGTGGATGATATCCATAAAGTTCCATAAATGGGGTTATTTTTGTTGTAGTATGGAAGGAAGTGTTATACCACCATTCAACGAGAGGTAACCACTTGACCCATTGTGTTTGTTTATCAGATACAAAAAAACAAAGATATCCTTCCAAACATTTATTCACTATCTCAGTTTGGCCATTGGATTTATGATGATAAGATGAGCTATGAGCTAATTGAGTACCAAAACAAGAAAATAACTCCGTCCAAAAATTTCCAGTAAAAATGGGATCTTTATCGCTCACAATAACCTTTGGGTTTCCATGTAGCTTTTGAATTGTGTCCATAAATGTAGTAGCAACTGTACTAGCTTTAAATGGATGAGATAATGCACAAAACTGTGCATACTTGGTAAGTCTATCATCTACCACCATGATGACACTCTTTCCTTCGGACTTAGGTAAACCTGTGATAACATCCATTGAAATCTCCTCCCAACGTTGACTTGGAATGGATAAAGGTTGTAGAAGACTTGGGGTCTTAATTGTCTCAACTTTATTTTGCTAGAAAACCAAACATTCTGCCACAAACTTTTGAATATTAGATTTAAGGCGATCCCAAAAAAAAACTTTCTTCACCCTATGGTAAGTATTTAAAAAACCTGAGTTTCCTCCTAAAGGAGAAGTGTGCAATTCTAAAAGAATATTTTGTTTTAGTTGGGAATTCTTACAAAGATATAAGCGATCTTGTACCATAAGGAATTATTTTTCCAACTAAATGTATTAGATGTACTAGGATCTTGCTGCAACTTTTGAATGAGTGTCCACACTTCTTCATCCTTCTTCCATTCATCCCTTGCTTCGGTTATCCAATCTGGATGGATAATAGAAATAGCACAAAGCAATGCTTCCACATCTTCATTATTTCTTAAGAGTGAATCTGCAACAACATTTAGCTTCCTTTTTTTGTAGATTATTTCAAAGTCATAACCCAACATCTTTGTGACCCATTTTTCCTGCTCTTCTAAAGATAGTCTTTGTTCCAAAAAGTGTTTAAGACTATCATGATCAGTTTTTACCTTGGAGTGTCTTCCCATTAGGTAAGGTCACCATTTCTTTAGTGCATGTAGTATTGCTAACATTTCCTTCTCATAAATATATTTCTAAAAATACTTTCATTTGATTGACGACTTTCAAAAGAAATGGGTCTTCCTTCTTGCAATAAAACAACACCAATTCCATTTCCTGACACATCACATTCCACAATAAAGGTTTATGTGAACTCTAGCGTAGCTAAGACCGGTGCTAGGCACTTGCCTGTTTAATATGTTCAAAGGCCTTAGTTGCTTTAGGAGTCCATGAAAATGCATCTTAATAAACTTGCGATAATACCCTGTTAACCCGAGAAATCCTTGCAACTACTTTATGGTTGTGGGGACTTTCCATACCTTAATGGCTTTAATTTTTTTAGGGTCTACCTTAACACCCTCATGAGATACAATGTGACCCAGATATTCCACCTCTTATACTCCAAAGAAACATTTGGATGTTTTTGCATATAATTTTTTCTCCTCTAATAATTTTAGCACCCTGTCAACATGTTGAACATGATCCTTCCAAGACCTGCTGTAGATTAGTATATCATCAAAAAATACTAGCACAAATTTTCTAAGGAAGGGTTTGAAATTGGAATTCATCAACCCTTGAAATGTAGAAGGTGCATTGGTAAGGCCAAAAGGCATGACCAAAAATTCATAATGACCCTCATGAGTTCAAAATGTTGTTTTTGGAATATCTTCAGTCTTCATTCTAATTTGATGATATCCTAAACGAAGATGCAACTTGGTAAAATAAATTTCTCCATGTAATTCATCCAATAATTCATCAATCACAAGAATGTGAAATTTATCTTTAATGGTGAGCTTATTGAGCTCCCTATAATTCAGACACATGCGCCATAATCCATCCTTCTTATACCAGGTTGAATTATACCAGCCTCTAACATTTCTATAATCATACGTTCAATTTTTCTCTTTTGGACATAAGGATATCTATAAGGCCTGATGTTTGGAGGAATACTTCCTGGAATCAAATGATAAGCATGATAATGATCATGAATAGGTGGGAGTCCTTTGGGAGTTTCAAACACCTTGGAATGATTTTCCAAGACTTTTTAGAGATCTGCAGAAATAGATGATTTTGATGTTGGAACTTCTAGTGAGCATAATTGTGCAATTATGCATCGTTGTTCTTTCTTCATAAGATTTTTCATGACATTAGAGCTTATTATCTTTCTCGGCTTCCCTGCGATACCCTGTAATTCGACTTCCTTTCCTTCTGAAAAAAATTCCAAGAAAATTTCTTAAAAATTAAAAGCTATCGTCCCTAAAGATTGTAACCATTGTACTCCTAGTACAACATCAACACCTCCCATAGGAATCGAAAGCATTGGACTATTCAATACATATTCCCCCATGGTTAGCTTGATATTATGGCATTTTCAAGACCAATTTATAGTTCCTCCATTTGCAACCATCACTTGACATATTGGTGTTGGGTATAGGAAACAGTTCAATTCCTTGGCTACCTTACAATGAATAAAATTATGGGTACTACCTAAATCAATTAACACTATTACCTTTTTCTTCTTGATATGTCCTTCTATCTTGAGAGTTTGAGGAGCGGTAATTCCTGCCAATGCATTATGATATGGTCATACTCATTTCCTCCACTTCTAGGGTTGGTTCCTGGTGTATATCCTCTTCTTTTGAAGATTCTTTTTCATTTTCTCCTTCCTCTTCACAATTTATGTAAAACAATTTCTTCTCAGCACACTTACGACCTTTAGTGTATTTTCTATCATAACTGTAGGAAAGCCCTTTTGCTCTTTTTTCTTCCAATTTTTGTGGTGTCAACCTTGTAGGTTGTGGAAGTCTAGGAGTAACAACACTTCCATCTTTATATATGTGAGTGGTAGGCTTCCTTGTTGCAATAATTTTACATTCAATTTTTCTTGCCAACCTGAATGCCTTTTCCAATGAATCAGGTTCCCAAATGCGAACTTCATGTTGGATGTTATCCTTTAAATTCCATATGAAGACATTAATCATGTGTTTTTCTGAAATATCAGTTACCCTTATATTCAATTTTTGGAATTCCTCAATGTGCTCCACCACTAACCCTTTTCTTTGAGATTTATCAATTGGCTAAATAAGGTGTTCTTTTTGTATCCTCATAATGTGCTATCATTTCCTTCCTAAAAATTGACCAAGTGACAATTTTTTTACGAGAGCAAAGCCATCGATACCATACAAATGTATTTTGTTCTAAATGTAAAGTTACAATGCGTAACTTTTGTATGTTTTGCACATTATTGAGATCAAAATATTGTTCCATCTATAGTATCCATGTTACATGATCCTTGCCATCAAACTTCCTCATATCCATCTTTGGAATATGGTAGTTCTTCCATCCAACATTAGAGTTTATGAAATCACGATTAACATTTATTTTGTTCTCATCATGAGTTTCCTCTACTATCTTTTCTCCATTAGGAAACATTTCTTGTATCAACTTTTCCAAATCATTCTTCATTTTTTCCATGTTGTCTTTCATTTTTTCATCGATCTTAGCTTCCATGTCATCCATATTAGCTTCCATGCCATCCATCTTAGCTTCCACTCGTTTATTCAAACCATCCATCTTAGTTTCCATGCCTTTCTTCAAAACTTCCATTTCATTTTTTGTTGCTCTTTGCAATAGCGAAATTTGGTGCACTTTCTCTTGTAATTTTGATATCTCATGTTGTGTTTCTTCATCTTCATGAGTCATAGTAGATCATTCTGAAGGCTTAATGGGTGTTGAATTATTTTTAGGGGGAATTTTAGAACCCAATACTGATATCTATTCTTCAATATTCCCTTGGAATAAATTCAAACTAATTTTTTCAAACGAGACTTATGTAATTCGAAAAAAATACACACCTTTTTCTTGCTTTTGAGGAGCTCGATATTGAAACTGAATTATCTCTGTGATTTTGGATCTTCAATATCTGAAATTCAGCCCTGTAGTAGCCCTCTGAATCTTCTTTCGAATGCCACAAGTCTGACCTGATTTTGATTCTTTAAGGAAAAGTTATGCCCAATCTCCCACGATGACCTAATTATGGACTGGTTCAGTAGAGCGAACTTGTAAGACTTTCCGCGTATCATTGTTTCCTCCTTAAGCTTTGAAATTGATATATCACAAATTAAAATCCATGTAATTGCGGCCAATTTTTATGGAATCCCAATCTGACGCTCAGAGAGAGAGTTATGACGTTTTTCCCATGGTCACCTCTTTGAGATGAAATTTGGGTGCCTGAAACAATCCTAATTTCTAGAGATCATATCTCCACAAATGTTGTGAAACAAGATCTGAAATTTGTACAGGAGGTTCCTCATGATTTCGTCTTCACACTATAAAAATTTCGGATTCTGAAACTTCGTATACGAAACGTTATAGTGAAAATTCCACGATGACCTGTTTTCATTGAAATTCGGGAGCCTAAAAAACCCTAATTTCCCCAAATCATATCTCCTAAAATGTTGCGAACCAAGATCTAAAATTTTTACAAGAGGTTCCTCAGGATTTCGGCTTTGCGCTGTAAAAATCTCAGCTTCTGAACCTTTGTAGAAAAAAATATATTACGAAAATTCCACGATGACCTGTTTGGAGCAGCGAAAGCCTAGAATCCAAAGCTCTGATACCAAATGTTATGAAACCAACTCCAAAAATAGAAGAAAAGAGAGATCAATGTCTTAGAAATCAGCCACTTCGAGGGGGGAACCTCCAATACATTACATAAATTAACAATTCTTGGATGATACAAATGCCCAAAACCTCCTTCTATATATAAGAGTCCATGGGCCCACAATATAATCCTAGCTAACCTAACAATAACAATGTAAGGGAACAATAATAAAAATATTGGGGTTATAGGGGTACAAAAATAACAATAAGGGGTCTACACTAATAACAATGAGGGACTAAACTAGTAATATAGGGACCTAACAGACCCCACGGCTATGACAACCGTATATGTATATACGGTGGGGTGGTCGACGATCAACCTCACCACCCCAACCAACACATAGTCCATATATGATATGTCACCGTCGGTTGGTTGGGAGGGCCACCCAATGCGGGCCCGACCCACACCAAGCTTTAAAAAAAAACGCGGCCTCATAAAATTATATCCGCGAATTCTGTGGGAGGCGAGATTTGATCCCCCGACCTACCTTAAACAATTTTTCTTTTTTTTTCCACTACACCAACGGGATCCCTTGTAAACTCCGCCCCACAAAATTTTATATAAAATCATTTTTGCATATTGCACCTAGGCCAGACCAGTGTAGTGTGGGCATAATTTTTGAGGCAGAGACAGAGGCATAATGGTGGCACGCAGTTTGAGGCAAAATATTGCTTGATGCCATGAAGATTCCTTTGAAGGTAAAATTTTCCTGTGTAAGAATGTATTAAACTTTATATGCATTTTAACCAGAATTTCACAGGGAACACGATGGTGTGCCCAAATTTTCCTTTTGAGCAGCAGTTTTCTAGATTCCCTGTGGAGTAGCATATTTGAGGAATCTAGGGGGAATCTAAAATATTCCCTAAGGCCCAGATTTTCACTTTCAATGTTAGAATTCAACAAATTGATAATCGATCCTACAGCTCTTAACGACATGAGTTCAATGGTGTAGTTAGATTTTCCATCTGAGCCTTATGTTTTTCGACAACTTTTGAAAGTGGAATTGCAGGTGTTAGCATTCAATATGTGAGCAGTCATCTTCAGGATATTCGACGCCACGAGATTGATGGTACAACCAGATCCAAAAGTTTACCATCCTTTTATTCAAATAGCTCCAGGATGTGAGGTAAATGCAGTGTGATCATGTACTTCTTTATCTCTTTGTTATGAGATGCATTGTGTTGTATAAATCCCTGTTGATGTTTGATGTGGGATCTTGTTTTGTTCTTAATGTGAGATGTAATTTATATCATGGATTGTTTTATGTTGTTTGAGATCCCTTTGTTACCATGTTGGCAGGATACTCATGGTCACATGTGTGATTGATTGAGATCCCTTTGCTGTCATGCTAGCAAGATACTCATAGTCGTTATGTGTGAGTTATTGTCATACTGATAGGAGTCCTTTCTATGAATTAGAGCTCTTGTAGTGGAACATCTCGTGGAGAGGTATAGCCACTCCCGCATGAGGGAATTTTACTTGTATGGTAGAGAAACTACCATCCATGTACATCATCACTTTTTTGAGCACTTAATGCAGCGGCCTACACCATCTTGACACCGAGGCCTGGAGACGTAGTCCCTCTTGAACGAAATATGTTATCAATATCGTATGTTGCTAATGCTTGTTATGTTCCTCTTCTTTACAACATGCATATATGTTCATTTATGTTCATTAATTCTTTGATGCAATTCTAACACATAAGCAGAAGTAAAATTTTATGGTTTAAAAGGGTATCAGGAATTTACCCGGATCAAGTGGTATCAGAGCAGTCTTCTTTCTGATTTGGACTGCAAGTGTGAACCATTGAACATTCGCTGAGTTGATAAATGGAGGATGTCAAAGACATGTATGAGACAGTCATGCTTAGGGTGTCAGAGAAAGTGGACATGTGGTACAAAGCGTATGAGAAACAAGCAGTAGAGAACGTTGAGTTGAAAACACTTCTACAAGAAGAGAAGGAGGACAAACATCGATTGCAACTTCAATTGCAAGCCATGAAAGAGGCATTGGAAGAATTGAAGTGCGACAACCAAAGTCTTCAAAAAGAACATGTTGAATTGAAAACACTCCTATAGTAAGAGAAGGAGGAAGAGCAACGAATGAAACTTTAATTGCAAGCCACGGCAAAGGCATTGGAATAATTGAAGTGCCACGATGAAAGTCTTCAAGCAGATCATGAGGCATTGAAGAAATTCCTACAGGAAGAGAAGGAGGAGAAGAAACTATTGTAACTTTAGCTACAAGATGCAATAGATGCCTTGGAGGAAGTGAAGCACAACGGAGGCTTAGAGGATCCATCTTCACCTATTTCCAAATCGACAGTTAAGGTAAACAATGTTGATTTCTCTTCAATTTCATCTTCACATGATATCATTTCTGTTGGAAGTGAGGAGATACCCATTCTAGGAACCGACATGAGACTCCTTACTAGGATGGGGTACAAAGGAGGAAGACTTGGAATTCATGGCCAAGGCATAACTTAGCCATTGGAGGTTGTGCAGAGACCTCGATACGCAGGTTTGGGAGACATTGAATGAAAATGTATGAAGGACATCAAAGGAAAACAGACATTGTTGAACTCACCAGGGAAGAGGATTTATGGTAAAACTTCGCCATCATCCCATGGAAGTGCACGTTACAATGAAAGAGCTGAGGCAATCTCTCATCACCATTATCGCACCAGAGACCACTAGAGAAGGTATAACCAGTCTCATTATTCCAGAGTTCATTTTTATTATAAAAATGTTGCTAATCATGAACGTAAATCATGGCATAAGAAAACTTTTCATTTTTGTGGTTTACATAACCATGTCATTGTTGAGTGTTGGAAAAGAATGACAACACAAAGGAGGATGAGGCGTGAAAAGCCTTCTCCACAGCAGAAAAATAAACTAGTTAAGCAGGTCTGTAGGAAGAAGAAATTTAGTAGCCATTGCAACCAAAGTGGTCATCAAAGATCCACCTGTTTGAGGCTCCATCTAGAGCAACACCTTAAGGACGAAGCATTGGTGCATGAATAAGTTGAAACCATTGTTCGACAAGCAAATGTGGCATAGGGAGATGATCCATTCACTTTGATAAGTGAGAGATGGTTTTTCTAGATTTGGTAGTGTGTCATGGTCGTGTTTGTAAATCATGTGTTGCATTTTTAACTGTAAAAGTGATGATGTGTTTTTCCATCACTTTTTCGACAACAATGATAGTTTGGCCTTGTTTGTCAATCATGTGATGCATTTATTTTATGTAAAAGTGATGATGTATTTTCCATCACTTCGAAATGCGACAATGATTTTTTTTGTCTGCTAATGATAGCTGGGGTGTGATTTCCATTTTGATGTAAGCTTGACCACTGAGTACATGTTATAAACTCGTGGTAAGTATGGAAATTTTTGGGTCATAGTTGGTCTATTTCAGCATGTAATTTTCAAGAGATTGTAATATAGTTTTGCAGAAGGTGCACGTGTCGATTCATCGCTTAAGGCTCCAAAGAACAAAGGTGAAGGAGATGGAAGGGTGACCTTTTTCAAGACACTTGTGGTGCAGAAATTGTACATAACAGTTGCAGACTATTGTTGATGCTTTTGGAGGACCAAAAGCTCCTCAGTGGGGAGAATTGATCCAGGTGGCTCCAGAGACACACACAGGAGAAAGTAGGCTTCTGAAATCTCAAAACTCAAAGTGTTCAGAATGCTTTCAAGCTAGGACCAGAGCGTAGATCTTGTCGTCCTGATCACAGTGGTGTGACTGGTTCGTTAAACTGAGCTCGTATGCAAAAGTTAGAAGAAGTAAAAAATTTGGGTTGACTTGATGAGGTGGCAGGCTTAAGGAAGGCACATTTTTGCTTATTTTAGCACTTAATTCAGTGGCCTACACCATCTTGACACTGAGCCCTAGAGACTTAGTCCCTCCTGGATGAACTTTGTTATCAATATCGTATGTTTCTAATGCTTGTTATGTTCCTCTTCTTTACAGCATGCCGATATGTTCATTTATGTTCATTAATGCTTTGATGCAATTCTAACACATCAGCCGAAATAAAAGGTATTGGTTTAAAAGGGTATTAGAAATTTACCTGGATTAGGTGAGAAGGATATGTTATAGGGAGTTCGAGATCTTATTGTCTCAAATATCCATTGAAAGGAAACTCCATATGCTATTTTGAAAGTCTTGACAAATCTATTTCAGAATAGCAGTGACCACATGAAGCTGGTGCTAAAAGACAAGCTTAGAAACATCAAGATCGAGAAGGGCGACATGATCCAAAAATACTTGATAAAGTTCACTCAATTTCGAGATGAGCTGGGAAGTGTTGGGGTAACAGTTTCCCAGGATGATTTGGTGATCCTAGCTCTTCTAGGCCTTCCCAAGAGCTAGCATATCTACTAGGAATATGTGAATGGGGGGGAGAAGCTACTGGAGTGGGAGCGATTGTGGTCCGACTTGGTACAAGAAGAGATTTTGCAGAGCACCAGAGATGGATCCTCATCAAAGACTGATGATGAGGAGAATTATGCCTTGGCTGGAAAGGTGAAGGAAGGAAAAGCGAAGGTGTCCCATTCCAAATCAAAGTCCGGTAAGGCAGGCAACAAGAAATACTTTTAAAAGGTAAAATGCTTCAACTTTCATGAGCATGGAGACTATGCCACAAATTTTCCACAAAATAAGACCAACAAGAAGGCCTCAGGAGGAGCAGCAAGTGAAGCACTTGCTTCACAGTTCGAGTTGGATTTCACTCTCATCGCATTCATGGTGTAATTGGTGATGGGTTATGTGTGGTACTTGGATAGTGGAGATTCGTTCCATATGACTGGAAACAAATAATTCTTAAGTAGCTTGGAGGAGAAGTATCTCCAGATTCACATTGAGATGGGTGATGACGGGAGGTATAACGCTATCGGTGTAGTTATAATTACCTTTCATAGGGAGTTAAAGAATCCACTCACATTAAAATATTTCATTATGTTCTTGGTTTAAAGAAGAATTTGGTTTTTGTTACTATGTTGGAAGACCATGGATATGATGTCATATTTAGTGAAGGAAAGGTGTTCCTTCATCACAAATCCACGAGGCATGTAAAAAATATTAGGGTTTGAATAATGAAACTCTACAAACTGGATGTAGAAAATTGTGCAACGTTGAGCACAAAAGTAGAGAAGGTAGAGAGCCGAGACATCTATGAGTTATGGCACATGAGATTGGGCCATCTGCACCATGGTGATTTGAAGATCATGCAATATATTTCTACAAGAATTCCAAAGGGTGAAATTGTGCAAAGAGATACATGCAAAGGGTGTACACTAGGGAAGTATACCAAAGCCACCTTTCACAATAAGGAAATTCGAGCTAAGACTATCCTTGAGAGAGTTCACTCAGACATGTGTGGACCAATATCGATATATTCCACAGGAAAAAAAATGTATTATGTGATTTTGGTTGATGATTTTTTAATAAAGTGTTGGATTTTATTCATGTAGAAGAAATATCAGACGTTCTCCAAGTTTTGTGAGTTCAAGGCTCTTGTTGAGAAAGATATAGGGAAGAAGGTGAAGGCTCTGAGGAGCGATAATGGTGGAAAATACATCTCTAATGAATTCAATAATTTTTGTGCCTTAGAAGGAATTTGAGGAGAATTGATAGCACCGCATAACCCACAACATAATTGGGTTGCATAAATAAAGAACATAACTATTTTGGGAGAAACGTGAGCTATGTTGCATGATCAGGGCCTACTGTTGCATCTGTGGGAAAAAGCATGCAATACAACAGTATTTTTGCAGAACAAAAGTCCTCGTCGGATACTTGGGATGAGTACACCAGAGGAAGCTTTTTCAAGTAAGAGACCAGATGTGTTGTATTTTAAAATTTTTGGTTCATCCATTTATTTCCATGAAAGAAAATATGACAGGAAGAAGCTATAGCCAAAAACAGATTTGGGGATATTTTTTGGGTACACTGATACACCTCACAACTATAGAATGTAGTTTCCAGTAGACTGGATGACAATGGTCAGAAGAGAAGTGAAATTCGATGAAGAGAAAGCCATGTGAAATTCCCTTGAGAGGGAGCTTGAGTTGCATGCAGTTGAGGAGCTCTTGGATCTAAAAGTAGCACCTAGGGATGTGGAGCAACCACAAACATAGGAATATAGAGTGGAAGAACCCACTCATACAGGGCCATCCACTAGCCATGGAAGGAAGTGCACCCGAGATGCTGACAGATTATTGCTTGATTCGTGAGAGAATGTGGGAGCACCCACATCACAGTGCAGGTAGAGAAGTTCCCCAGAGCGGTACATTGGATACATAGCTCTTATGAGCTAAGGTATTGAGATAGAACCATCCTCTTTTGAAGAATTAGTGCAACAACAAGTGTGGGTTGATGCTATGGTTGATGCTATGGTTGATGAATATGACTCCATTATCAGAAAAAGTGCTTGGGAAGTTGTCCCAAGACCAGTGCGGAAGTCAGTTGTAGGATCCAGGTGGGTCTACAAGGTGAAGCAAGAAATGAATGGGAGTGTGGAGAAGAACAAGGCCATATTTGTGGCCAGATGGTTCTCTTAGGTGGAGGGGATTGACTATGATGAGACCTTTTCACGTGTCGTAAGTTACTCATCTATCAGATCCATCCTTGCACTCCCAGTGTAGATGGGATGGTAGATACAACAGATGGATGTGAATATAACGTTCCTCCATGGAGTTATTGAGGAAGAGGTGTACATTGAGAAGCTGAAATGTTTTGAGACCCTAGATAGGGAGTCGCATGTGTGCACACTCAAGAGAGAATTATATGGGTTGAAGCAATCACCTTGTGTTTGATACACCAGGATCGACAGTTATTTCATCGGGTTGGGATTCACCAAGAGTGGAGAAGATGCGAACCTATATCATATTGTGGTAGATGGTAATATTTTAATTATTGTACTTTATCTCGATGATCTGATACTAATAGGTGATGAGAAACTCATCAAGTCTTGCAAAGAGAATCAAGGAAGAGAATTTGAGATGAAGGACATGGGGCTCTTACACTATTTCTTGGGATTGGAAATATGGAAAAGAGATACGGAGCTATTTGTGTCTCTAGGAAATTATGCGAACGAGATCCTCAAGAAGTTCCACATGGAAGGAAACAAACCCATGGAGACTCCTCTAGCAGCAAACTGGAGGAAGGCGGATGCTACTTCAGGCGAAGTAGTGGATACTACTATTTACAAGAAGCTTGTGGGTTCACTCATGTATTTGGTGAACATATGACCAGACTCTATATGCTACATAGTTAACCAGCTTAGTCAAGCTATGGTTAAGCCTACCAAGCTCTTTTGGAAGGCAGGAAAGCATGTGTTGAGATGTCTCATAAGCACTACATAGTATGGGAAATGATGCAAATAGACAAAGGGAGTGAATCTTCAAGGGTTCACCGATGCAGATTGGGCAAGGAGTCCATCTGACAGGAAGAGCACATCAGGGAGCATCTTTAGCATAGGATCAACATCAGTTTTCTGGTACAACATGAAACAAAGATCAATTGCACTCAGTTCAACATAGGCAAAGTACATGGCAGCCATTCAAGAAACATGTGAGGCCATCTAGATGAGTAATATACTTGTTGGTTTATTTTTTCGATAGATGGATCCGAAGGTGATACATTCTGATAACCAGAGTTGCATCAAACTCTCGGTTAATCCAATTTTTCATGGTAGGTCCAAGCATATTGATATATGGTATCACCATCTCAAAGATTATGTGCAGAGGAAGATTATGTCATTAGAGTACATTCCCATGGAGATCAGAATGCAAACATCTTGAAGAAGGTGTTGGCAAGAAGAAAATTTGAGTTCCATAGAGACAGGATCAGGGTAGGAGATAGTCCCTTTATTTTTGAGAGGAAGTGTTGAAATGGCACCCAAGGATTTCTGATTTAATTTTCCTTTAATTAAATTGGAAGAGAAATTGTAATTTCATCTCATGACAAATTGTATTAGTTAACTAAGTCAAGAAGACTTAGTTAGCTTAGTAAATTCGAGTTGAGGGTCAAAGAGGAGGCATGTAGAGTTCTCCCATGATTTTAGGGGGTCCAATTGTAGTTATATGTGAATTTTAATTAGTTAACTCAATTAATTGATTTAAAATCATTTTAACTCAATTAATTGAGTTAAAATAAGCTTAACTAGTTCTAACTGAGAGATGAGCTAGTGATAGGTTGATTGAATTAAATCTGATTTAATTCACAAGTAGTGGTCAACCATTTAACTGATAATTCACTATAAATAGTTGTTGTATGTCAATTATAAGGATGACCCAGTTGATATTGAGGTTAAAGGGAAGACAACTATCAATTGTATAATTAGAAAATTGTGCAGGTCATGCATGAGGTCATCAGGATGCCTTGAAGGAATTGTGAAATCAATTATTGGGAATTTCCTTATTAATAGGGACATAATTCCTCCAGGAATGTGTAAGAAAGGTTGGTCCGATAAAGGCCGAGAATTGGTTAAGTATTTGATTTCTTTTTCCTAGATCAGAGTGAGACGGTAAAAAGGTTTCTCAGTGAGGGAAATAACATTGTATTATATCATGGTCTTGACTTTATGCAATACACAGATAGCGGGGTTTTGAGCAGTTGCTTTCCCAAAATAGATTTTGTGTTGTGCAATTGATAATTTCTTTCTCTTACTTGCTATGTGATTGTGCGTTCGAATTTGGTTTCCGCAAATTTCTAGAAGGATTCATTATTTTGTTTTAGTACATTACAAGATCAAATTGAATCCCTTTGGATAATTTCTACATCAATGAAGCTACTAAATGTATCTAGAAGAGGGTGTTGTGCATATAGTTCTAGATGATAATTTACTTCATGTTTTTCACCAATATTTAGAATCTCAAGCCAAACATTCTCAACTACTATTTGTGGAACAAAAGATGTTTAATTCCTTTAATGAAAAGGAAGACATAGCTGTAAATATTGATATTTTTCTTGCTTCCAAGATTCTATTAGGAAAATCCCTGAAGCATATATTATGATGGACTTCTAAAACCTTTATTGAAACAACAATCATTACGAGACACTATGCATGGCCATTTTGGATAGTTAGCCAACATCTCTAAATGGTCTTACCTCCAAAATCAAAATATGAGAAGATATGTTTCATAAGCAATAGCGAAAAGGGTTTACATTATTGGGAATTTCTTCACAATATAATGATGTAGTAGTGATGTAAGGTACATTTGTGTCGAGATCGTATGACATATGTATGTTAGAGAATTCTACAAACATATATGAGATCCTAGTATTGATATGAAAAAATAATTTCTTAAGGACAAGCAATCACACGAATGGAGGACTGTCAGGTCCCTTTCTAAGTGAGCATCACAGATGGGAAACTCATTAGCCTATTCAACTCCCATAGGCTAAAATAAGGAAAATGGGAGTCTCTTAATTATTTAATAATTAAATTAAAAAGAGATCAGTAAGTGACTTTGATTTAATTGAGAAATAAGACTTATAAAGTCACTTTATTATTAAAAAAATGGTCCATGGTATTTCAACGACCCATGGTATTTAATCCATGATATTTGGATGGGGAAAAACTATAAAAAGGAGGTGGGAGTTCAATCAGAATATAGTTGGATGTTTGATAAAATAATATTGGAACTCTAGTAGTTTACTGTGTGAGAGAAAACCCTTATGGAGATCCCATTTTTAGTGTTGGAATTATACACCCCAAATGGTGGTGAATAGTTTATGTGGTGAAACATACACTCTAGCTAGTTGAGGGAGAACCACTTCAAGTTCTTCATTGGCATATGTTAGAGAAGAAGGATCAAGATCAAATTCCATAATAAGGGTCCAATTATAGTAATATTCATATATTCAAGGAGGATCGATTTGAAGGGGGGACCAACAACAAAAAAATTCTAATAGGTTCCATGAATATTTTTTTTGTAAACTTTCCCATATTTTATTTATAAAAATTGGCTAGAATTTTGCTATAGTATATTTATTTGGAAATTATGGTTATTGGCTCTTTCTTTTTCTTGTGCGGGATTAAATAAAAATGTGGGCCTTTCAAAAATTTCCCATTGAATATAACTAAATTTTATGGAAAAATAATTTCTTATATTTTTAGGAAATTTGGGGAAAATTCTGGGAGGATTACAAAATAATTTTAAAGAGATATTACAGTATAAGAAAATATGAGATTTTTAATTTTTTTCTTCTATTTTTTAGTTACTTTATCTTTTTATTTTTAAATTGATAGAAAAAAATGTTATTTCACATGGACATCAATATATTTTATTTATGAGTAAGAGTGAGAGTGAAATATTTTTGCTACATCTCATTCATGCCAAGTTATAATATCAACATCAAATCAATGAGATTGTTTTTTTGTTTTGTTTTGTGAGTCCTAAAATGACTTCATGTTTCACCTTTGGCTCGAGAAACGGTGACCCTAAACCGTCGTCAAAATCACTTGAGAATTGTACTTGGGGCCACACCAACTCTCCAACTCTTAACATGGTTGGAATTTTTCCCATTAAATTTTAAACTAGTGACTTTCAGATCACAAAATGCCTTAACAATACAATCCATCAAAGTCTATTCTAAGCCTTATGAGCGAATCGATAAAATTCTTAATATTTTATAATAATTTTGATTAAAATTAATTAAACATATGTATTTATTTATGTTTTTATTATAAACAATATTATATTTTTTATATACATATTTTTTTTTTAATTTTAAAAGACAAGCATCAACTTAAAAACAAAAAAATAAAAACTGCACATCATTCTTATATTAAGGTATAGAACACATCTCTCTAGTTAAAAGATTCAATTTAATATAAAATATTTATTCAATTTAATATAAAATATTTAACTTATAAGATGATGATGAAAGAAACTTTCAAAGATTTGCACCTTCGTAAAAGCAATTGATTTTTTTTCAATTTTTATTATTAATTTTATATTCAATTCGATAGGACTGGAGTTTTATTCAATTAACTTCGAAGATGATGAATAGAAATATTTTTTGAAATACTTCCAATAAAATATGTAAAAGGATTATCACGTGCTAATAGTAGTAAAAATATTTGTTATGCGGATATGAACTTAAATATGTAAAAGGATTATCACGTGTTAATAGTAGTAAAAATATTTCTGGTGTGGATATGAACTTAAATATGTAAAAGGATTATCACGTATTAATAGTAGTAAAAATATTTCTGATGTGGATATTGTAAAAGGATTATCACGTGTTAATATTAGTAACAATATTTGTGATGTGGATATGAACTTAATTTTCTTCTTTTAAGATATTTATTGTTGAATATAGGTAAATATTGTTACACTTGTAGGTTTAATGGATGATATCATACTATATACAAAGTGGAGGTTACAAATAAGTTTTGGATTATCGCAAATATGTAAAAGGAGTATCACGTGTTAATACTGGTAAAACTATTCAATCGTTTCTTTCAAAGTTGTGATGTGGATATGAACTTAATTTTCTTCTTTTTAAGATATTCATTGTTGTAAACTTTTTTGATAAGATTATAGGTAAATATGGTTATAGGTGAATCATGATATCATACCATATACAAAGTGGAGGTTACGAATAAGTTTTGGATTGATGTAAGATTTTTCAATAAACAAGTTAGTTAGTTGAAGGATTAAATCTTTGATAAATTGAGAAAGAAAAACTAAAAGATGTGGGCTAAGAGAGAAGAAACAGTTAAAAGTAGTTCTAATAAAATGTAAGATGTTGCTTTATCTATAAGTAACTCTAATAAAATATGTAGAATGATCGTCATTTACAAAATTGGTTAAGGTTTTAAACTATTTTCCTTTTGAGTTGTGATGTAGATATAAGTTTGGTACTCCTTATTATAAAATAGTTACTAGTAGAAATTTTTGGATATTGTTTATTGAGTTAATAATTTAATTTGGATGGTGAAATTTTCGTTGGAATCTAGTGAATTTTTTGTGTTTTAATCACATTTTTATGGTGGAGATGGATTCAACACCATCAACAACTTCTGGGGCACTCAAAATCTTGAAGCTTGACAACTGTAATCAGGATTTCCAAAAAATTCTTTTCGATTTTTTCAAAATCCTACTAGAATTTTCATTGTTTTCAAGGAAATTTTGTGGCCTCGTTAGACTACGACTAAATCCCTTTGTGGAACGAAGAGGCATTAATTAGACAATTTGGATCTAAAAAATGATTAGACAATTTGGATCTAAAGAAGGAATTAGTGAGTCTCGATCTAATTTATAAGAACTTTTTCCCCAAGGAAAAATTTTAATTTCATTAATGAAAACAGAATTACATGTTGCACATGCACTATGGTGCATTCACTAAAAAAAAGAGTCCATCACAAAAAATCATAAAAATTTTAAAAAAATTTCAATTTCCCTTTTCTCCCCTTCTTTTTTACTTCCTTCCATACCCTAGAGGTTGGTTGGATCATAGCTAAAGCCGGCTCCTTAGGAGTTCCACGAAAGTTCTCCTTTTCTGATTTAGAGCTCTCAGAGAAATGGGATCGTCTAGTTCCCTGAATCTCGTAATTATTTGTTGTTACTATTTCATTTTCTGAAGAAAAATGTGAAACTGCCATATCCACGTTCTAGTTGAGTTCTATTGACTTTGGAGGTTGTTCTACGAATATTATTGTTTCATTTTCTTCTTCTTTTTCTTTACCTAGTCGGTCCTTTAGATCCACCTCTTCTTCCTCACAAGAAGGAGAGGGCTCTTATGTTCTCCAATACTTTGATCTGTGTTTTTTCCCCTTCTTCTTATTTGTTGATTTTTTTGCCAAAGGGCAACTATCTTGTAGGTGCCTTGTTTGTTAGAAATAACCTAAAAACACTCAATTACTAAACACCCTCATATATTATACACAAATGGTGTATGTGTAAACACACTCACACATTGATTGTAGAAAATTTGAATAGCTGATATATTATTCACCGAGATTCTCCTGATCACACACTATTTTAACTTCATGCACAATACAGAATCTCTTCTACCATTGATCATTACATGCGGAAATAAAATCAATTGCATGCGCATATTAAAACCATAAACATTCACACATATGAACACAGTATTTCATGGGAAAGCTTAAAGCTGAAAACCCCCAACTATCTGTATATTATATGTCATAGAGATCATGTAACAATCATTGTACAAAGCTCCTCACAAGCTCTCAGCACAACCTCCAATTGCTACACACTAATCAAGCTAGATCTAGCAAAACACATTATCCAATCTCTGCCACCTGATAGCCAGCCTCTATTGCGTAATCAATGCTGTAGGATGGCTTATTAAATAACATAAACCACCTGGCTTGTACTGCGCAATACTCATGGGCTCCTCCAATCACTGGTAGTTGCAAATATACAACAATATAGTCACAACTGATAGTTAACCTACTCTTTCACCTATCTCTACACTGGTCTCCACTGAAACCGTCCATGCACTGAAGTTAACTAATGTATTCTTTAGTTCATTAATGATTTTATAATTAGTGAATTAATTAATAATTAATTCACACCACTCTTCACTAGTGTATTAATCAGTTAGACTAAATACAACTAGTTCAACTATGTTTAGATTAGTTAAACTGAACACAACTCCATTAACTCCTCAATCAACTCCACCAAACTCTCTCACATGAGTTCTAACTGAAGTCTCCATGCAATAGCTCCACTTAACCCCTATGAATAGCGTAATTACTTCTGTCAGCTCCTGTGCCACATCTGTGCACTTAACTAAAGTGCTCCAAGAGAATAAGATAATGTTTATAGTCCAAATATTATTAAGAGCTAATAATATTTGGCATATCTATTTTTAGACTGGCAATCTAAAAATAGATTCCGCCCAGTATGTCTAAAAATAGAAGTCCATCTATTTTTTCCAACTTGACCAACCATCCACAAATAGCATCCTGCAACTCATAGAATATGATCCATTTGTCTAAAAATAGACATTGTCTAAAAATAGACATAGTCTAAAAATAGACTTGCGCCAAAAATAGCCCGCGGGCCCACTTAGTGAAGGCGACTCTTTTCACTAAGCTCATCATCTTGGTTCAATATCAACACTCCCTCTCAACAAGATAGGGATTATCTGCCACCCCGATCCGACCTCTGTGGTATTTGAATGTTCTCCTGGTGAGCGCCTTCATCAAGATATCAGCATCCCGATCCTCCGTAGAAATGTATGAAAGTAACATGATCTTCCGCTGCACACAATCTCTGATATGATGATACCGATCCATGAAGCCATGCCGCCTCAACTCATCCTCCTGTCTGTACCGTGATCCATATCCCGATATGCCTCTGAGATATCTCAATACATGCTTGCCTGCCTTCCAGTAAAGCTTGGTAGGCTTAACCATAGGTTGTGAAAGCTGGTTCACAGCATAGCATATGTCGGGTCATGTATTGACCAGATACATAAGAGACCCCACAAACTGTCGATAAACAGTGGCATCCACTACCTCCACCGAAGTAGCATCCTCCTTCCTCCTTCCTCCATCCACCAGGAAGAGGAGTATCAATAGGCTTGCAGCCATGCATGTTGAACTTCTCTAGTATCTGCCAAACATATTTACCCTGAGAAACAAATAGTCCACCATTGCACTGCCAAATTTCCAATCCCAGGAAATAATGAAGGAGGCCCAAGTCCTTCATCTCAAACTCTTTTGCAAGATCAGCCTTGCATGAGAGTATCAATTGTTCATCATCGGTCAGTATCAAATCATCTACATAAATTACAATGATCAGCAACTTACCCTCCACCACTATCTGGTATAGGTTCGGATCCGCCTCACTCTTGGAGAATCCAAGTCCGGTAAAATAATTGTCGATCCGTGTGTACCAAGCATGAGGTGCTTGTTTCAACCCATACAACGCTCTTTTGAGCCTGCACACTTGCGACTCGCTGCTGAAGATATCGAAACCTTCGGACTTCTCTATGTACACCTCCTCCTCAATGACTCTGTTGAGGAATGCAGTCTTCACATCCATATGATGAATTTTCCACCCCATCTACGTTGAGAGAGAAAGAATCGTCCGTATGTAATAATACCTTGCAACAGGTGCAAAGGTATCCTCATAATCGATCCCCTCAATCTATGAGAAGCCTCGGGCAACAAATCTTGCCTTGTACTTCTCCACACTCCCGTCAACTGCCTACTTAAATTTGTAGATCCATCTTGAACCCACCACTGATTTCCCTTCTGGCCTTGGGACAATCTCCCATGCACTTTTTCTGACAATCAAATCATACTCTTCCACCATGGCATCTACCCATGTGGGATCCTCCACAGCTTCCTCGAAAGAGGATGGCTCTGTCACGATACATTGACTCATGAGAGCCATGTATCCAGTGTACCGATCAGGTGACTGTCTCTGTTTGCACTGTGATGTAGGTGCTCCTACAATCCTCTCTGCATCTTGAGCCAGTTGCTCAGCTTCTATAGTGCGCTTCCGCCCTCTGATGGTTGGCGTTGCATGAGTGGTCTCTTCCAGTCCATAACTTCCTCTTGTGGCTAATCCACATCCTAAATCTAATCCTTAGGAACTAATAGCTCCTCATCTTCATGCAATTGTGGCTCCCTCTCAATCGAACACTTCATGGCTTTCTCCTCATGAAATTTGATATCCCGTCGCACAACAGTCTTGCGATTGTCTAGCAAATACACACGATATTTGTGGGGTGTATCAGTGTACCCCACAAATATCCAAACCTCTGCGGTCGGATCCAGCTTCTTTCTGGCGTCCTTCGTCACATGCATGTAGACAGGTGAGCCAAAAATCCTCAAATGAGAAATGTCAGGCCTCTTGCCAGAAAACGCCTCCTCCGGTGTACTCATGCCAAGTATCTTGTGAGGACAACGGTTCTGCACATACACTGCAGTAGTGCATGCCTCAGCCCACAAGTGTATGGGAAGGCCACAGTCATGCAACATCGCACAATAAGCACCCATGATCGTTCATTATTCGCTCGGCAACCCCGTTTCTATTGTGGGTTGTGTGTTCTTGTAGGCTCTCTTGAATTCACAATGCTTGTTACCAAATCCCCTTGAATTTTCCGAGAGATGAATTCACCACCATTGTCACTCCTAAGAGCCTTCACCTGCTTCCCCGATTCTTTCTCAACCAGTGACTTGAACTCACAGAACTTTGAGTATGTCTCGCTCTTCTTCTGCATGAAGAAGATCCAACACTTACGAGAAAAATCATCAACAAATATCACATAGTACATGTGCTTTGCTGTCGAAGCTACTGAGAAAGGTCCACACACGTCTATGTGAATTCTCTCAAGGATCATCGTGGCGCGACTATCCTTCTCGTGAAAGGTGGCTTTCACAAATTTTCCTAAGGTACATCCCTTGCACTGATCTGACTGCGCAAGAGTACCCTTAGGAAGCCCATTAGAAATCTGCTGCAATATCTTCAAAGCTCCATGGTGAAGGTGGCCCAATCTCTAGTGCCACAACTCATCATCATCCCAGCTCACCACTCCTTCTGCCTTGCCTGCCATTGCTGTGCAGCCATCTACCTACAATTGATAAAGCTTCTTAACTCAAACCCCTATCCTCCGGGTCTCACCAGTTGCCTTACTACGCATGAAATCCTTTCCCTCGCTAAAGACAACATCATATCCCTTATCTTCTAACATCGCCACTGAGATAAGATTCTTATTCAATCTTGGAACATGCATCACTTCCTTAAATACGAAGGGTTTACCAGACTCCCTCTCAAAGGAAATGGTACCGATACCGGTCGCACTGTATCTATCATCATCGCCCATCTCGATGTGCACTCCAAGATCTTTCTCATCTAGATCAGTAAACAAATATCGATCTCCTGTCATGTGAAAAGATGCACCACTGTCAAGAAACCACACTGAACCCATCACACTTGAAACCAAGCATGCGATCAGCGAAAAATCCATCTCAAACTGCGAGGCTAAGGCCTCTCTAGCTGCAGATTCAACAACCTGCTTATTTTTCTTCTTCTGTGGACAACTAGTGGCGTAATGTCCGTGTTGGTGACAGTGAAAGCACTTCACCTTGGACATGTCCCGCTTCTTGCCTTTCGCACCAGATTGAGAAGCTTTCTTGCTCTTCCCCTTCTTTGCTTTGGCAGCCAAAGCGTAATTCTCTTCATCATAGTTCTTTGATGAAGATCCATCCCTAGTACTTCACCTTATCTCCTCTTGCACAAGATCCGACCAAAGTCACTCCCATCCTGGAAATTTCTCCCGACCATTGACAGAGTCCTGATAGGAATGCCAACTCTTCGGAAGCCCAAAGAGAGCCAAGCTCACCAAGTCCTTGTCATCAACAGTAACCCCCACACTTCCCAGCTCATCCCTACATTGGATGAACTTCATGAGGTACTTGGGCATACTGTCGCCTTTCTCCATTTTTATGTTTCTGAGTCTATCCTTGAGCACAAACTTCCTCTGGTCGCTCTTGCTTTGGAATAAATTTGTCAAAGATTTCCACATCAAGAATGGAGAAGCCTTACCATGAAGGCTTGACACTATGTGATCCTTCACGCCCTCCAACAGAATCCTTCGACACTTTGTTGTCTTCTTTTGCCATGCGTCAAGTACAGTAGCATCACTAGAAGTAGGTTTTGGAATTTCTGCATCTATGAACTCCTTCAACCCATTGTCATCCAGCACCGCCTCCATCCTGTCCTTCCATGCAATATAATTCAAGCTGCCCTCAAGGGCATACTCCAATCACAATCTGTTGAAAGACATCTCAAATTTGACACCAAGAAAACACTACTGCAAATTCGAATTCCACCAGCACAAAACTCAACCGCGTCAATGTTTTACAATTGCTCCAATGATCAATATCGCTCTGATACCATATAGAAAATTTGAATAACTGATATATTATTCACCGAGATTCTCCTGATCACACACTATTTTAACTTCATGCACAATACATAATCTCTTCTACCATTGATCATTACATGCGGAAATAAAATCAATTGCATACGCACATTAAAACCATAAACAATCACACATATGAACACAGTTTTTCATGGGAAAGCTTAAAGCTGAAAACCCCAACTATCTGTATATTATATGTCATAGAGATCATGTAACAATCATTGTACAAAGCTCCTCACAAGCTCTCAGCACAACCTCCAATTGCTACACACTAATCAAGCTAGATCTAGCAAAACACATGCTCCAATCTCTGCCACCTGATAGCCAGCCTCTATTGCGTAATCAATGTTGTAGGATGGCTCATTAAATAACATAAACCACCTGGCTTGTACTGCGCAATCCTCAAGGGCTCCTCCAATCACTGGTAGTTGCAAATATGCAACAGTATAGTCACAACTGATATTTAACCTGCTCTTTCACCTATCTCTGCACTGGTCTCCACTGAAACTGTCCATGCACTAAAGTTAACTGATGTATTCTTTAGTTGATTAATGAGTTTATAAGTAGTGAATTAATTAATAATTAATTCACACCACTCTTCACTAGTGTATTAATCATTTAGACTAAATACAACTAGTTCAACTATGCTTAGATTAGTTAAACTGAACACAACTCCATTAACTCCTCAATCAACTCCACCAAACTCTCTCACATGAGTTCTAACTGAAGTCTCCATGCAATAGCTCCACTTAACCCCTAGGAATAGCGTAATCCCTTCTGTCAGCTCCTGTGCCACATCTGTGCACTTAACTAAAGTGATCCAAGCGAATAAGATAATGTTTATAGTCCAAATATTATTAAGAGCTAATAATATTCGACATATCTATTTTTAGACTGGCAATCTAAAAATAGATTCCGCCCAGTATGTCTAAAAATAGAAGTCCATTTATTTTCTCCGACTCGACCAACCATCCACAAATAGCATCCTGCAACTCATAGACCATGATCCATAGTCTAAAAATAGACTTGCGCCAAAAATAGCCTGTGGGCCCACTTAGTGAAGGTGACTCTTTTCACTAAGCTCATCATCTTGTTGCAATATCAACACTGATTACATTCGGATTACTCTATTAAATAGAGTTTCTAAGATCCAACTTATTCCTAATTTAGAGAGAGAGTTTGAGAGAATTTCTCAACCATCACAAACCAACTTCTCAAATATAGAATGTAATCATTAACTCCAACATCCCCCGTTAATGATTACATTACATGAATTTATTGAAATTACTCATAAATAAAATAATAATAAATCATTCTTTAGCTTATCAGTAGATGCTCCATCAAGTTGCCTCATAACCCTTGTAAAGGTGTAGTTGGCAAGTTGGATTCCTGAGTTCGTGTCCTCAACTCCCGAATCAAGGACCTCCCAAAGTCAATTACTGGACAACATCCCAATCTATCATATAACCTCATTAGGAGACCACTCAATGTATATGACTAATGAGGGATTCTTCCCTAGATCTGCAACTGCCATACTATCTCGACAACCATCCATGTTGAGCCTTACTACCACTCGATCTTTTAAGTACTGGCTTCAGACACATAGCTGAACTGCTAGTCATTTTATGGACGAGCTCCCATCTACCGAGATACATGGGTGAAAATCGTTGTATTCACTAATTGTATAGAAGAGCCGTCTAAATACAAAATGTATCTAGATTCAACTATTACATAATGACCATATTATCTAGTTTGAAAATTCATCCTAACTTAATTTACAAATAATTTATAATACTGATAAAATTTACATCTGTTCGAAGCTGCGATGGAGGTTAGTAGAAGCTCATAATAAGCCTTGAAAGCATGAGACCAAACACAGAAAATGTAACACCATTAATAGCTGCAGCAAGGGATCCCAAAATGAACACTGGAGCCTCTACCTTATTGAGAGATGCTAGGGTTAAAACAGGAATCTCTCCTACAATATCTGACTGACCATCCTCCACATCTCCCTAGCGTTTGGACGAAAACCAAAACCAATTGAATAATTGATTCTTTCACTTTCTTTCCTCTACCTGAACATCTTCCCGCAGTCTGGATCAGTCGAATAAGGAACTCGGAGATGTAAAGGGGAGATGATGACCACCAACGGATGACCCACTGCTCATAGACCGTGAAGGAGATGATGTGGGACTGCCATTCATGCCGATGGGTTTGGAGATTGAATAATCATAATGTATTTCCACTTAATTTGCATATTGTTGTTCAGATTGATGCACTTCCTGCAGATGTATTAGCTGTGAATATACACTTGACGGGTTGGTAATGAGATGAGAGTGTGAACGGTAAAGACACAGAACTGGAAGAGTAATTAGTTGCTCCCTGCATATATGAAAAAACACCAACGAGGGGAGATTGTCCAACACGCGCAACATATTGCAACTGATGAAATTCTGATTTGATTCGATGACAACATCACTTACAATCCTTCGCCTTTCAATGTATGTGTGTTGGGTAGGAAACACGAATTACTGATATAGCGTTGCTATCCAATCTTCGTTGGTGAGATTGGAATCTGATAAAAAAAATAACTAAAAGTTGTGACAACACATAGGCCTCTGATCCGGTGCTCCAATAGCATGATAGAAATAACTAAAAAACACTCAATTACTAAACACACTCATATATTATACAGAAATGGTGTATGTGTAAACACAGTCACACACTGATTACATTCAGATTACTCTACTAAATAGAGTTTTTGAGATCCAACTTATTCCTAATTTAGAGAGAGAGGTTGAGAGAATTTCTCAACCATCACAAACCAACTTCTCAAATATAGAATGTAAGCATTAACTCCAACACTGTTAGGTTGCATACATGATATCTAAAAGCTATGTTCTCATTATCTAAGCTCTATGTCCACCAGAATTGTCCATTATTCGTTGAATAAGATCTGACATCCCATTGCTTACGTCAATCTCCACATAAATGTGAGCATATGTGAAGAGCCCTTTTGTTATTCTCTCATTATCTATTTTTATAAAATCTCCCAAAGCATTCCCAATGTCTTCAAGAATTTGATGGTGCCAAAAAAGAAGTGAGAGATTAGGCAATTGAACTCAAACTACCATTTTTGTTACTTCTATTGTTGATACATCAAATTCTAGGAACTAAGGTGTGATGAATAACCCTACTCTGTCGTATGGTCCTTCCTCAAATATTTTCTGATAATATTTTTTGAGGTAGGATGTAAAATAAAAACCCCCTTCAAGTATAAATAAATATCACAATCAGTTTTCCAATTTGATTAGATCCATTGGTATAAATGGTTTGTATTAAGCTAAAATCTGTTAAAACGACGAAGGACTGCCTTTGCATGGAAATACGAGGAATTTTGTAGGTATTATATGGCCCTCCTTTTTTCCTTCGTCGAAATTTTCCAGCGTAGATTTGGATGTAGACCCACTTATCAAGAAACACCCTCCTAAATGCCATGGCGGTCGTTTTCATAGGCCTGCACTATCAATGGGACTTGACTGCGACACCTTTAATTCCATTTGATGTAGACACCCTCAGATCCCATCTAATTTATAAGATACAAAGAATTTAATGTTAGTAAAGTTTACATAAATCACAAACTTAATCATTTATACAATTAAACCATTTAAAAGTTACATTGTCTTCATATATAAAATTAAACCATTTTAATTATATATATGAAAGATGATACAACAAATAGATTTTAAAAAAATTATAATTCATTTTCGCACATTAAATTCTTTCTTATTTGAAATGGTTATTTACACTACATATTTTCTAATCTTAATGTAAATCACTTATACTAAACAATTAATTAAGTGAATCACAATGCTCACACAATTCACTTGTATTAATATTTGCTACCTATTTAACATGAAGATTAAAAGGACACAATTTTAATTATTTTCATAATTGATGTGATTAACACAATAATAGCCAATGCAAATTCAATGAAATGTAAAGGAATATTTGAATATCTGGGAACACTACTATATGATAGACCAAAGCCACGCCTTCAAAACTATAACTACAAGGAGATACATCCATAAAGGGGAATATGATAGTATTCACTCTATAGAATACCCCAAAAATAAAAATAAAAATAATTGGTTTGCATACAAAGTTAACTTTAAGAAAGATACTTAAACTAATCAAAAGCAATGTTGGGTTCTAGAGGATGAACATCCATATTCAGGTCCAAAAGGAGAGACATGGTAGGTTTAACAAAATTGATCGAGGCTAAGGAAGACATAGAGTACCCTAATTGAACATTCTAAAGTTACTCCAATATGGTTATGATGTTGCCTATTTCATCCTCTACTCTTTGAATTTGGAGATATAGCTCTATCGAAATTTCTGTCATGATTTGCATTGACAACTACATAGAGTGAATTCAAAGGTGACATATGTTGGAATTATGATTATATTAAGACATGTACTAAGAGGGGGTATGAATTGGTATAATGGGCAATTTGTAACCAATCAAAACATTTCAATGCACATGCAATGTCAATCACATTAGAAAAATAAGAATACACCAGATATATATGAAACTTATTTTGTTATAAATGACCTTGTAGGAACCAACCTATTGTTACATTGAGAAGGATACACCAATTCCATGAAATTATTTACTAGCACCAACCAGAAGGAGACACTAGTCCCCTAAAATTATTCACTAGCACCAACCAAAAGGAGACACCAATCCCCCCTGAAATAATTTACTAGCACCAACCAAAAGGAAACATCAATCCCCTGAAATGATTTACTGGCACCAACTAGAAGGAAATATTGATCCCTTGATATTTAGAAGCACCAACTTGAAGGATACACCGATCCCCTTGGATTTTCAAGCGCCAACCTAAATTTCCTATCAAATACCTCTTTCATAAAATTTCCAAGCCCATATCCACAGAAATTCCATGCTCATACAAACTCCTTTATTTCCGATCTGGCTCCTACCCCTTTTCCTACAACAACAATTTTCACTTTCATGTGTAACTCACATATCACTGCATAGTTTTGCACATCAATATTTTAAAATGTTTATCCACACTAACATTGAAAAAATTACCTATTTAGATCACACCTCTTCTTTAGATTCCATCCTCAAATTTATTTCACATTCAAATCCATTGAACTCATATTCTTGATTACTTTTTTGTGTGTTTGATCACACATGCTTTCACCTTCTTCAAACACTCAAGCTTCTTCGACTTAGGATATTTATACCACATTAATTCAAAAGAGACATGGCAGAGAAAACACGCCATGGAGATTTATTCTTGATGACTTCTTGGATAATTTTATATTTTCATGGGCAGAAATCCAATTCAGATGACTTATAACTTTTATTTTCATGGTTCCTTGGCCTTTGGGGCTAAACCATTAAGCACTTGTGACCACAAGTCGTGAATAAGTTTAAAATTGACTCAAAAGATCTAGGATTCGAGACCACTTGTATATAATGGATAACTTGATATCTATATATATTGTTTACCTATATTTATTTAATATTGACTTTAGCCTAGGGGATCAACTATCACTGCACATAACCACGTATTGGGACCACAAAGACACTTTGACAATGCCTGAATTACTAGACGACCAAATTTATTTTATGTGATCTAGATATAATATGTCTCTATGTGGAACCTCGATCGCAAAAATGTAGACCACATCCTTTTTCTTCACCTGAATCAGTGTTGTGTAACCAGCTCCAAAAATAGAAGAAAAGAGATATCAACGCCTTAGAAATAAGCCACTTCGAGGGGGCAACCTCCAATACATTACATAAATGAACAATTCTTGGATGATACAATTTACAAAACCTCCTTTCTATATATAGGAGTCCATGGGGCCATAATGTAATCCTAGTGGGCCACAATGCAATCCTAGCCGACCTAACAATAATAATTTAAGGGCACAATAATAACAAAATGGGGGTTACAAGGGTACAATAATAACAATAAGGGGGTTACACTAACAACAATAAGGGACTATACTAGTAATATAGGGACCTAACATGCCCTCTCCTTCAAAAAAGTGTTGTCCTCAACGCTTGAGTAGCTCTGGGTGCTTCTGTATAAAATTCTCATCCTCCCATGTAGAATCTTCAGTGGGTAAGTTCTTCCACTTGATGAGATACTCTGAAATTGATCGATTCCGTAGTTGTTGAGTTCTTGTTTCCATGACCGCTTCTGGTTCCAATATGATTTTTCCTTCCTCATCAAGTTCTGGCAATATTGTTTGAACTGGAAGATTTTCTCCTATAACCTTCTTTAAGCATGCAACATGGAAAACTGGATGTACTCGCGAAGAAGCAGGAAGCTCCAATTTGTATGCCATAGTACCAATCTTTTGCAACACCTTGTAAGGACCATAGTACTTTGGCGATAATTTATTATCCTTCTTAGCTTGCTTGAGGGACATTTGTTTATATGGTTGTAGCCGTAAAAATACCCAATCTCCTACATCAAAACTTCTCTCCCTGCGATGTTGATCTGCCTGTTGTTTCATTCGATTTTGTGCCAAATTCAGGTTATCCTTTAAGAGTTGGAGAACTTCTTGTTGATGCTTGATGTGATCTTCCACTACTTGAACCTTCAAATTTTCCCTTAAAGACGATGTGATCGATGGTGGATGATATCCATAAAGTGCCATAAATGGGGTCATTTTTGCTGCAGTATGGAAGGAAGTGTTATACCACCATTCAGCGAGAGGTAACCACTTGACCCATTGTGTTTGTTTATCAGATACAAACAACGAAGATATCCTTCCAAACATTTATTTACTATCTCAGTTTGACCATCAGATTGAGGATGATAAGATGAGCTATGAGCTAATTTAGTACCCAAACAAGAAAATAACTCTGTCTAAAAATTTCCGGTAAAAATGGGATCTCTGTCGCTCACAATAACCCTTGGGCTTCCATGTAGCTTTTGAATTCTGTCCACAAATGTAGTAGCAACTGTACTTGCTTTAAATGGATGAGATAATGCACAAAAGTGTGCATACTTAGTAAGTCTATCAACTACCACCATGATGACACTCTTTCCTTCGGACTTAGGTAAACCTGTGATAAAATCCATTGAAATCTCCTCCCAACGTTGACCTGGAATGGATAAAGGTTGTAGAAGTCCTGGGGTCTTAATTGTTTCCACTTTATTCTGTTGGCAAACCAAACATTCCGCCACAAACTTTCGAATATCAGATATAAGGCCATCCCAAAAAAATTCTTTCTTCACCCTGTGGTAAGTTTTTAAAAATCCTGAGTGTCCTCCTAAAGGAGAAGTGTGCAATTCCAGAAGAATCTTTTGTTTTAGTTGGGAATTCTTACAAAGATATAAGCGATCTTTGTACCATAAGGAATCATTTTTCCAACTAAATGTATCGGATGTACTAGGATCTTGCTGCAACTTTTGAATGATTTTCCATACATCTTTGTCCTTCTTCCATTCATCTCTTGCTTCGGTTATCCAATCTGGTTGGATAATAGAAATGGCACGAAGCAATGCTTCCACCTCTTCATTCTTTCTTGAGAGTGCATCTGCAACAACATTAAGCTTTCCTTTTTTGTAGATTATTTCAAAGTCATAACCCAACATCTTTGTGACCCATTTTTGTTGCTCTTCTGAAGATAGTCTTTGTTCAAAAAAGTGTTTAAGACTATCATGATCAGTTTTTACCTTGAAGTGTCTTCCCATTAGGTAAGTTCGCCATTTCTTTAGTGCATGTAGTATTGCTAACATTTCCTTCTCATAAATAGGTTTCTGTAAATACTTTCCTTTGATTGGACGACTTTCCAAAGCAATGGGTCTTCCTTCCTGCATTAAAACTGCACCAATTCCATTTCCTGAGGCATCACATTCCACAATAAAGGTTTTTGTGAAGTCTGGCGTAGCTAAGACCGGTGCTAGGCACATTGCCTCTTTAAGATGTTCAAAGGCCTTAGTTGCTTCCGGAGTCCATGAAAATGCATCTTTCTTCAATAATGTTGTTAGAGGTGCTGCTATTCTCCCATAATTCTTAACAAACTTGTGATAATACCCTGTTAACCCGAGAAATCCTCGCAACTACTTTATGGTCGTGGGGACTTTCCATTCCTTAATGGCTTTAATTTTGTTAGGGTCTACTTTAACACCCTCGTGAGATATAATATGACCCAGATATTCCACCTCTTGTACTCCAAAGAAACATTTGGATGTTTTTTCATATAATTGTTTCTCCTGCAATAGTTTGAGCACCCTGTCAACATGTTCAACATGATCCTTCCAAGACCTAATGTAGATTAGTATATCATCAAAAAATACTAGCACAAATTTTCTAAGGAAGGGTTTGAAAATGGAATTCATCAACCCTTGAAATGTAGAAGGTGCATTGGTAAGGCCAAAAGGCATGACCAAAAATTCATAATGACCTTCATGAGTTTGAAATGCTGTTTTTGGAATATCTTCGGTCTTCATTCTAATTTGATGATATCCTGAACGAAGATCCAACTTGGTAAAATAAATTGCTCCATGTAATTCATCCAATAATTCATCAATCACAGGAATGGGAAATTTGTCTTTAATGGTGAGCTTATTGAGCTCCCTATAATCCGGACACATTCGCCATGATCCATCCTTCTTGTATACCAAAACTACAGGAGCAGAGAAAGAACTTTGACTAGGTTGAATTATACCCGCCTCTAACATTTCTGCAATCATACGTTCAATTTCGCTCTTTTGGAAGTAAGGATATCTATAAGGCCTAATGTTTGGAGGAACATTTCCTAGAATCAAATGAATAGTATGATCATGATCACGAATAGGTGGGAGTCCTTTGGGACTTTCAAACTCCTTGGAATGATTGTCCAAGACTTGTTGGAGATCTGCAGAAATAGATGATTTTGATGTCGGAACTTCTAGTGAGCATAATTGTGCAATTACGCCTCGTTGTTATTTCTTTAGAAGCTTTGTCATGACATTAGAGCTTATTATCCTTCTCGGCTTCCCTTCAATACCCCGTAATTCGACTTCCTTTCCTTCTGAAAAAAATTTCAAGAAAAGTTCTTGAAAATTAAAAGCTACCGTCCCCAAAGATTGTAACCATTGCACTCCTAGTACAACATCAGCACCTCCCATAGGAATGGAAAGCATTGGACTAGTCAACACATATTCCCCCATGGTTAGCTTGATGTTATTGCATTTTCCAGAGCAATTTATAGTTCCTCCATTTGCAACCATGACTTGACATTCTGGTGCTGGGTATAGGAAACAATTTAATTCCTTGGCTACCTTACAATGAATAAAATTATGGGTGCTACCTGAATCAATCAACACTATTACCTTTCTCTTCTTGATTTGTCCTTTTATCATGAGAGTTTGAGGAGTGGTAATTCCTGCCAGTGCATTACACGATATGGTTGGATTCATTTCTTCCTCTTCTGGGGTTGGTTCCTGGTGTATATCCTCTTCTTGTTCATTTTCTTCTTCCTCTTCACAATCTATGTAAAATAATTTCTTCTCGACACACTTATGACCTTTAGTGTATTTGCTATCACAACTGTAGCAAAGCCCTTTTGCTCTTTTTTCTTCCAATTGTTGTGGTGTCAACCTTGTAGGTTGTGGAAATCTAGACGTAGCAACACTTCCTTCTTTATAGAATTGAGTGGTAGTATTCCTTGTCACCATTATTTTACATTCAACCTTTCTCCAATGAATCTGGTTCCAAAACGCGAACTTCATGTTGGATATTATCCTTTAAAGTTCTTATGAAGAGATCGATATTGTGTTCCTCTGGAATATCATTTACCCTTATATTCAATTTTTGGAATTCCTCAATGTGCTGCCCCACTAAACCCTTTTGTTTGAGATATATCAATTGGCTAAAGAAGGTGTTTCTCTTTTTATCCTCATAATGTTCTATCATTTCTTCCGTAAAAATTGACCTAGTGACAATTTTTTTACGGGAGAAAAGCCATCGATGCCATACAAATGTATTTTGTTCTAAATGTAAAGTTGCAATGCGTACCTTTTTTGTGTTTTGCATGTTATGGAGATCAAAATATTGCTCCATCTGTAGTATCCATGTTACAGGATCCTTTCCATCAAACTTCCCCATATCCATTTTTGGAATATGGTGGTTCTTCCCACCAACATTAGAGTTTATGAAATCACGATTAACATTGATTTTGTTCTCATCATGAGGTTCTTCTACTATATTTTCACCATTAGGAAACATTTCTTGTATCAACTTTGTCAAACCTTTGATGTCTGTTTTTAGATCATTCTTCATGTTTTCCATGTTGTATTTCATGTCATCCATCTTAGCTTCCATGCCATCCATCTTAGCTTCTACGCCAGCTTCCATGCCATCCATCTTAGCTTTCACACCATCCATCTTAGCTTCCACGCCTTTCTTCAAAACTTCCATTTCATTTTTTGTTTCTATTTGCGAGAGTGAAATTTGTTGCACTTGCTCTTGTAATTTTGATAGATCATGTTGCAATTCTTCATCTTCATGAGTCATAGTAGAGCCTTCTGAAGGCTTAATGGGTGTTGAATTATTTTTACGGGGCATCTTTTAGAACCCAATACTGATATCTATTCTACAATATGCCCTTGGAATCAATTCAAATTGATTCTTCAAACAAGACTTATGCAATTCGGAAAAAAAAAATACACACCTTTTTCTTGCTTTTGAGGAGCTCGATATTGAAATTGGATTATATTTGTGATTTCAGCACTTAAATATCTGAAATTAAGCAATGAAATACCCCTCTGAATTATCTTTTGAATGCCACAGGTCTGACCTGATTTGGATTTTCCAAGACAAAGTTGTGTCCAATCTCCCACAATGACCTAATTATGGACTGGTTCAGTAGATCGTATGACTTTCCACGTGTCACTATTTTGTCTTTTGTCTTTGAAATTGATATCCAAGAAACTACAGTCCGTGTACTTGTGACCAATTTTTACGGCACTCCAATCCGATGCCCAGAGAGAGAGTTATTGAACTTTTCCCACGATCACCTCTTTGAGATGAAATTCAGGAGCCTGAAAAAGCACTACCTTCCACAAATCATATCTCCAAAAATATTACGAACCAAGCTCTGAAATTTTTTGAAGAATTTCCTCAGTATTTTAGCTTTGCACCATATGAATTTTAGACTCTGAACCTTCGTACAAAAAAATTTATAGCGAAAATTCCACGATGACCTGTTTATGAGCCTGAAAAAATACCTAACTTCTACAGATGATATCTCCCAAAAATATTGCGAACCAAGTTCTGAAATTTTTGGAAAATATTCCTCAGGATTTTGGCTTCACACCCTAAAAATTTCAGCTTTTGAAACCTCGTAGAAAAAAAGTTATAGCGAAAATTCCACGATGACCTGTTTGGAGCAGCGAAACCCTAGAATCCAAAGCTCTGAAACCAAATGTTGTGTAACCAGCTCCAAAAATAGAAGAAAAGAGATATAAATGCCTTAGAAATAAGCCACTTCGAGGGGGAAACCTCCAATACATTACATAAATGAACAATTCTTGAATGATACAATTTACAAAACCTCCTTTCTATATATAGGAGTCCATGGGGCCATAATGTAATCCTAGTGGGCCACAATGTAATCCTAGCCGACCTAACAATAATAATTTAAGGGCACAATAATAATAAAATGGGGGTTACGAGGGTACAATAATAACAATAAGGGGGTTACACTAATAACAATAAGGGACTATACTAGTCATATAGGGACCTAACAATCAGGAATCCAAGCAATTTTCTATTCAAGCACACTGTGTACACACTTATATTATCATATTCTTGGATTAATCTATTTTTTCTATGCATAATGTTGATAAAATGGATCCCTATCCATTATCCTTCTTTACTTGAATTTTAATCCAATTCATTTGATAACGACCATGCTTTGGTTCTCAACCAGATCACTAGATGCCTTGAAAACTATGTGCACTCCTGGATGGCCAGATAGCTTAGTAAGGGCCCCACTGGAGTTGAGCTACTATTTTTGGCATAAAATATTTTTTTATCACTATTTTTTCCAAACCAAAATACACAAGAAACCTTTTCCAAAACAATACCCTAGCACAAATCCTTAGACTTCACAAATTGCCACATTAATATTATGTGGACCAATCAGTACTTGCCAAGTCATCTATACCTTGTCATTGCAATGTCATCTGCAAAATAATCCCACTTCCACATCATGTTCCATGTTTATTTCATGTTTTCAAGTGCTTGCCACATTTCACTATCCACATGTGCTGCCACATTGTACCTGGGGTCCACCTGTTGGCCAAGAAAAAAATTTGAAATCTAGGTGTTTTGTTAAGGTGTTATTTTTGTGCATCACCATATACCTAGATGCATAGAAATATGCAAGAGGCACAAATACATCGAAGAGGCATAGATACATGTAAAAGGAAAAGGTTTATGTGAGAGGCGTGGATATAATATTTCATTTGGAAAACCACATTGATATAGATTCATCCAAATTATTTTGCATTTGGATTTATACCTTAATCCAGATTTCTTTTGCATCCTTTAGGCAGAAGCATTTCTTTGAAGCAATCATCACCTCATTCCTATGGAGTTAGAGGAAGTTCCACATAACATTGTAAATCTCTTAAAACCATCTATTCAACCATACATCTTTCAGTCTCATTTGAACTAGAAGACTAGAGAAGAGGTTCTTTTAGAGATGGGATACCCAAACTTCATATTCATATTTAACATCAAGCTATAGAACATTAGTGACAACGCTTTTGAAAAAATAACATCAATGACACCACTTTTTACATCAATGAAAACACTCATTCAACAACATATGCCCTCTTGCAAATCCACGACCTTGGAGGATAGTGCGAGGGACTCATTTCACCAATGAGAAGCCATTGTATAATATCTAACAAAAAATATAGAAACCACAGCTCTTGGATTCAAGAACAACATGCAGAGATGGAGTGTCCCGAAAGACATAAGAAGGGGAGGTCTCGTGAGAAATTTTTCAAGTTGGTTCCAACAAAGTATGTAAAATGATTCTCGCATGTAAATATTAATTAAAATATTCGATTCTCTCCTTAAAAATTGTGATATGGATATCAATTTAGTTCTCTTCTCTTTTTGTAGGTTTTTATTATTGTAAATGTCTTTGTTGAGATTAAGGGTAGATATTTATATAAGTGAAGGTTTGATTGAAAATTTCATAGTATATATAAAGTGGAGATTATAAATAATTTTGGATTATAGAAATAGTGTTTTGATGTAGGATTTCTCAACAAACAAGTTATTTGAAGGACCAAATATCTTTGAAAATAAAATAATAAAAAACCTAAAATGTGGTGGCTAATAAAGAAGATACATTTGGAATTAACTCCAATAAAACATGGAGAATGATTGTCACCTACAACATTGGCTAAGATGCCTAACACTTTCTTTAAAAGTTGTGATGTAGATGTAGGTTTTGTATCCCTGTATAAGTAGTTGCTATCGAAAACCCTCTATAGAATGAAGATGCATTAATGATTCAATTTGGACCTAAAGAGAGGATTAGTGGATCTCCATCTAATTTATAACATTCAAAACATTCAAAGTTAAAAAATTCTATATAAAGTACAAGCCAAATTATATTTTATTTTATTTTTTTTGGAAGAAAAATCATAAATTTCATTAGATTAAAATGAAAACTACATTTTGTATGTGCTTGGGTGCACTCTAATCATCCATCCACCATCAACCGCTGACTGTGGGCCCAGTAAAAAACTGACTATAAATGGTCATAAAATAACTACAAGCCAAATGATATATATATATATATATATATATATATATATATATATATATATATATATATATATATATATAACTAGATTTTTACATATTCATATTTGTTTTGGTAACTTTAAATTATTATTTACACTGCACATTTTCTAATATTGATGTAAATCACTTATGTTAAAAAATTAATATTTAAACCATCTTGTATTAACTAAGCCAATCATAAAACTCACACAAAAAAAATTGTCCTAATAATTATTACTTAACATGAAGATTAAAATCCATTAAAGATACAAGTCAACTTATTCCCATAATTGAAGTGATTATACAAAAATAACCAATATGGTATTTGCAATTAAATGAAATGTATAAGATCATTGGAACATGTAGGAATATATTTAATTTTTGCAACATTATATCGTCTCACTTCTATAAATTAATTCAAATTATCTTATTTGATTCTTTTTTACCATAACTGAGAAATTTTATTGAGCAAAATATATGCTTAAATCCACAACAAAGTTACAAAGATACCAATAATCTTCTAATGAAAGTAAATTCAAACACTAGTATAGGTTGGACCAAAGCCAGGCCTTTAAGACTATAACTGCATGGAGATACATCCATACGTGAGAATATGATAGTTTTCACCTTGTAAAAAACCCACAAAATTAAACAAAAATTGACTTGCATACAAACTTAACTTTAATAGAGGCCTTTAAACTAACTAGAAGCAATGTTGGCTCCAGAGGATCCAGAAGGGGAGACATGGTAGGTTTGATAGAATTGGCCAATGATGAGGGAGACAAAGAGAACCCAAATCAACCATTTTAAAGTTCATCCAATAAGGTTACGAGGCTTCCTATTTCATCCTCTACTCTTTGAATTTTGAGATGTAGCTCTATAAAAATTTCCATCATGGATGCAAATTACATTGATACCTAATCAAAGTGAATTTGAAGGTGACATATGCTCTCTTACAAATCCACAACCTCATAGGATAGTGTTAGGGACTCCTTCCACCAATTAGAAGGCATTGTAGAATGCCCAACGAAACATAGATACCACCATAACCAACTTAAAGAAAAACATGCAGACATGGAGTGGAATAAAATACATAAGAAGAGGAGGGGTCATGCAAAAAATCCCCCAAAACATAGCCATATAAAATCCCTATGACTTCGCATTAACCATGGTAGACATAGCCATGTCCTGCACATTAGGAATATTGAACAATCCACTATTATTCATGAATGCATTAGTTAATAACCATCTAATATTTTGCGGTAACCAAGATAACGATGTGACACCTAAAGTTTCCAAGTGATGTGCAGACAATTTATAAAGTGTCTCCTTGACATGTTCAAAATGAATTTTGATGAACCATATGTTTTCCTTCAAATTTCCAACCTTGGTGAATATCACCTAACAATCCATCTACCATCCAAAAGACATCAATGAACAAATAGTGTTAGGTAAAATGATAGTGATACCCTTCTCCAAAGACTGCATGTAGAGACTAAGACTCTCAAGAGGCATAAGAGGGGAAGACATCATGTGAGAAATCCTTGGAAATAGATCCATAAGCTATCCCCATAATTTCACATTAACATTGACATACAACCTTTGCATTAGGTACATGGAATTAACCACCATCTTTCTTCATTGAATTAATATAAACCTATAATACCTCATGGTATCTAGGACAATGATGTGACACCCAAAGCTTTTAGGTGATGAATATATGATAAGTAATTTGTCACCATGAGTTGCTATGGGATTGGTTGGAAGTAAAATTGTGAATTTATTCTCAATGTTTAAAATGGGCCTTGCACAACTTGGAAAGCAAGAGAATTTTCTAATGAATTATTGGATCTTAATACATGAAATGAGTGTACCTCTAAGAGAGAATCTAGCCTTGTGTGACTTCTTTGAAATATCACTTGGAGTTTTGGATCTAGTGGGGAGAAGCCTAGTTGTAAGTTCCTTATAATATTTTTAGAATTCCCAACTATAATTAACTTATAAAGGTGTTGGATTTAGCTAAGTTAATACCTTGGATTAAGGCATATGTCTCCATTTGGTTGTTGGTGGCTCTATCAAAACTCCATGATAATGAGAATTCAAGTGTTTATATGGGGAAAATGAACACCCCACCCCTCCCGGCACCTACCACTCCTATTCAAATTATATTATTAAAAAATATCAAATATACAAAACTTGATTATATAAATGTATTTTTCATGAAAAAAATTACTATTTTATTGATGAAAACACAATTGCATTTTTCAAATGTGCCTTCTAGAATTCATTACATTTTAAGAAAGCATGAGTCTACCAAAGTACCACTTCATCATTGTCTTAAGAAAAAATATAGTCTAAAACTTCACTATTAGACCCCAAAAAAGTGATATCCTTCGTATAAATTTCTACAAGTGAACCTTGTAATTACTCTCCCAAAAAATATTGTTTGAAAAAACTACATTCTTTCATCCTTTACATCCTTTCATATATTAAAAACATTGCACGACATTAATGAAAACTTCTTGTCTCCAAAAATTGAAACGATATAACATAAGCTAATACCCCCCTTACTCATAGTAGTATTAATTCTCTAACATGAATTCATAGAAAGGGTCATAGGTTATATGTAACTAGAGCATCATCCTGCCATTCCCATATTTTTATAAGTTCTAGGAGCTGCCATAAGCAAGACTTCCTTAAATAATAAATCTATAATCATGTACCTGTATATGTATGCATGTATAAAGGTAACTTTATGAACAATTTATTTTATGTTTAATACATTCTAATAGTTAGGTACTAATATAGATTTTCCTAATAAATGCCCCCTTCATCATGATTAATCACCACCTATGAATCACCCATAATTAGTATTTTTTGGACTCCTTTCTCAATAGCCAATTATATAATCAATTTTCATTCCATAATATTAGCTTTGTTATTTATGACCCCACCCAATCTCACTTGGATTTTTAATAAATGGGAGTAAAAAGGATAAGAGATCATACCACAAGATTGTTGACTTCTCATGATAAACCACTAAATATAAGTAGTAAAGTACCCTATCTCTTAATGCATCATCTATCTACCTAGGTAAATTAAAATTGTCATTGCATCCTACCCAAGGATCATTTACTAATATCACCTTATTTATAGCTACTATATTCCAAACTAACCACCTCCCAATCATCAGAAAATCCAAAATATCAACCTCCCAAATGAAAAAAACATAAAAATAAAAAATAAAAAATAAAATCTAGATAAAATATGGATATTAGTTATACAAGGTGTAAACAAATACTAAATTAAATAAAAATATCACAAATACAACCCTTTTAATATTTTAAAGTACTTGTTTCAATATTTATTTCTATGTGCCATCATCATCATCAAACATCTTAGCACTAGTCTATGATATTAAAAATATATGGATACTAATTTTTTTAAGTTGATATATTGAAACATTTGGAATGTAAGTGCATTGTTCTATAAAGTGTTAAATATCGATATAAGTGAAGTTTTGAATGATAATTTCATAGTATATACAAGGTGAAGATTATACGTAATTTTGGATTATAAATAGTGTTTTGATGTAGGATTTCTAAACAAACAAGTTATTTGAATCAAGAAATCGCTTTGAAAATCAATTAATAAAAAACCTAAAATGTGGTGGATAATAAAGAAGATACCTTTAGATCCAATAAAACATGTAAAATGATTCACCTACAACATTGGCTAAGGTGCCTAACCCTTTCTTTGAAAGTTGTGATGTACATGTAGGTTTTGTATCCCTTTATAAGTAGTTGTTACTAGAAAACCCTTTATGGAATGAAGAGGAATTAATGATTCAATTTGGACATAAATATAGAGGAATTAATGATTCAATTTGGACATAAAGAGAGAATTAGTGGATCTCCATCTAATTTATAAGATGCAAAACATTCAAAGTTAACAAAGTCTATATAAACTACAAGCCAAATGATTTTTTTTTTGGAATAAAAATCATAAATTTCATTATATTAAAATGAAAATTACATTTTGTATGTGCTTGGGTGCACTCTAATCATCCATCCACCGCCAACCACCAATTGTGGGCCCAACAAAAAACAGACTATAAACAGTCCTCAAATAACCACAAGCCAAATGATATATATATATATATATATATATATATATATATATATATATATATATATATATTCTCCTTGCACCATTTTACTTCTATACATTTATTTCAAACATGAATTATATATATAACAAACAATATAACTAGATTTTTACATATTCATAATTGTTTTGGTAACTAAATTATTATTTCAAATTATTATTTACACTGCACATTTTCTAATATTGATGTAAATACCATATTTTAAACAATTAATATTTAAACCATCTTGTATTAAATAAGTGAATCATAAAACTCACACAATTCAATTGTCCTATTAATTATTACTTAACATGAAGATTAAAATAATTATTACTTAACATGAAGATTAAAATAATTATTACTTAACAGGAAGATTAAAATCCATTGAAGATATTTCCCAAGCATGGGGTGATCTCGGACAATCCATGGTAAAATAAGAGTGTGCCATCATAATGAGGAAAGAGATGCCAGACAAATATAACACGAATCGAATGTCTGTTGACCCTCCCTCGATTGCATCATGATCACAACTTGCCTCAACCTCCTTTGCATCAACGATGATACTACGGCCTCCACATACTATCATTTCTATCGCCCTTGGCACCTATCCATCTCCATGAAAATCTGTCACATTAACGACCCTCTGGCCTGCGCATGTCTTCTCATCATTCCCCTCCCTTCGAATTCTAATCATCCTACCACACCTGTGGCCTATGTATAACCGACCTTCAAGTTCACTATTGCATTCCCCTATGAGTTTTCTCCCAAGCGCCTTCCCTCCCCCTTCTTCCCAAGGTTATGCCCTGTGTCTCATCCCTACGGCAATTCGCTCTCCACTCTCGTTTAGCCCAAATCCCAGCGTAATCTACCAAGCAGCCTTATGTTCAAGAAAAACTCCATCATCATGCCTCCTCGCAGCTCTATCCCTCCTGCCCCTGGGAGGTGATCTTGCATTGGTCCTCTCCTAACAGACCTCCAACAACTAGAGCAGCTACCACCACACAAAATGCAACCATAATTTATGAGAATAATAGCACTCAGGAATCTAAGGACCACATTCTTAAGCTAGAAGATGGGGCCAGGAATTTCCGCCAGCGGGTCTCCACGGAAGAGGTAGACGCCTCCATCAATTAGATCTCGGATCCTAGACTGGCCAGGGAAAGAGAAAACATCTACAACAAAGCCATTGAGCTCCACTGGCAGACTAATACCATGTTGGCTTTGGCTTTGCAGGAGCAGCGAGATAGTAGCAATGTGGTGGAAAATAAAATAGACGCCCTAATGGAAAATTTCCTGATCTATGTGGGTGAGGTCCATCACCGAATTTTTGTTGACAAGAATTCTCCTCGTTACACTATGCTCAAATGCAAAACAAAAAATCGACATCGGATACCATAAATCAAAGGGGAAGCATCAGACCCCTCCAATACTCTGAAATCCTAGAATTTCATTCATGAAGGCAACACACTGGAGCGCCCCATCAGCCTTGATGATTACCTGGGGGAAGATACTGCTTAAAGGCATGCTCAGTCCTATGAAGTTTCCAGGTTCCTTTTTTCCCATCACAGGTTCTTATGTTCTATTCGAACCACAGTAACGTTAAGTTTCTCAGCATGTTCGACCCTTCTCTCTATGCGAGGCTAGGATGGAATTTTCTGTTCTGGGCTATGCTCCCACTCTTTTGTAAATATGTCACCCTCTCAGAGAATTCCAATGTAATTAACTATCTTCTTAGAGGGTATTCTCTTCTACGTCAGTTCACTATTCCGGGTGCTAAAGCTTCTGCTTTCACCCGACTGCATACTATGTAATCTTATTTTCCAGATGTTAATAGAACTTTTTAATTTACAAAAAAAAATTCCATTGAAGATTCAATTCTACTTATTCCTATTATACAAAGATACCAATAATATTCTAATGAAAGTAAATTACAACACTACTATATGTTGGACCTTGATAATAGACTATAGTTGCATGGAGATACATCCAATATACATGGTAATATGATAGTATGCACCTTGTAAAATCCCACAAAATTAAACAAAACTTGACTTGCATACAAACTTAACTTGAAGAGAGGTCTTTAAACTAAATAGAAGCAATGTTGGGCTCGAGAGGATCCGGAATGGGAGACATGGTAGGTCTGATAGAATCGACCAATGATGAGGGATACAGAGAGCACCCAAATAAAAAATTCTAAATTTCCTCCAATAAGGTTATGAGGTTTCCTATTTCATCCTCTACTCTTTGAATTTGGAGATGTAGCTCTATCAAAATTTCCATCATGGATGAAAATTGCATTGATAACTACTCAAAGTGAATTTTAAGGTGACATATGCTCTCTTACAAATACACAACCTCAAAGGATAGTGCTAGGGGCTCCTTCCACCAATGATAATGCATTGTAGAATGCTCCATGAAACATAGATACCACCATAACTAAATTCAATAAAAACATGCAGATATGGAGTGGACTAAAAGATATAAGAAGGGAAGGGGTCATGCAAAAAATCCCCCAAAACATAGCTATATAAAATCCCTACCAATTTTCATTAACCATGGCAAACATATCCATATCCTCCACACTAGGAAGATTGAACAATCCACTATTATTCATGATTGAATTAGTTAATAACCGTTTAATACCTTGTGGCATCCAAGATAATGATGTGACACCCAAAGTTTCCAAGTGATGTGCAGACAATTTATAAAGTGTCTCCTTGATATTTTCAAAATGAATTTGGACGAACCATATGTTTTCCTTCAATCTACAACCTTGGCGAATATAACCTAACAATACATATACCATCTAAAAGATAGCATGAATGCGTATTTTTAGGTAAAATGATAGTGATAGCCTTCTCCAAAGACCGCATGTAGAGATTAAGACTCCCAAGATCCATAATAGGGGAAGGCATCATGTGATAAATCCTTGGAAATAAAGTCATAAGCTATCCCCATAATTTCACATTAACGTTGGCATACAAACTTTGCATCGGGTACATGGAATGAACCACCATATTGCTTCATTTAATTAATAATAAACCTATAATACCTCATGGTATCCAAGACAATGATGTGACACCCAAAGCTTGTAGGTTATGCATATTTGATAAGTAATTTGTCACCATGAGTTGATATGGGATTGGTTGGAAGTACTATTGTGAATTTATTCTCAATGTTCAAATGGGCCTTGCACAACTTGGAAAGCAAGAGAATTTGTTAATGAATTATTGGATATTAATACATGAAATGAGTGTACCTTTAAAAGAGAACCTAGCCTTGTGTGAATTCTTTGAAATATCACTTGGAGTTTTGGAACTAGTGGGGAGGAGCCTAGTTGTAAGTTCCTTATAGTATTTTTATAATTCCTAATTATAATTAACTTATAAGGGTGTTGGATTTAGCGAAGTTGATACCTTGGATTAAGGCATATGTCTCCATTTGGTTGTTGGTGGCTGCTTCCAAAACTCCATGATAATGAGAATTCAAGTGTTTATATGGGGAAAATAATCACCCCACCCCTCCACGCACCTACCACTCCAATTAAAATTATATTATTAAAAATATCAAATATACCAAACTTGATTATATAAATGTATTTTTCATGAAAAAAATTGCTAATTTATTAGAGTTCATTACATTTTTAAAAAGCATGAGTGTAACAAAGTACCACTTCATCACTGTCTTAAGAGAAAATTATAGTTTAAACCTTCACTTTTAGACCCCTAAAAAGTCATATCCTTCATACAAATTTCTACAAGTGAATCTTGTAATTATTCTCCCAAAAAATATTGTTTGAAAAAACTACATTCTTCCATCCTTTACACCCCTTCATATATTCAAAACATTACACAACACTAATGAAAACTTATTGTCTCCAAAAATTGAAATGATATAACATAAAATAATATCCCCATCACTCATAGTAATATTAATTATCTAACTTAAATTCATAGAAAGGGTCCAAGGTTATATGTAACTAGAGCATCATGTTGTCATTCCAATATTTTTCTAAGTTATAGGAGCTGCCATAGACAATACTTCCTTAAATAATAAATCTATAATCATGTACATGTCTATGTATGCATGTAGAAAGGTAACTTTATGAACAATGGATTTTATGTTTAATACATTCTGATACTTGGTTACTAAAATAGTTTTTCCTAAGATATGCCCCCTTCATCATGATTTATCACCACCTATGAATCACCCATAATTAGTATTTTTTGGACTCCTTTCTCAATAACCAATTATAGAACCAGTTTTAATGCCATGATATTAGCTTTGCAATTTATTCCCCCACCCAAGCTCACTTGGATTCTGAATAAATGGGAGTAAAAAATATAAGAGATCCTACCACAAGATAGTTGACTTCTCATGATAAACCACTTAATATAAGTAGTACATCACCCTATCTCTTCATGCATCAACTATCTACTTAGGCAACTTAAAATTTTCATTTTATCCTACCCAAGGATCATTTCCTAATCTCACCTTATTTCTACTATATTCCAAACTAACCACCTCCCAGTCATTGGAAAATCCAAAACAAAAACCTCCCAAATGACTAAAACACGGAATTTTTTTCAAGATAAAATATGGATATTACTTATACAAGGTGTATACAAATATTAGATTAAATAAAAATATCACAAATACAACCCTTTTAATCTTGTTAAAGTACTTTTTTAAATATTTATTTCTATGCACCACCATCATCATCAAACATCTTAGCACTAGTATGTGATATTGCAAATATATGGATACTAAATTTTTTAAGTTGATATATTGAAATATTTGGAATGTAAGTGAATTGTTCTATAATGTGTTAAATTACTCATGAAGATAGTTCTGGATAGACCCACATATATGTTTGTTGACCTTCCAAACACCCAAATAATGTCCAACGCCCTCCTTAGATATGATTTCTGCCTCGGAATTTCTCTACCTGTAAATATGGTAGCATGTTATATAATCAAAATATTGTTTTAAAACTTGGATTTCCTATAATATAGGCAATAAGATATGGTTTTGACATCTCTAAACAACATTGGATGATTTGATGACTTTTAAGGAATCCCAAAATATTTGTAAAGATCAACATTCCATCTCTGGGGCCCAACATAACAGACTCTATATATTTATATTAGTGGATGTTGTTATACTCTTTATATTATGACTATATTTGAAACAAGATGCAAATATTTTTTGTAATCTCCATAAAAAATTTAGTCTCATATGGTTTTTTGTAATAGGCCATGATGGTTTCCTTTGCCTCAGGAGGATGTCTATTTTGGTTTTTTACTTTTTATTCAGAGGATTGTATTTTTCTTATGGGAGGTCGTTTTTTTTTTTCTCTAGTTGTTTGTTTTGAACAATAGGTGAAATGATCTCACATGTACATAAGTAACTTTTTAATTTATTAATAAAATGTTATGATTTCTCCTTGAAAAAAAATGCATTATTCTCATGATATGACATATTATATTTTTGTAAAAATCATAACTAACCATTTTCCTCATTATTCAATAATTTATAATCTAAAACTTGGAGAATTAATAATTCGAGGACCCTTATATAGAATTCGTCTTATGGTTGGTATGTAATGAGGCATCCTACCATAGAGGGTTTTATCACCAAATTGAGTCCTGTTGGGTTGCCGCAATGGTCAACCTGGAGTAACTCTTTCAAATCACTTGCAACTGAAAATTAGCCTATCTAGTCTGAGAGGGATCTCTCAAAAGAAGAATACATGATTTTCAATGAAGTTTAAAGAAGATGGCTAACTCTGAATTGGATTGAATGTGATGTTTTTGTATAGGTGAAAGATGTAAACCAGTAACTACTATTGGGCATGGAGTCAATATGAAAACTAAGTCACAAGTAAACTTATCTCATGGAAGCTAAGGCAATTGTATTCTTATTAAACCATACATGAAGGAAAAAACAACAAGCTATATGCATACAGGAAGTTGGAGCATGTCACCATGAATTCCAAGTGATTATACATAAGAAAACTACTAAGTCTTGACAAAACAGTAGCCTAGGTGTAAACAGGAAGTTGGAGCATGTGATCATGAATTCCAAGTGATTATACAACTAAAACATTGGAGAGAAAGTAAAGGACTAATAAAACAAACTTACATAAGAATACATAAAAGAATCTCAAGTCTGAAATAAGCATGTTGCAACTGTATATTTCTGATATCAAACTATTACAATAGTGGTAGTGTCAAGTAAAAATATCCCAACCCATTCAAACTCTTTCCTATCCCTATTTATAGAATTAGGCACCTTTACATCATGTTTACTAGCTGGGCTAGACCATCAAATATCTTCAAGGACACCTAATCCAACTAACCATTGATTACAAGGAGGAAAATTAGAGATAATTTTGTTTTCAAGAATTAGAAACCTAATAGGACACTTTCACACATTAATACCTTAACCAACTATTAAAACTCCCATACATAAAAAATGATTATTGAGAGAGCAGCCTTATGAAGTGGCAAAAGGCATGATTTAACCATAAAACATCACAGCTATAATTTAGGAATTGTTCTTCGAATTCTGATTAAAATATTTTATGTTGATGATGCGGCAGCATGATGAGTTTTCATCTCCAAACTACCCTTATGAAAAGTGTTTCCTTTCAGTAATAATCTGCTCTGATACTCTTTGACACTACTCTAATATAATTTGACATTTCCTATGTGGAAAAACCTTTGAAAACTTCTTACCCTTTGGAAATTTCCAAAAATTGACTTTGCTGCAAAAAAGAGAGTTTTTAGGTACTTCCGTAACGAGATTCTGTAGCAAAAGAATTTAGGCCACCTATGTTGTACATCTACTACTTCTGACCATTAGATGGTGTTAGGAGATCAAAAAAATTTAAATACATGCCTTAGAGTTCCTTAACCAAGTCAAAATAAGTGACTTTGAACCAAAAATACATCTTCAAAAATTTCGTAGCGAGTTTTCGTAGCGTATGAAATCTTGTCTTTTCATCCATCTCCTTGCCACCTTTGTTGTTCAAACATCTTTACTATGCCAAGACACATTGAAAACAATTAATATCCGTCCATAATACTTGAAAAAACTGGATTCCAAGGAAAAAATGCACCTATAGAAATTTTCGTAGCGTTTTTCTGGCTTCAAGCCTAAAGCACGCTATGAAACTGTCTAAAAATATAGAATTTGCAAATTTTTCCTATTTTTTTCTAAAAAATAGGTCTTAGAAAAGAGCTTATATTACTATTTTTTCAAGTCGACCATATTTGACCTCCAAATGTGATTAAATGACCTTGAGCCACAATTCCTTCAAAATTCAACTTGCTGCCAAAACAGGGGAAAATAAGGCAGTTTCGTAGCAACTTTTTGTAGCAAATTTAATTTACCAATTTCCACCACCTCTTAGCTCTCTTTTCTTTCATGTATCTATTTGATATGTTTAAATAGATAATACAAATTTTTCCCAAGCTTTAATTTCAATTTAACCACCCTTTTTATCAAAAAGTCATCTTCAGAAAATTAGTAGTGTTTTTTGGGCTTCAAGCCTAGCTGGCACTACAAAAACTCCTAAAGTGAAGAAAAATTCAGAATTATCCTTTTTATTCCAAATTTCACCTGTAGGTCTAAAAATTGATATAATGAAATATGATAAGACAAACTTGCCTCTTACCCTCTTCAAAATGCATCATTTTCACCTTAAGAAAGTTAATTTGCCAATACAATGACTCAGTTTTTTTTGGAAAAATAGGGTGCAGATATGAGCTCATATCTCTCTATCCTTGATAGATGTTCAAAACATAAAGGATTTTTTTGTAGTTAATTATGTTATGAAGCAAAACCTCTCTTGGTGTTTTGAAAACCATCTCCAGTGGTCCAAAATATGCATTCTAAAAACATGTATAAAATAGGAAAACTCTGCATTCTGAAAATAGAGCTAAAAGACATCTCTAAATCTCCCAATTTGTAGCACCTTTGCGAAAAGTGAAAGAGGTTAATGTTATTTGATATGTGCTTGAAAATATTTTCTCTCAATTTCTTAAAATACTTCTCTGTTTTCCGAGAAATCGCCCTTGAATTTGACTTCTCAAAAGTAAAAAAATAGAGAAATCCTCATATTCGCTACGAAATTATTAGGTGTTTTTGTAGCGTTTTTTGCTGTTTTCCTGTGTACAATGCTACGAAAATTTTAAAAACTTGCAGATTCATCCTTTTGAGTTTGAATGCATGGGGAATGAAAACTGACATGGTATGGGATTGATTTGACATGAAATGGCATAAATGAAGGTGATCTCAAAACTTAGGATAGGCTTAAAAATGAAAATTTTTTCCTATACCACCTTGAAATGGCTTAGAAGACCTTATCCATTTGGTGAGTGACCTATATGACCTTATCAAGAAATGTTTCACAATTTCATGGGTGATAACAGTGGCTCCACTTGGGATGGTGTGCCCCTTGTGGTACAACAAAGAACTAGTAGTTCTAGTGCCACCTCCATTGGGCTACTCCCATATTCAAAATGAAAACTTGCAACATGTTCTGACCTGTAACCTTGGCACTAAAAAAAAAAACAAAACAAAAAAAGTCATTGCTAAAGAATTGAAAGTACACATATTGAATTTAAAACTGAAACTGACAAAATGCTTGATCTTCAAACTTATTTATATACAAATGATCCTACTCTACTTACTCAGCATAAAAACTAAATCAAGTGATCTCACTCTTCCAATGAAGCCAATCAAGAAGTTGAGTACTAGGTTGGAACTGACATTCCACTTCTCTGATCATAAAGCCATTCTTAAGAGATGACAAGTTGTTCCACCATCCGAATTTGTATACATAACTGAAAATCATATTGAAATTATTTCCTATAGGATATTCGAGAAGAGCTGCAAAAGGATCTTTGAGAGTATGCACGAATAATTCTTGTTGATCAACAAGAAAGTGTGAGTAAATGTGATCCTTTTATGGTGTTCCTTCTTAATATTCTTCATTATAAGCCTTGTGACCTTTCTCAAATAAAAACTAAAAAATATGTTGATCATTATTTTCATTTGAGAGGAATAAATACTTGGAGTACTCTTGGACACTTTCACAAGGAACTGCCTTAGCATGTACCATAGAAATTTCTAAAGGTAACTCTTCATATGATTCAACAAGCGTACTCTTCTTATTGTCAAAAATTTTCTTTTCAAATTTTTCTTCATTTGATGTAGGCTTATGCAAGGAATGACACGAAGAATAAACTTCTTTCTTTACTTGAGGATTATAGCAATTATCTTCCAATATTTCCTTTTGTTGTTTGAAATGATTCTCATATTCTCGATGATCAAAAGACTGACAAGTCTGCTGCAACTTTTCATCAAAATCAGAGGATGTAACATCATTTTCATAAACAAACTTCTATTGGGTTTCATTTTCATCCAAGAGAGAGGTTATCCTTTCTTCTTGGTGATGAAAGAGATTGTCATGAGGGGCCTCTAAAATTTCCTCATCCATGATCTCATCATCTTCATAACAATTCTCCAAATATTCAATAAAACTCGCACAATTTTTACAGTAGTGTTTGACCAGCAATAAGGAAGAATGAAATTCTTTATACATCTCATAAAATGCAATATGGAAATCAGCAAGAGAAGAGAAGGAACCATTTGGCATGCTTTCGTACCAAGACCACGATTTTCCTTCTAAAGTGACCATAAACATCTTCATGAGACAATCATCAGGGAAATGAACCTTAAGTCTGTGTACATGCATATGGAATCTAACCAAATGAAGAGAAACATTGTCTTTCTTTTCATATTTAAATATGGGAAGATCAGTTAACCAATTGACTTTTGGCATAGGATTTGGAAAACCAGGGATGTGAGACCGATTCATAGGGGCATACCTGGAATTTATTCTTGAAATGGAACTCATCTTGGAACTTCATCAAGCCACTGATCCTCAAGTATTGGAGTCACCTTCCAATTAATTATTTGATTTGTGGAGTCGTCAGAGCAGAAATACAACCAATATGTGTCTAAGTGTCTGCTGCTCTTAGACCTTAGAACTAAAACTTTCTCGTTCTTCATAGGGAAAATTTACACCTTCGGTTTCCAGCAACGGATCCAAAATGTTATCACCAAATTGAGTCCTATTGGGCTGCTACAATGGTCAACTTGGAGTAACTCTTTCAAACCATTTGCAACTAGAAATTAACCTATCCAGTCTGAGAAGGCTCTCTCAAAAGAAGAATAAATTATTTTCAATGAAGTTTAAAGCAGATGGCTAACTCTGAATTGGATTGAATGTGATGTTTTTGTATAGGTGAAAGATGTAAATCAATAACTACTATTGGGCATGGAGTCAATATAAAAACTAAGTCACAAGTAAACTTATCTCATGGAATTTGAGGTAATTATATTCTTATTAAACCATACATGAAGGACAAAACAACAAGCTATATGCATACAAGAAGTTGGAGCATGTCACCATGAATTCCAAGTGATTATACATAAGCAAATTACTAAATCTTGACAAAAAATAGCCTAGGTGTAAATAGGAAGTTGGAGCATGTGATCATGAATTCCAAGTGATTATACAAATAGAACAATGGAGAGAAATTAAAGGACTGATAAAACAAACTTATATAGGAATACATAAAAGAATATCATGTCTGAAATAAGCATGTTGTAACTATATATTTTTTATATCAAACTATTACAATAGTGGTAGTGTCAAGTAAACATCTCCCAACCCATTCAAACTCTTTCCTCTCCCTATTTATAGATTTAGGCACCTTTACATCATGTTTACCAGCTAGGCTAGACCATTAAATATCTTCAAGGACACCCAATCCAACTAACCATTGATTACAAGGAGGAAAAGTAGAGATAATTATGTTTTCAAGAATTAGAAACCTAATAGGACCCTTTCACTCATTAATACCTTAACTAACTATTAAAACTCCCATACATAAAAAAGCCTTATTGAGAGAGCAGCCTTATGAAGTGGCAGAAGGCATGATTTAACCATAAAACATCATAGCTATAATTTATGAATTTTTCTTCGGATTCTGATTAAAAGATGTTATGTTGATGATGTGGCATCATGATGAGTTTGCATCTCCAAACTACCCTTATGACAAGTGTTTCCTTTCAGTAATCATCTGCTTTGATACTCTTTGACACTTCTCTGATATTATTTGAAATTTCCTATATGGAAAAACCTTGGAAAACTTCTTACCCTTTGGACATTTCCAAAAATTGATTTTTCTACAAAAAACAGATTTTTTAGGTACTTCCATAACAAGATTCTATAGCGAAATCATTAAGGCCACTTATGTTGTACATCTGTTGCTTCTACCCATTAGATGGTGTTAGGTGATCAAAAACATTTAACTACAGGCCTTATAGTTTCTTAACCAAGTCAAAATAAGTGACTTTGAACCAAAAAGACATCTTCAGAAATTTCGTAGCGATTTTTTGTAGCGTATGAGATCTTATCTTTTCATCCATCTCCTTGCCAACTTTGTTGTTCAAACATATTTACTCTGCCAAGACACCTTGCAAATAATCAATCTCCCTCTATAATACATGACAAAACTGGATTCCAAGGAAAAAAATGCACGTACATAAATTTTCATAGCGTTTTTCTGGCTTCAAGCCTGAAGCACGCTACAAAACTGTCTAAAAAACCAACGTTTGCAGATTTTCCTATTTTTTCTGAAAAATAGGTCTTAGAAAAGAGCTTATATTACTGTTTTTTCATGTTGACCATATTTGACCTCCACAGGTGATTAAATGACCTTGAGCCACACTTCCAACCACAATTCCTTCAAAATTCAACTTGCTGCCAAAACAGGGGAAAACAAGGCAATTTTGTAGCAACTTTTGGTAGCAAATTTAATTTACCAATTTCCACCACCTCTTAGCTCTCTTTTCTTTCATGGATCTATTTGATATGTTTAAAGAGCTAATAAAAAATTTTCCCAAGCTTTAATTTCAATTTTAACCACCCTAGTTAGACAACATGATAGCATGGTCTATTTGATCAGTCAATTAGACAAGAAAACACCATTATTTATCAATATAATAGTCTCTATTATGCCAATAATCTCTATCAATAATTGTAGTATACAATCACATATATCAACAACATAATGCAATCGACCGCACAAATCCCAGACAACACATTTGAAAAAATCTGTTAATAACTCAGTCAAATCAATAACTTCAATAACACTCACATTCTTTGAAAGTAATGGGGTTTTGAGTAATTTTAGTAGCTCCCACAAGAACTAATGAAACAATCAAACCATAGTTGATGAAACACCCAATCGAAACCCAATCAACTAGTATCTTTAGTCGATTTTCATTCAACCATTATCAATTCCTTATTGTAAGCAAAAGTATGTTGAGAAAAATTTTGTCGTTAATTTCAAAGGTATAACCATTGATTTCAAAGGAGTATTCATTGTTATCAAGGAGTGTCAAGCTTAGGGGGAGCTTGTTAGAAATTATTGGGTAGGAAGATAATTGTCCTTGATGTCAAATGAATAAGTACATACAATTTCAATGGGATCTTGTTGAGATTTTGTTGATGATTACACTTCCGATGTAGCTTATTCTACAAGGGATTCGAAGTCATTTTTTCCTACAAATAAAGTGTTCAAAAATAGATTCAAAGTGGCTAGTTGGATATTCCTTTGAGATGCGTTTCCAACGGTGTATGGTACCTTAAAAAACTCTCAAGGGATTGGAAGTTATGATAGTTTGAAGTTTGGCAGGGTTCTAGGGGCACATGGTTCCACACAAGTTGATAAAAGGAATGAGATGGGATCTTTCCCATTATCGAATCTAAATTTTGATATCAGATGCACAACATGTGTAAATATTTTTGTTGGGAAAGATTTCTGACATGTCCTTTGGTGGAAAAAAATTGCAGAAGATTTATTTCCCATTATCAAATGCATAAATTCATGTCACGGCATAAAAATTTTGGTTGGGATGCTTTGGCATGGAGATTCGCAGTCTTGTGGTTAACGGAGTCCGTTGATCTGCTAGATCAACTTTTATGCTCAAGATTCAAAGTTCTCATAATGGAATGAAACCAGTACGCTTGCATAGATCTCGTCATTCTGAATTTGACACAATTCGTTTCGTGAAACCCGACGTCGTATGCTCCTATAATTATGTTATCTTCATTTGTGGAAACAACTAAAAAAATTATTTTTTGGTTGTAGAAGGTTACCTAGTCAACATTTTGTACTACTGACTGTACCTGATATGGCAGAGTGATTGGGCTCCTTCAGCCAATGGTTGGTCGAAATTTAGCATCACCATATTGGTTGAAGTGTGATGTAATTTTATTTCTTTGAGTTGGACCAATCAGGGAGTGCCATGTGGGCCAAATAGAGGCTAACATGTGGCCTCCTAGTGGCCAACTAAAATTTTGTTGGGGGCCAAGCGCACCCCACAAGAGTCAAACAGTGGACCGGTCAACAACAATCTGAGTGCCTTACCATTATACTATCACATGATTCTTAACCCATATGGGTCAAAGACTTTACTTAAATATTGATAGTGTGTTGTTTAGGGGGGCAGGTCAGGGCTAGCCACAACCTTGGTTACCTTGCCCACGAGAAATAAGGGGTGGGACCAGGGGTCCGGGCTTAGCCCCGGCTGCATATATGGTCAAAATATCTGGTCCATAAGAGATATTGGAAAAATTAATGAAGCCAAAAAATGCGTCAGCGGTTAGCCAAAATGTCATTCCATTAGCAATTTTTGGGGCGGATTTATAGGACGGTTTGCAGACATGTCGAAATTGTAGGACGAATAACTGAGAAACTTGGGGAGATCATAAATTTTGTAGTTTATGGCCCTTTTTGGAGCAAAAAGGGGATAGACAGGGGTTTTTGAAATTTATTAATCCATCGGAGCTATTAGTAAATCTATTTGAGCATTGTAATATGATGTAAAGACCAATTTTTTAGCATAATGAAAGAGGCCCAGCCATTGGAAGTTGGACAAGGAGATGTAGCCCAGGAGGGGTAAACTCCTTCATCATGTGTTGTGTTGTGTTTACTATTATGGTGATGTTGTCTCTTGTTTACTACAAAAACTGAACTTTTTTATTCATTTTATGTGTTTAAGAACTTGACATAAGATGCTTAAAACCATAATCAATCACTTGAAAATTTGACATAATCCTCAAGCACTTTAAAATTACATATCAGTTTGGTATCAGAGCTTAGGTTTTCTTTGTTGCTGTAAAGGTTTAACTGCTTGCAAGTATATGTGATGCTTAAAATGTTGAATCTCAAGAGAAGAGAAGGAAATCTTGTGGTTTCAAGTCCTCAAGTTAGGTCAAGGAAAAGGAGAGAAAGTTTGCCACAAATTCCAATTCAAGTTGTAGCTGAAGATTCAACAATTATGTCACATGAAGGAGAGCCTGAAAATATTTCAGAGGATGAAAAATCCTTTAGAAAATCATTCTTTGACATGACACAAATGGAGAAATTTCTCTATGAGGAGAGAAAGTGACAAGGTTGCAAGGTGAGAGCTCCAATCCTTCAAAGGGAGATAAGTCTTCTAAAGGAGATGGAGGAGATGGAGAAAAGAATCTAAAAGGGAATTGGAATGGTGAAAAACAACCTTTTACACCACCATTCTCTTCACCTCCATCCTCACAATCATCTTCACCATCATCTTCTTCCACAACAATCCCTTCACAAACACCTCCACATTCTCCAAAAGGTCATGGTAAAACTCCATTTCTAAAGCTTGGAATAAATTTTGATTTGTCTATGTATGACGGAGAGGTAAATGCTGAAATATTAGATAATAGGGTACGTTAGCTTGAAGTGTATTGCAAGATACAAATAATCAAGGATGATTGCACCAAGATTCAACTTGCTTCACTAAGATTGGAAAGTGCAATGCTTATTTGGTGGGAAGCCAAAGCTCAAGAGGACATGAAGAAACAAGGTAAGGTCTTAACCTCTTGGAATTATTTTTTTGTTGCCTTGAGAAGACAATTTTATCCATTAGAATACACAAAAAAAGTTGTAATGGTCTGGAAAAACTTTAGGCAAGGTAAAGGACAAAGTGAGCAAAACTATACTCAAGAATTTTGGAGAAGAGCACTAATGTTGGGTGTAGATTTGACATCTCAAGAAACTTTGTTGAAATACATTGGAGGTTTGAATATTTACCTAAGACATATTATTCTCATGTTTAATCCTTCAAATTTAGATGAAGTTTTTGTATAGGCCACACAACTAGAGGCAAGAGGGAAAAAAAATTTAGATGAGACAAGTGAGAATACCTTTGAATTTGGAGAAAAAGGAAAGGGTAAGTTCAAGGGTAAAGGTAAGAAGAGTGCTTCCATCAAGATGGAGAAAGAAAAAATCACATGAAAACATTGTTTTAAATATGGCCATGATGAAGAACATTGCTGGTAACTTCATCCAGAGATGAGACCCAACAAGATTAAAAACAAGGAGAAGGAGAAAACAACTGCAACAATACAACATGATTTAGGTTCTAATTATGGAGATGAAACAAATATCACAAAGATGGGTTTGAAATGTGGGGACATTGCAAGTGTTAGTTCTTTAAGTTGTTTAAATGATAATCTAGATGAAGAAAAAAGAATTGATTTTTTCCATATTAGAGTTGTTTCAAAACATAACAAGATTGACGCACTCTTTGATAGTGGTTCACAAGAAAACCTTATTTCAGAAGACTTAGTCAAGAAATTGAATTTAGAGACCATTCCTCATTCAAGACCTTATCCTTTAGGTTGGATATCTAAGAATGCAAATTTACAAGTGATGAGTAAATGCATACTTAGATTTGCAATCAATATAAACTTTCTTGATGAAGTTGAACTTGATGTAGTTCTGCTTGATATTTCTGATATTTTTTTGGGTAGTCCATATATTTATGAAAGGAGAGAAATATTCCATCGCCATGATAATACGTATCGCTTGTTCAAGAATGGGATTGAGTACATTGTTAGAGCACATAGTAAGAAGGTGAGTTTTTCTCTTATGAATGTTGGACAAATGAAAAGAATTGTGAATGCTAGTCAAAATTATGTTTTTTTAATGTTCAAGCATGAATATGTTGTGAATGAGGCCTTTCAAGGAAATGCATCAAATGAAAATTCAGATTTCATTGAGGTTGTTATGTTTGTGATAATTTGTTTCAAGAGTCTAACATGTTTCCCCCTAAAATAGGTAAACAAGATGAGGTAATATTGCAGCAGCATGCATCATTTTTGAGCAATGATGTGAACAAGATGCCAGTGCAAGAGAGTGCAAAGGTCAAAGGGAAAGTGCTAAAGAAAATTGAAAAAGAGGGCATTGGTTCAAAAATTTCTTCTTATGGGTTTCACAATGTGTTGTCTTTGAAATGGGATGTTGCATGGAAATGGCGATCACATTTGGTCAAGAGTCGAGCCAAACAAAAGGTGAGACATGTCAAACATCGTCGTGTCGATAGTGATCAAGGTGAGAAGAATTTGAACTTGTTTAAGTTTCCTTTGATTGATGGCTGATGAGGGAATGTGTTTGTTCCTTCAAGGACAGTTTTTTGTTCGGAAAATTTTTGGAAATTGTAGCAAGATGGTATCTACAACAGCAAGTCAAGGTCTCCAAAGTCAGGGAAAATGATCAATTTTCATGAAAATCTCAAAAAGTGACATTCAAGAAAATTTCAGGGGATTGAGATTGGAAGGGTGAGGGAGTTGTACCTATTATCTCCTAATTTGAACCTTAGGCTGAAAGAAGGCAAATCAGGATAACCTCAAACCACGCTCAGCCTTGTAGCTAGCCCTACAAGGTCAGGAGAGGGCTCTCTCTGGGAAAAATATTCAATGAAGTATAACAATAAACTAATTTTAGGCTAGGTATAATAATTGGAAATGTTTTTATAAATTTCAGGGTTGTATGAAGAAAATGGGGCAGTTTGAATATGGGGAATTAAAACAGAGATACATAATATTTCATGGGGCAAGGTAGGCAGGGATTTTAAAAATTTAGTTTAAATAATGATGGAATGTTTAAGACTGGTGAGGAGCTGAAAAGGGCATAAGAAAATGGATCCTTTTCAAACAACAGTAAACATAAAGTGTTGAATAATTTCCCAAGGCAGAGCATTATACAATGGATTCTACCTATCTATCTTGAAAGCATTCAACTATAAATGTGAATGAATGAATGGTAAAAATAAAAATTAACAGATGAACACAAAGGAAAAAACAATGCTAAAATCCATACCACAGGGATCCCACAAATCAGATCTGCATTTCTTTATTAATTCCATGATAAAACTGTTACAAATGGAGCGCAAAGCGTCCTCCAAATATTTCCAACTTATTCCACTTTATTCCCCTTTTTAAAATGATGAATAATTACATTAAATATACAAAATTTGAGGGGGGGGGGGGTGTAGATCCACAAAAAAAAGGAGTTGTTTCACCAGCTCAGAAACCGAAATCTAAACATAGGAAAAAAAACCAACAATATGCCCCTGAAAAGAAGGAGAAACAATACATTTGATCATCTGGAGGATTTGCAGTTACTCGAACAGAGGAGAAGGAAGAAAAATTTAGAACCATTTCTCCTTTTTGTCATTGCTATCGTGCTATAATAACCTCTGTGTTTATATTTATCTCTCGGCTTTTGATTGTTTCTTCTCTTTTTTTTGAAAATTCCTTTATGCTGAGAAATGTCCTTTGGAAACAGTAAAAGTGAAATTTTTCTACTTAATGAAGAAAAATCCCCTTTTGAGTAAAAATAACAAAGGAAAGGATTGGTGGGCCCACGTTGCGATCGCAAATCGCAATCGGAATAGGGGAGGGGGTGTATCACCTAGCGGAGGGAATGCGAATGGGAATTTTTCGATGCGATAGTGTATAGGGAAAAAGGGAAAATCACAATCACAAATCGGAAGGGAAGGGGTGTGACATATAGCAGAGGAAACGTGCGATGCAATGAAAGGAAAGCCTTTTTAAAACAAAATATGAAAAATTGTTTTAACACAAGGGAAAGCCCCTTTTTCTTTGAAAAGGGCGGAAGACTTTAGGTGGGAACGGGAGGGAATCACAATCACAATCAGGAAGGGGAGTGGGTGTATTACACAATGGGATTTCACCGATTTCATGAGTGATATGCGATTAATCGCATCGGCAGGGAGGAGGGAGCGGATTTATGTGCTAGGGGAAATGAAATAATGCGATGCGATGGAGGAAAGGCGGATGCAATAAAAGACTTAAGCAATATTTTAAATCAATTTATGGCTTTACGAAGGGAAAAACACTTTTATTTGGAGCAGGGCGGAAAGGCCTTATGGTGGGACCAAGAGGGAATCGTAATCGCAAATCGGTGGGGAAATGGAATAGAGGCAAAGTATCATGGGAAATGCCAATTGCGATGGAATAACTTAAGAAATCCTTCAAAATTTATTTATCGCTTTTACAAAGGGAAAACCCCTTTTTGTTTTAAAAGGGTGGAAGGGTTTATGGTGGGACCCGGGGGTAAATTGAAATCGCAATCGGGAATCGGAAGGGCAAGGGATGATTCGAGGGACCGCTACGAAGTTTTGGATGCGATTACATGTGGACCGTTAGATCATTGAGAAGATCAACTGTCAGGATATGATCGGAGGTGGTCAATCGCATCGGAGTTTCTCAATCGAAAGTGGGTCAATCGGGACCATGCGATTGAATGTTGCGATTGGATCGGAGGGAAAGGGTTGCGATCGGAGGAAGGGGATTATAATGAAAAACTTTAAAATTTTATGGAATAAAGTCTAAGGGACAAATTAGAAAAAGGGGGGGTAAAGTTAGGCTTTGGGGATTTTCATTTCACTTAGGCATATTTTCCAATCCAGAAGTCAGTTTGGGGAGTATAATATACCGTTGGAAAGATCTTTCTGGTCTCTTTCTAATGGACATACTTAGAACATGATTTTACACTAAAAATTTTGTGGAAAACACCTCTGAATGGAAAGGTGGTGGCTTTGTGGAGATATCAGCTTCTGAAGCGCAACTTATTACATATGAAGACGTAAAATTACATAAAAGATGATAATAAAAGAAAAGTACCACATTTTCACCTCAAAACATGGTTTTGAGGTGAAAATTACATCGAGCTCAATAGAACAATTCTTTGACCTTTTCGGATACTGTGGCTCTAAGTTTATATGTCCTCCTCATGACCTTGCTGATATTTATTTGACACCGGACTCATTAATTTGACTATGATGAGACCCTAGAACCTAATGAGACCAAACCTATAACCTGATAGTATGAATTGGGAATGAAAGTGAATCGTGACTAAAGACCATAGAGAGGAGAATCAACAAGTTTTACATGAGGGAAAACTGATGAAAGACCACTACCACCAATGAATCCATGACCTAATGGAATGATGAAAATTTATGGAATGGGACTCCTAATATACAAATGCAAAAGAGTAAGTTTGATCACTAATGGCAGTATGACCAAACTGACACTAACATTGGCTCCAATGGGGATGGTAGCTCCTTGGAGGTGACAAGAACACCGTAGACCAAGTAGCCTTATCCATTGGGAAATATGATCGAAATACTGAAAACTGACATAATGCAGACTGACTCTGACTCACACTGTGACTAAAAACTTAAACAAAACTAGCAAACCTTACACATATCATTCAAGTTTTATAGCCTTCAACTTGGGCCCCAAACTTCAATGACTGTGTAACTGAAGTCTGATCAACAATGGCATGGTATATACAATGATTGTGACATAAATTTGGATCTATTATCTTTGACAGTGGTAGTGCTTCAACAACCTACCATTCACTGGTCCTCCAGGGCAGTCTTGGTCATCCATCTCTGAGAGCAAGAAAGCATTCTGTCCCCTGTATGTTGAAATCTTGTATGGTCCTTTCCACAGGTTGTCAAACTTACCATGCTTCCCTTTTTCCTCATTTGGTGCGTCCCATCTCAACACCACATCATCCAACTGAAACTTTTCTGGTTTGGTATTACAGTCACAGATTTTCTTTATCTTCTCCTGAAACTGAATAACATTCTAAGAAACTTCTTCTCTTGTTTGCTAAAGGTGGATCATTTGATTGATCCTTCGCTGATTATCATCTTCTTCACTGCCAGCCTCTTGTAATAATCTCATGACCAGAACTATGAGTGGCGTGGGAAAAATAGCAGCAGTACCATAAACCAATTCAAACGGTGACATACCTATGGATTTCTTGTTGCTGACTCTATCTGCACATAATGCGTTGATGAGCTTTCGATGCCAATTTCTCTTATTTTTTTCCAACATTTTCTTGATTATGTTTATCAGAGATTTATTTGATGATTCTGCCAGGTCGCTGCCTTATGGGTAGTACGTTGTTGAATGGCCCAAGACAATATTGTATTTGTCGCAGAATTCCACCATCTTCTTAGATCTAAATCCTATTACGTTATCTGTTATGATTTTGTGAGGGCAACCGAAACGAGACAAGATATTTGATTCTAAAAATTGAATGATTAACGTATCAGTGGCTTGCCTTGCTAGAATGGCCTTGATCCATTTGGTGAAGTAATCTGTACCTGTCAAGATCCATCGATGTTGCGCTAATGATGCGAGATGGATTTCCCCTATGAAATAAAGTCCCCACTGCTGAAAGGGAGAATTTACTGAAACTGGTTTCAAAGGAAGAGGAAGCAGTTTCCTTTTCCCTTGAAAAACTTGACACTCATGGCAGTTCATCACTGTTTTGTATAGATCTGAAAATAAGGTGGGCCAATAATATCCTACTCTCAATACTTTGTTAGTTGTAGTTTTCCAAAACAGATGGCCACCACAATCACCTTTGTGGAAGTCATGCATCACCTGTTGAGCCTCATCTTCAACCAAACAATTAAGTAGAATACCTCCTAGATCTTTCCAATAAAGAGCACTATTTAAAATATATAATTTAGCAAACTTAAGTTTTAGTGATCTACCTTTTCTTCTAGACATCCCGGGAGGTGGTGAAAGATGCTGAAGAACATAGAATATGTTTGAATACCATGGGGATTGTAGAAAAATGTCTGAAACTCGAACAATCAAACCTTTATCCTCATCCTCTGACATTGTTGTTATGAGATTTATATCCAGGGCATGCAGGTTTGATTGGGCCATTAGCTTTGCCAAGCCTTGTTCTTTGATCAACTTTGTGGGTTTGATCTCCAAATCATATTCCAACATTGTTGCTATCCACTTACCTCTTCTTCCTTCCAGATCAGTTTGCATCAACACATCTTTCACTGCTTCATTAGGAACATAAGCTATAGTATGTGAATGTAGAATGTATACTCTAAAATCCTTCAATGCTTTTATAAGGGCCAATGCTTGTTTCTCAATGATATTATACCGCAAAGCAGCATCTCGAATGGTCCTACTGAAAAATGCAATGGGTTGTTCTATCTGATCTCTCTTTTGCATCAATACCACAGCCATAGTATGCTTCGATGCAAATGAAAATATAATGAAGTCTTGAGTGTAATCAGGACTAATCAAGACTGGGGCATAGAACAGAGAAAACTTTACCAAATTGAATGACTTGATAGCCTCCTCACTCCATTTGATAGTGATATCCTTCTTTAACATGTTAGTCATTTATCTTAAATGTTCAGCCAAGTTGGGTATAAATCTGCGCAAGAATTTCATCTTACCATTAAATGCCTGAATCTCCCTTTTGTTACGTGGGAGGTCTATATGTTGAATTGCCTCCACTCTTGAAGGATCAATGCAGATACCATCTTTAGAGATGATATGCCCCATCAACTTGCCTTCATCCATGGAAAACAGACTTTTCTTCGGATTGAGAGAAATCCCAAACTTCCTGCATCGTTGAAATACAATCCTCAAGTGGTGAAAATGGTCATCATCAGAACCAGAAAAAACTATCAAATCATCCAAATAAACAACAAGAAAAACATATTTTTCATTGGCAAAAGCAATATCCATTGCTTGCTGGAAAGTGGCTCCAACGTTCTTTAGCCCAAATTTCATTTTGGCATACTGGAAAGTTCCCCAGGGTGTTTTGAAAGGAGTTTTGTCTTGGTCTTTTTCATGCACCAAGATTTGGTTATAGCCTGAGTAGCCATCGAGTAGTGACATCCTTGATGCTCCAACTACTCTTTATAGAATGTGGTCCATCTTGGGAAGTGGATAGTTATCCTTTAAATATTCTTTATTCATGTTCCGGAAATCTATGCACAACCTTATGTCTCCTATCTTTTTATGTACCAGCACCAAATTTGAAATCCAGTCATAAAATATAATTGGGACAATGATACCAGCTTTATACAATCTGTTTACCTCTTTTTAAATGGATGGCAGCAGCTTTGGGCTGATCCTTCTCAGCTTCTGTCTAAATGGCTTCTGATCCGGCTTGATGGGAATAGTATGCTGAATTATATTTTTTTCATACACCTTCAAATCTGAATAATCCCACACAAACACATCAGAAAATTCAGAAAGTAATTTAACATATTGTTCCTTTACCTCAGGGGACAATGCTTTTGATAACTTCACAAGCTTAGGCTTGTCAGCTGTTCCAAGATTAACATATTAAACTCCTTTATTAGTAGGCACCAAGCTTGGTTTATTTGCAACATCATCCTGATCAAAAATCTCTTCTAAAGGTATGAGACCTCTAGGAATTAAATTATCTTTCAGCTACAACACGTCCATCTGATTTGCTTCGATTTCTTGATCATCGACCTCATAATCACCTTCTATAGGACTATCCTTGAATTTTCCTTCACTCTGCAAAAAAGCATTGATTTCATTGTCATCCTAAAACACTTGCCAATATCTTAGATTATCCAGAACAGCAGGCTGGTGTTTGACATAAATTTCAAATTTGTTGCTGGAATTCATTGGAATCTTCAAATTTCTTGCAGTAGTGGCAAGAGAATCTGCAATAAGATTCTACATTCAGGGTACTATTGTCAAAGTGCACTCAAAAAATGTCATCAATATGTATAGGAATTCATTTCTGTAGGCCCTCAATCACAAATGCTTTGCTTGGTACTCTCCTTTTACCTGTTTGATTATCAGCTCGGAATCTCTATAGACACAAATCCTCTTTGCATTTAGCTTCTTCAAAATTTTCAATCCTGCAATCAAAGCTTCATACTATGCTTCATTGTTAGAGCAGTCAAAATCCAACTTGTAAGCACATACTCTAACATTACTAGGAACCTTTTCAGGATGGAAAACAGGGCTCCAAATCCATATTCATATACTAGCACCGTCTTTACCAATAGCTCCATCAAATTCCATGCTCCAAAGGCCTTCTTCTTCTTCTTCTAGATGCTGAAATTTTGTTTCTTTCTCCACCTTATCTTGACTGATTTCTGCATCTTTCTGCTGCTCACTGTCCTTTTGCTACTGGTAGGCAGGAAGCTCAAAAATTCTTGTTGCTTTATCCTTCTCCTGTCTAAGGACTTCCCTAAAATTTTCTAAAATTTCAGGTATCTCTTTGCTAGTGATCATGTATTTTATTTTCTTCTCCCTGTATAGTTTTCTCAACTGACCGAACACGGGATGGTGGCATAAGAGAAATCAAGCTAAATGGTCCCTTTCAATTTTGCATCCCATGACCTGGACAAAAGCATTCCAAATCGTGGTGGAACATCGGCAACAACTACATCCATCAAAACATTTTTGGCTGGGATTTGGTCTAAAGATACTACCAAGTCTTTGATAAGACCAATACAATGGACCCTACCAGAGTCAAAGGAATACAAATCATGGTATTTGCGGGTAATATCAAGACCCAACTTCTCCATAATGGCTTTAGGCATCGAGTTATGCGAGGCTCTGGAGTCCAACATGGCATTATGTAAAATGAACTCATGCAATCTAAGACTCAGGTAGAAGGGAGGGACTTCACTCTCTTCCGACTGACCTTCTATGGCTGGGCCAAAAATGAGTTTAGGATAATCATCTTCAACATTTACCATATCTGATATAGAGTCGATTTTCAAAATTCTAGACACCTGATGTTTATAAGTGCTATTTTTCACCAACTCAGTCAAGGGCATAGACACCTTTAGCTTAGAAATTTCATTTTTTAAATTAAAAGATGGGAATTTTTCTACCTCTTTAACTGGAGAATATTTCTTCTCTACTTTCTCCTTTGCTGCGCTATACTGTTTCTTTTCATTTGCAACGTTAATTGCTGAGGATGCCTTGCTGGGAGAAGGATCAGCGGGCTCTTTCCATTTTCTTTGAGTATTTGAGGAGTCGTTTTTTGATTGCAGCTCTTTTCTCTTCTGAATAGGATTGATCGGCACATCTCTATTCCTTAAAGAATACTATTTCTGTTGCGCTGAAAAAGTGTTCATGTATCCTCTTTGATAATCATTGGACTCTTATTCTAACACTACATCATTGGCCAATATGAAATCTTCATCCTTTCGAATGTCTGCAGTCGCTGTATATTCCTCATCTTCTATGAGAAAGATGGGCACACCATCAACAGTGAAAAAATGGTTGGCTTCAATGACTGGATCATCATCATCATCTGTGTCCATTCCTTGAACATAATTTTGCTGTAATGGAGTTATGATCTGCTGTTGTGGCGTAGCTTGGTCATGTGTTCTATGTTCTCTCTGCTTGGTCATGTTGTTGTCCTCTAAAATTTGGATACCTAATTTGTGCTTCAGGTATATCTGAAATATTCAAGCGATCAACCATTTTTTCCACTGTCTGGATCAAAGTTTCCATCTTACTGTCTGAAGGGGATGCCTCTTCTTTCACAATTACTCTCTTTTCAGCTTTTTTCTGTGCTCTCTTGGTCAACAAATTTGCTTCAACGCTCACAGCTATCTTCTGCATGTCTTCAAGTGTGGTAGGATCTCTTTCTCGTAGCTGATACACCATATCAGCGTTGAAACCATCTAGAAACTTGAGTAAAGCTAACCCTATGGGGGGCTTTAGGTTGGCCGGAATAGCATTATATACACCATTAAATCTCACACAATAATCCTGTACAGTTTCACCCACATTTTTTTTAATATTTTCATATTCAGACAAAATTTGGAGTGGGTTCTTCTTTACTTCCCACCGGTCTAAGAATTACCTATGTAACTCTTGCAAAGTGTGGATAGAGCCTGCTGGTAAGGCTCCAAACCATTTTCTAACTTTACCTCTAAAGCTTTGGACAAACAATCTTGTGGTTACATTCTCTGTCTCTACCTCATGAAGATCAAAAAAGTCATTCATTTTATCAACATGCTGCTAGGTTGTGGTGCTCTGAGTGGCATCAAAGATAGGTATTTTACTTTGGTAATCAGCAGGCATATCATTCATATTCTGAGGTAAAACCAAGGGTGTATACCGGGCAGCCATGACTCGAGGTGGATTTACAACAGTGTTTGTGATACTAGGATTCAAGGGAGGTGTTGATGGAGGAGTCAAAAGCTGAGAATTGACTTCTGAAATTGATGGGAATGTTGATGATTTAGGGGAGGAAATGTTGTTTTTGATAACTCTAAAGGCTCAAGGATATTGGTTACAGTGGCAGATGCCTGAGGGGAATTCATAATATAGTCTTCAATTGATGTGCTTGCCCTTTGAACTTCGATATCTATAAGAATTTTTGGATCTAAAACTATGTCATCAAGTGCATTTTCAGATTTACTTCTTAACAAAGAAAGCTCAAAACACTCATCAAAAGAGAGGTCTTATACAAACAACCACTCACTGGGCCAGGTGTGGGATTTGAAAATAGGTCTAGGACTTAGTGAACCTTCTTGTCTTCTGATTATTCTTGGAATGAGATTGGGATTTTCAAACACAGGGGGAGGATTTGGATCAGGGTTGGCCCTTGTGTATCTCCTCGAAGCCAGTGTGGTCAAACTTCTATTTTAAAATATTTTATTTCAGCCTATCAAACTCTGAACCTCATCATCCAGAGTCCAAGAACTTATATGGAAAATATTACTGGGGAGATCAGTCCTTTATGCTAAATATTTCCACAGTATGGTTGCCAGAAATGTTATCACCTAATTTGAACCTTAGGCTGAAAGAAGGCAAATTAGGGTAACCTCAAACCACGCTCAGCCTTGTAGCTAGCCCTACAAGGTCAGGAGAGGGCTCTCTCCAGGAAAAATATTCAATTAAGTATAACAATAAACTAATTTTAGGCTAGGTATAATAATTGGAAATGTTTTTATAAATTTCAGGGTTGTATGGAGTAGATGGGGCAGTTTGAATCTGGGGAATTAAAACAGAGATGCAGAGTATTTCATGGGGCAAGGTAGGCAAGGATTTTAACAATTCAGTTTAAATAATACTTGAATGTTTAATACTGGTGAGGAGCTGAAAAGGGCATAAGAAAATGGATCCTTTTCAAACAGCAAAAAACATAAAGTGTTGAATAATTTCCCAAGGCAAAGCATTATACAATGGATTCTACCTATCTATCTTGAAAGCATTCAACCAGAAATGTGAATGAATGAATGGTAAAAATAACAATTAACAGATGAACACAAAGGAAAAAACAATGCTAAAATCCATACCACAGGGATCCCACAAATCAGAGCTGCATTTCTTTATTAATTCCCTGTCAAAACTGTTACAAATGAAGCACAGAGCATCCTCCAATGATTTCCAACTTATTCCACTTTATTCCCCTTTTTAAAATGATGAAGAACTACATTAAATATACAAAATTTGAGGGGGGGGGGGGTATATCCACAGAAAAAGGAGTTGTTTCACCGGCTCAGAAACTGAAATCTGAACATAGGAAAAAAAACCAACAATATGCCCCTGAAAAGAAGGAGAAACAATACATTTGATCATCTGGAGGATTTGCAGTTACTCAAACAGAGGAGAAGGAAGACAAATTTAGAACCATTTCTCCTTTTTGTCGCTGTTGTCGTGCTATAATGACCTCTGTGTTTATATTTAGCTCTCAGATTTTGACTGTTTCTTCTTCTTTGTTTGAAAATTCCTTTATGCCGATAAATGTCCTTTGGAAACAGTAAAACTAAAAATTTTCCACTTAATGAAGAAAAATCCCCTTTTGAGTAAAAAGAACAAAGGAAAGGATTGGTGGGCCCACGTTGTGATCGCAAATCGCAATCAGAAGAGGGGAGGGGGTGTATCACCTAGTGGAGGGAATGCGATTGGGAATTTTGCGATGTGATAGTGTATAGGGAAAAAGGGAAAATCGCAATCGCAAATCGGAAGGGAAGGGGTGTGACATATATCATAGGAAACGCGCGATGTGATGAAAGGAAAGCCTTTTTAAAACAAAATATGAAAATTTGTTTTAACACAGGGGAAAACCTGTTTTTCTTTGAAAAGGGCGGAAGACTTTAGGTGGGAACGGGAGGGAATCGCAATCGCAATCGGGAAGGGGAGCGAGTGTATTACACAATGGGATTTCACCGATTGCGATGAGTGATATGCGATTAATCGCATCGGTGGGGAGGAGGGAGCGGATTTATGTGCTGGGGGAAATGAAATAATGCGATGCGATGGAGGAAAGGCCGATGCGATAAAAGACTTAAGAAATATTTTAAATCAATTTATGGCTTTACGAAGGGAAAAGAACTTTTATTTGGAGTGGGGCGGAAAGGCCTTATGGTGGGACCGGGAGGGAATCACAATCGCAAATTGGCGGGGAAAGGGAGCAGAGGAAAAGTGTCATGGGAAATGCCGAATGCGATGGAATAACTTAAGAAATCCTTCGAAATTTGTTTATCGTTTTTACAAAGGGAAAACCCCTTTTTGTTTGAAAAGGGCAGAAGGGTTTATGGTGGGACCCAGGGGTAAATCGTAATTGCAATCGGGAATTGGAATGGCGGGGGATGAGTCAAGGGACTGCTGCGAAGTTTGCGATGTGATTACATGTGGGTCGTCAGATCGTTGAGAAGATCAACGGTCGGGATACGATTGGAGGGGGTCAATCGCATCGGAGTTTCTCAATCGGAAGTGGGTCAATCGGGACCATGCGATTGAATGTTGCGATTGGATCGGAGGGAAAGGGTTGCAATAGGAGGAAGGGGATTATAATGAAAAACTTTAAAATTTTATGAAATAAATTCTAAGGGACAAATGAGAAAAAGGGGGGGTAAAGTTAGGCTTTGGGGATTTTCATTTCACTTAGGCATATTTTCCAATCCAGAAGTCAATTTGGGGAGTATAATATACCGTTGAAAAGCTCTTTCCGGGCTCTTTCTGATGGACATACTTAGAACATGATTTTACACTGAAAATTTTGTGGAAAAAACCTCTAAAAGGCAAGGTGGTGGCTTTGTGGAGATAACAACTTCTGAAGTGCAACTTATTACATATGAAGACGTAAAATTACATAAAAGATGATAATAAAAGAAAAGTACCACATTTTCACCTCAAAACATGGTTTTTAGGTGAAAATTACATCGAGCTCAATAGAACAATTCTTTGACCTTTCCAGATACTGTGGCTCTGAGTTTATATGTCCTCCTCATGACCTTGCTGATATTTATTTGACACCTAACTCATTAATTTGACTATGATGAGACCCTAGAACCTAATGAGACCAAACCTATGACCTAATAGTATGAATTGGGAATGAAAGTGAATCGTGACTAAAGACCATAGAGAGGAGAATCAGCAAGTTTTACATGAGGGAAAATTGATGAAAGACCACTACCTCAATGAATCCATGACCTAATGGAATGATGGAAATTTATGGAATGGGACTCCTAATATACAAATGCAAAAGAGTAAGTTTGATCACTGATGGCAATATGACCAGACTGACGCTAACAGTACCCTCATCTAATTTTTGATAGATAAATAGATTTTGGAGGTCCAAAAGCTTCCAATGGGGAGGAATGATCCGGTGGATCAAACTTTATGCTAAAAAAACAAAGTTCTCATAATGCAACAAAACTAGTGTGTTTGCGTAGATCTCGTCATTTTGAATCCGACGGAACTCTTTTCACGAATAAATGATGTCTTATGCTCCTGTAATCATGTTTGGTTTTTTTATGGAAACAACTAAAAAAATGTGTTTTTGGTTGTATAGGGTTGCCCAGTCAACAATTTGTATTGTTGACTAGACCATCACATGGCATGGTGACTGGGATCATTCGTCCCATGGTTGGTATAAATTTAGCATCACCAGATTGGTTAAAGGATGGTGTAATTTGATTGGTTTTAGTTGGAACAACTACGTAATGCCACGTGGGCCAACTAGAGCCTTCCACGAGGCCTCTTGGTGGCCAGTTAAAATTTTGTTAAGAGTCAAGTGCACCCCACAGGAGTCGAACACGGGACTGGCCAACAACAAGCCGAGCACCTTACCATTATCCTATCACATGGGTCTTAATCCATATGGGTCAAAGACTTTATTTAAATATTAATAATGCATTTTTTGAGGAGCGGGTCATGGCTAGCCCCAACCCTGGTCACTGTGCCCACAAGAAATAAGGGGCAAGGGCTTAGCCCCGAACCCATATATGGTCAAAATATTCGGTCCATAGGCGATATTATACAAATTAATGAACCCACAAATTTTTCCAGCAATTAGCCACAATGTCGCTTCGTTAGCAATTTTTGGGCGGATTTGTAGGACGGTTTACAAACAGGTCGAAATTGTAGAACGGATAGCTAATAAACTTGGGGAGATCATAAATTTTGCAGTTTTTGGCCTTTTTGGGAGAAAAAAGAGGCTAGACAGGGGTTTTTGACAGTTCTAAAGCCATTGGAACTATTAGTGAAGCCATTTGAGCACTATAATATGATTTAAACACCATTTTTTGAGCATAATAAAAGAGGCCCAACCATTGGAAGTTGGACCAGGATATGTAGCCCAAGAGGGGTGAACTCCTTCATCATTTGTTGTGTTGAGTTTACTTTTATGGTGATTTTTTCTCTTTTTACTGCAAACACAGAATTTTTTTATTTATGTTATGTGTTTAAGAACTTTACATAAGAGGCTTAAAACCTTAATCAATCACTTGCAAAATTTGACATAATCCTCAAAAATTTCACATATAGATCATCCGTAAATAGGAAATTTTCTGGAAACAAACCTACTAATTCATGTCACGTCACATAATTATTTTTGCTAAAGAGCTTAGCAGTGGGTGCATTGGCATAGTTAACAAGAGGAACTAGAGACGGAAAAATATCCATTATAATGTAGATAAATGTCTTTTAGATTAATCACATCGTTAGGATTAGGTCGACGTTTCGAACCATCTAATGTGGTTCATCCTTAGGACAAGGTGAAGAAAGAAACCGATCTCACCTTTCTAATATTATTTCTTAAATATTTAAAATTTAAATCCTAAAATTTTAACATTAACCCCCCCCCCCCCCCCCCCCCCACCCATTACTTATTATAATAACTTGAATTTAATTATAAAAATTTTGAATTATTATTTGTTATATTTTCTTATAATATCTTAAAAAATGTTAAAATTATATATTTTTAACTAACTAGTCAAATAACGGCTAGTTTCTACCAGCTAGTTTCAGTAGCTAATTCCGGGAAATTTCGCATCCCTACTATTTATTCATTGAGATCATTTTCTTTCTTAACCTTGTCCTGAGGATGAACCACATTAGATGGTTTGAAACTTCAAGCTAATCCTAATGATGTGATTAATCTGAAAGACATTTATCTACATTATTGATCATAAAAGTCTTAGATCTAACATACCCATTATAATGTGAAATTTCGCATCTGATCATGAAATTATAGTAAGAAGGTTAGAAGGGGTTCATGGTTGAATGTATTTAATGGTATATGGACCTTGGGAAACAAAAAAATTTCATAAAACTGGCATTCAACACAAATTTTGTACCTTAGACTATTTTTGGTTTGCAAAGAAAATCAGTGAAAAACATAGTCTCCAAGACCCCCTCCGTACAAGTGACAAGTGGATGAAAAATAGCAGTGATGCAACATGAAGACAACATGGCCCAACCATAAGATGAAATGTGGTAGGTAACATGGAAACATATAATGACATGGCACACTATACATGTGACATGCGGTAGGTGTTTTTGGCATTTTTGGGTGGCCAAATGGACCAAATCTAGCTAACATGTGACACCATTTACAAGATGACAAATGGCATGTTGTAGACATAGGACAACACATGACAATTGAAATGGATGATATTTCATGGTATATGGTGATTTGTACTTGTGGAAATGAGGTGGAAAGAAAGGCCACAAAGCACGACCGTTGAATGAATATTCAATGACCATGATTTATTATAGTCATAAAGATATGACGACCCAGTTCAACATCGGATGAGAACGTTCATGGAGGTTAATGTACAAACCACAACTTGATGGATCTAAGAACCAAGAAATGCCTTGATCCAATGGCTCATATCTACATCAGGATCTATACATGCACAAATTTTATGGATAATGTTTGGTGCAATGAATGATGTCAACTAGTGACATGGCATATTATTGGGATTTGTGACCAGGGGTTAGTTTGTAAATTATTTTATGTGCTAATGATTTTTTTCTAGAAAATGGGTGATGACTAAGCAGTGGGCCCTTTCAACGACTGGAATCTGAGCCTTCGGGTGTCCTGCAAGAGCTTAATGGAGAAAACCCCTCAATAGCTAAATTATGAGTTATAATGCCTTTGGTGGTAAAGGTAAGGCTCAAGCCTTCGAGCATATAAAATACAAACTCTAAAAACTTAAGGGCACAAAGTTTCTCAAAATTTGGTGAGGGTGAGTGCTCTCTCCACTTAGTCTATGGTATTGACTCAAGGTTATATGGGTAGAACATTATCATCCAAGGAGTTATGATACTCTCCAATAACCAGTACATGGTTTCTTGTCATGGTCTCATGCTTTAAAGTGTCAAAGTTAAGGGCACAACATGATTCTAAATTTTTAGTTCAACGCATTGAAGTAAGAGAATATATTTAAATAGAACAATGCACCTAAATAGAATTAAGTATCAGTCTAACAAAGTTAAACTTAGAGTAAATCTTGTTGTTGAAATAGAAAATAGAATTTGAATAGAATAGTAAACACCAATTAATTTAAAGAAAAAAATTGAATTAAAATTGGTTACTAAACCCAAAATTAACAAATAAATTGAATATATAAGTTTCTCTAAAATATATATATAAACAAAAACAACATTATATAAAAGGCATCTGGTCATAGGTATATGAGATAGGTGTATCTTGAGTGATCAGGAGCTCATGACCAAGTGTCGTAAAATGGTCAAAAATGAAGGTGCTCAGAACTAGTTTGAACCTGAACGACCGGATAGAGCTCGTCTTCCTGATTCCGGCGCCGCGAACGGTTCGAAAAATGGTCTCTGTATGCAGAAGTTATTCAAGTTCAAAGTTTTGTCAATTTCAATTAAAAAGGGCAAATTTGACTTTGGAAAAAATTTTATTAAAAAAAGAATATTCCACAGAATATTCTGGGAATATTCTGTGGAATATTTCGCAGAATATTTTGGGGAATATTCCCATGGCAGCCAATCATAAGGCGCCACGTGGCTAGCCCGGAGGCCGCCACGTGGGCCCCAAAGTGGAATGAAATGGCGCATTGTCAAAACTTTTTATATGGTCGCGGATGGGATTCGAACAGGTGACCACAAGGTTCATAACACAGCGCTTTCACCAACAGGCCACGGGTTCATGTGTTGATATATGGGCGGCACAAATGGTTTTTAATGTGTGTGGGAGTTTGGGCAGGGCCCGAAAGGGGGCCAGCCCCCTTCCCATAAAACCACGCGGCGGAACCAAAGCTCAACAAACTCGGCGCGCATATACCGGCGGATATTTCAAACTATGGTTATGGTTATAGTGGGATTGTTAATTATTAAACATTGAATTTATTTAAACCGTTTAATATTCAATGTAAACAGTTTCACAACCGACGCATATGAACGCGGGAACCGTAACACTTAATTGCCAACGTTTAAAACGCGCGGCCTTATTTGGTGGTTCCGCCCTTATTTTTGCGCCACCGCCTTAATTGGTGGCATTATCTGCAGTCTTTCCACATTTAGTGGAGATTTTTTAGCCCAAACTGGCAGTTTACTAAATGTGCCATAACTTCTGCTAGGAGAGGCTTTTGAAGACGAATTTTTATTTTTATTTTGGGGTAGAGAGCATTCTGGAGCTGTTGGAGGTGTCTGCAGAGCCATCAGGGCATTCTATCTGTGAATTTTACAGCGCTTTTGACAGTGGAGCCATCAGAGCTAAAGGGAAAGATTGCTGCATTGGGCTACCTTCCTCCAATGGAGGTGAATTTGTAGTCTATTTATACTGATTTGGATCTTCTGAGTCTGTTTTAGCAGTCTATTTTCTCATTAGAGGAGTTTATACAGATGTAATCTCAATTGAAGCCTTTAATCAAAAGAGGACTAAGCCTAATTAGAGGCTTTTGGACCAGCGGAGGTAGCCCAAGAGAGGGGTGAACCGCTTAAACAAATATCTGCTGTTCATCTGTGTGTTTTGGCTGTTTATTTCCAGATTCTGATAGTTTAAACAGTAAAATTTCATAAGCATGCTTTCCAAAAACAAGTTTATACAGTAATCAAAACTTGTTATTTTAACATCAAACCTCTACACACCAATTGCAGAACATATGCTCTTGCTTATTCACACTCAAAAACAGATCAATGAACACTTTGAATTTAAAAACAAAATACTTTCATTGATCTTGATATTTGTGTTTACATATTATTTCCTTAGGCAGAGTCTGTAGAGGGCCAGGTAGCCTCTGGAACTCATCCTCTCTTTAGAGGTGACATGTCCAGTGAATGCCCTTACAGTCCATCTCTGTATAGGAAATAGTTTATTCTCACATTTTCAAGAGGTCACTTGGAGTGTATAGCTCAATTTAAAATTATGAGTATTTGCACTCATTTTCTTAAATGAAAATGGATACCTTGCACCCTTAAACAAGTACATTCCATTTTCAGATCATTGAGAGAGAGCAACAAATTGGTGTTTGAAGCGTCTAATAAGGCCAAGCGTCTAAGGAGGCCAAGTGAATGAGAAGGCTAGATGTAGGAGAAGGAAAAGCCTTTTAAGAAGGCCAAGAGATGTGAAGGCAAAATGTTGAAAGGGATGAGACGGTGGAAGACTAAGTTGATGAAGCATATATGAAATGTTGTGATCAGACTGAGAGAGGAGAGTTGCATAGCAGACAAAAAGTCATAGGATTCTGAGTTGGATTATGAAATATCAAGAAAAATGAGAGTTGTGGAAAAAAGTACTAGAATCAATATAAAAGTGCGCGTGTATATAGAAATTTGAAAATTTATGAAGAAAGGATCTTCATGGTTTAGTAGGTGGTGCTTGCACATTAAGGAGTTGATGGTTCCTTCAAATGGGTGCCTGAGAAACGACTTGGGGGTTAGTGCCTCCTGCAAGTAGTGACTTGAAAATAAGGGAGTTGCTGCTTCCTGCTAGTTTGTGCCAAAAAAAAAAGGGTTAGTGCTCATGTGAGTGGGTAACTGCGAATGAGGGAGTGGTTGCTTCCTTAGGGTTGGTGCCAAAAAACATAATGTAACAACAAGTTGGGGCTTTAATTTACAAAAAGAACTAAAAAAATATTTTTGGTTTTATACCTTTATGGGTTTCTATGTATATTTTGTGTCTATGTGTGTTTCGTATGTGTATGATGTTTATGATGTCAATGTGTGATTTATGATTTGATCTATGGTGTTGCATACTTGTTTGATGGACAAGTAAAGTGAAACTATAAATTGGAAATAGTTGTTTAGATTGGCCATGATACTAATTCACCCCCCTCTAAGTATTATCCTTCTTATAGGTCAATTTTGGCATCATCCCCCAAGACCTGGTCAAATTGGACATCATCCCCAAGACCAATGAAATAGGGTCTATCATCCCCTTATATTTCAGTTGCTATATGCCCTAACTGAAGACATTTCATTCATGGCTTCTATTTGTGAGATTTCCAAGGTTTCAAGTATATGGTATATCACCTATTGACTCACCAATGCTCACCTACAAGGGACTAACTACATTGCAGTGCCCAATCCTCCATGCAAGGGTGCATTGCAGTGCACTTCTCAACACTCAAGGGTGCGTTGGTCACCTGGGAGTGGAATTCTCATTGTTTCGGGAACCTCCACATGGCTAGTGCCTTCCAGAAGAGTCCATGTGTTTCAAAATTTGAATCCAAGTGTCCATCTAACATTTCTGAACGTGTAAACATGTCTTGCCTATTATTTGAAAATCATTCATTGAGAAACTACCATCAGTTTCCCTATAAATTGAGCAGTCATCCTAGTGCTAGGGAAGGAATAAATTTGGTAAAGTTATGTTGTTGGATTCTCATTTGATAAGAATGTGAAAGTACTAATATGATGCTATATGTGATGAGGCTGGAGTGAAGTTGGAGTAGGTTGACGAAAAATTGATCCATTGGTTGTAATCTTCCCCTGCTACTCTTTAATAAGTATTGTTGTTCATTTTCCCATAAATATGTCTCTATTTCTTGTGTAATGTATTCTTGAATGATGTATGTATTTTAGATCTAATCGATTTTATTTGAGTAATATAAGTAGATATCATGTATATTTCATGTTGTTAGTTGTTATCTATTTTTTTTTGCAGGAATCGATTTAGCGACTTGAGCTACATTGAGAGCGACGGCAACAACGACAAAGGGAGAAGGAGAAGCGAAAGAATCACAATTAGGCTTATTTACCATTCTGTATATCTGCTTGTTTTAGAGAAAGTGATAATTATTATTTCCTTTGTTGTTCTACGTGACAAACACCACACTTAGAGAATTTGGTTTATCCGTAGATCACAATTCCGTATAAAAAATTGGCGACTCCACTGGGGAGTATCCTATCATTTTTTTGACTCTGTTTATCCTCATTAGTAGCATCTACTTTCAATTATGAGTCATTTGAATGAAAAAATTGCATTAGAAGTGTGTCTAGCTACTTGATTTTCAATCTGAGCTATGCCCAATGCATTATTGGCCAAGACATAGTGCACTGTCTCCCACTCAAGGGTGCTCTGCAACGCATTATCTCCCCTTAGAGACTGTACTACTCCCTCAACCAACCAAATCTATCTAAATTTTTCATTGCTTTCAATCTCAGCCACTTGTTTTTTGTATTCTCAGATGTCTGATACCTCTTAGAGACCAGTAAAATTTCATGTTCTTCCTCCTTTTAAAAGTAAATTTGTTCAATGTCTCTTTAGTGTTTTTCTTTATCATTGGAAAATAAAATTCAAAGTATTTAATTTTTGCATTAGATCAATTCTGTTTTTGAAAAGGAAAATTTTGTTTCATTCCTCGTTTCCTGTAGGAAAATTGTAGTTCCATTCTTCATTTTCCTAGGAGAAATTGTTGTTTCATTCCTCGTTTCTAATAAGAAAAAAATTGTTTGATTGATTTATGCATATAGTTTCCTTTCTTTTATTCACATTAAGGGAGCTGAAAAGAAAAACATGCATGTGCATATTGTTATCACTTTATTTATAAGATTGGAAAGACTAAATTATAAAGAGCAACATCAAAACCACTTGAAGCCAAGGATCTAGCCCTCCTAGACTCAGAGAGGGATCTCTTTATAAGATTTAGATTTTTTTTAATATTTTCTAATTGTGAAGGGTTGCTTGTTTGATTTTTCGTGGCTAGATTTAAGGGGTTTTTTTTCTAAACAATTTCCATTGGCCTATGGAGTTGAAATAGGTTGGGCATATGCATCAAATCCTAGAGCAAATGCAAGGTAAGCCAGCTACGAATACTGGTGTTTATTAATTAATGGAATTATGAGATGGATAAAGGTGCTTTCAGTAATGAATTAAGAGAAATTAAGAATTCTTAAAACATACATTAGAGGAAAAAATTTAAATTGTAAAGATAATTAGAATTAAGGTACTATGAACAGTAAATCGTAATATAACCTTCATGTTTTACAATTAGAATTTAAATGGTGCACATGAAAATATTACAGTGGAAATACATAAAGCATGAACAAGGAAAAACAACACCAGGACACTACAACACATGAATCTTGCAGACTGATCTCTTTATTGATACTCCATATGCAAAAATTACAAGTTCTTGCAATGAAAAGTGCTTACAAAACTAGGGTCCAACCCTTATAACTGAATGAAAATTTACATTTAAACTACTTAAAACTGATTGTCATTATCAGAAGGCCAATTAGTTCATTTATTACAAAAGTAACTGAAATTTGGTCTATGCGTCTCATGCATGGATGTGTTGTGACAGTTTTTAACAGATGTCTAAAGCCATTGTGGAACTATCGTTCATTGTAAAGGTGCTTCTAACAAATGTCTGGCATCCTTGTGAATCCATTATTTAGTGTTGTAGCGGTCTGCTGTGCTGGTGAATTTGCTACTGCTGAATTGCCCTGAGACACTGGATCTGCCGACGCTGGCAATTCACTGAGTTGTATACTTTTTCATCATGCTAAGTTTTCATCCTTCCTGGAGTCTACATAATTTTTTCCAATTCTTTGGAGTCAAAATCTTAGTTTTGTTCAATTTTTTGTATACTTCATCGGTCTCAGTGTACTTCACAAACGTTGGCCTCAACTGAAAAATGTGCTTAATCACATGCTATATGAAGACATCGTTGTTGATGGCTTCATAAAATGCTTTCCCAGTCATAGTGTTCATCAGATTTGTGAGGTTGGATGTGTCCTTTGAAATCTTTGTGAGCCTTTTTACATAATTAGTCCTAGGAATCAGCTTATCATTGATAACAAATAAGGAAGGCAATCCATTTTTTTCAGTGGCTCAATCCTATTGAAAAATCTACTTAATCCAATCTCCAATTGATGGCATCTTTCGTCTAGCTGTGTAACTAGACCCTTTTTGTTCAACACCTTCTTTACCTCAAGTATAGTGTTTTTTCTGTCTGCCACTTCCACTTTCTCCAATTCATGACCGCTTTCAAAATTTAGGAATATGATGATGCTGTTGGAACTTTGTGGTTTATCCCCAAGTTCCTCATTTGTTTTCTCAATGGAAAATTTTACAAAATCAATTAGATCCCTCTGTTCAAAAATAATTTGAATTGATGGCCATATCATTCACAGATTCAATTATATCCAACCATATAATTTTTTAAACTCTTCCTACCATGCTTCCAATTGAGGACTCCTGAAGGGACTTCTGTAAACTTTCATTTAACTTTTTGCTAATCTGCAACTCTATGGCATGTCTGAATATTTCCTTTTGAATTTCTCTTGCAAGTCACTGAGTTGATCTTGCATCTTTTTAATTTTTGTTGTTTGTAAGGACATGTTCTCCATTGCTTTGGCTAGCTGCTTAGTGATTTCCCCTGGTGCACCTATAGATGTTGTGGTTGTTGGAATCACTGTGAGAGGAATTGCTTGTAGGGGAATCATGGCCTTAGTTGCTTCTTTTGTTGCTCCCTTCACTGCATCTCTTATTTCTTTCTGTCTTTCCTTTATAATTTTATCCATCTCACTCTCAATTTTCTTAATTTTTTTATTTGTTCAAAAATCAAATGCAACATTTCTGCCTTCTGTGTTTTAGTTGCTTCTATCTCCTTGGCCATAGGGTCTTCTGTCACTAGCATCTTAAGTTGCCTCCTCAAATAATCTATGTCTGCATTCTTCTTCCTCACAAGTTTTTCTTCCACTGCTATGTTTGATGGATTGTACCCGAGTTTCATCACTAAATCCTCCAAATATTTTATCCTTGAGTCTTTGGCCATGGAGAATATATTTTCCACCTTCAATTGTGACTGTCTGTTGGACAATGTCACTTGTAGCTTTGAGAGGCTCATGTTTGTACTAGTTAGCGTGGAGGAGATCATTTCCCTTCTCTGTTTGTGAATCTCCATCTGCCATGTTGGATGAATGTTATTTGTGTCAAACTCAAAAGAGGTCTTCTTATAGTCTGTTTCACCTTTGGGTTGAGGAAGTTGTGTTTCTAAGAATGACATATTCATTCTTCCCTTCTCAAAGTCAATGGTTGATATAAGTCTACTCTTGGATCTTTCTGTTTTTTATCAAAATTGATTATATGTTTTGGTCTTTATAACCTCATTCCTTCTTTTGATCTCCCTGAATGTGTCATAAATATCTTCCTCCTTTTTCTCTACAGTGGACATAGATGTTGGAGTCTACACATTCTGTTATTGGAAAGGCACAGTGGAAGAGGATGTTGAGAAGGTTGTTTGGCCCCCTGTTGGAGATGAACTTGGAGAGTCTCCAATTGCGATGACAGTTTTTTGGTCCTTCTCACTACCCTGGTTGAGGGCCATGCAGATTTGGCCCTCTTCCTGGATTTCATTTTTAATTATTTAGTGGAGGAATCAATGTCCATATATGTTTGATCCTCCTTGGTCTTGCTGCTTCCTATCTCCTTTTCAGGCTCCTTTCCTTTGTCATCCTGAACTCCTGCAACTTTCCTTTCTTGTGAAGTTGGTGTTTGAATTCCTGAAGTAGAGTTGACTTGCTCTTCTGCCTCCTGGAGTGTGTCTGCCACCCATTATTCTTGGTTCATTTACTTTACTATCTCCAATTTGTGGGTATGAATGTAGGGCGTGGACTTGTTTTCCACCCTCTTCTTGGAGATTATCCCCATTGGATCATAGGACCAAGTGAAAATATGTGTGAACTTCATCTCCTTTAACATTTTATCTACCTCATCCCCTACTGCCCTGTTGTTGCAAATAAATAGACCAATTTGTGATTTGATCCTGAATTGTGACTTCTTTTTGCCAGAGATGAAATGCACCTCATCTGCATCTATCATTTGTCTGTTATACTCAACCGCAAAGATTCTCATGGATAGGTACTTGGGAAATTTATAGGGGTCCAATTCACTTCCATAAACTCTGATCTTTGTGTAGTTTTGGTATAGGTACCAATCTGTTGTTCTGATCTGCTCTGTCAACTGCATCACCTTCTTGATTTCCTCACTGATCCTTGGCTCTGTGGTACTGTTGAGTGCACAGATTGCTGGATGAACAAACAGGTATACAAAACTCTTGTAGGAATAATTTTCTTGCTCCTTCCTCAATAAAGTTGTCCAGAAAATTATAGACTGGGATTGAGATTCATCATCCTACTTCATCATGACAAATTGGAACTTGATGGATTGAAAAAAGACAAACATGTACACCAACATAGAGGTGTATTTGAATACCCCTTCTCTCTAGAACTTCAAGAACTAATCACGAATTGCATCAGCCAAAAATTGAGCATAGTTGAACATAACATTGGTATTAGCATATGAGGAAAGGATAGACAAGAAAACAATTATGGCTTCATCCACCCACTGATCATTATGATATACTAAAAAATAAGATAAAGCAGTGATAATGTGCTTGGTCCTATCCGGGAAGGTGGATGATGGATATGGGGGATTCTTTGTAGGCTTGGTGCATTTGTGGCCATGAAAAGCTCTAAGGTTTTGGCCCTGCTAGCAAAATATAACCCTTGTTATAATCCTATAAGGGCCTCATATGAAAAAGGGATAGTGTTCTCAACAATGGGGGCTTGCATCATCTCTTGAATGGATTGGCATTGATGTAAAATAAATCTCTCCTGCAGGTTTTACTATGGATCTTCGGTTAATGTCATAGCATGATTGAAATTTTATGATTAGCTCAGGGTAGCTATGGGTTTTAGGAAAGATGTAATATGGAAGCTTGGTCTCACACAAGATGATATCATCTGCTTCATCAAGGATCTTATTCTCGATCCGGCAGTAGACATCTAACATGTCAAAATCTGACTCTGTCTCATGGATTTTGTAGTCTCTCTCAGCCAGGGGGATATGATCTAAGCCTATCTGAGGATATACCATGGGATTGAAAGGTTGTTGGTTCACCTTGGGAGGCATGATTTGTCTTCTATATCTTCTTTCTCAACCTGTAATGAAGAATGGGTTGTAAGAAAAAGGGAGTAGAGAAAGGAAAACGATACATATCAGCATTGGGGAAGGGATATGATAGAAGGGGTCGTGATCGGGACTAAGCAGTCGAAGGAGAGCTATAATCAGGTTCATTGAGCACTTATAATCTCTCCTTTGATGAATAATAACACTTCAACAATGGTGACTAATCCGTGATTTATCTATAAATATCTCCAAATCCAACGGTTACAGTAATTCAACAGGATCATCAAGGTAAACTCTACTTTAGCGGTGAATTTGGGCTTTAACGTGTAATTGGGGGTGAATGTTGAGTTGGTGTAGGTCTGTTGGATAATCGGCCAACCATTCATGGTGCAACAGACTACTGGAGGAAAGAGATGTGATGTGAGGAGCGAATAGATGATAGAGAATGCGGCCCAACAACATGGGTAATAGTTAAACAGAGCAGCAGTTTGGTTGACGACGGAAACTACTTTCGAAAGGGGTCGAAGGTGGTGAGTGGTAATGGAGTGGGGGGGGGGGGTGAGAAAAATCATGATCGTGCCACGTATCAAAGTGGGCGGTAATATATACTCCCCATTTTGGACCCGCCCTTTTTTAATGTCTGGCGGCTGAGGGGGGGCTGAAATGGAGTGAGGGTCGTCGAATGTGGGGTGAAGAGCGGAGATGGCAGAAAAGGTGGAGGTTGTTTAGTGCTTGAAGTGATGTGGTGATGGGATGTTGGGGTTGGTCGTCGTGAATGAGCGTCAGGGATATGGTATGACTTAGGATAAATGCAAATAATGTGGGTTTGGGGGTTTTAAGGCCTTTCATAAATTTAGAGTCGGAACTTAGGATAGCATGTGACATAAGGTATGCCCAGATGACATCGAAACCAAACCTTTAAAACATTTCCCCTTTCCCATATTTTTAGCAGTAATGAATCTTTGTCTTGGCCTTCTTCTTAGAACACAATGAAACTGGGATGTTATACCTTGGTCGAATAATCTTCACATTGGCCTTCCATCCTTCCTCTTCAACCTATCTACCTACCCACAGCTACTCATCTAACATTTTCTCTTCTTTTTCAGGGTGCATTTGGACTAGCAAACCATTAAATCCATTTTCTTTTGAATTTCTATCCTAACACCTATCCTTATTTCAGCCATCAGCTCAGCGTAAACTATTCATCCAATTTCATTTTCTACCTATCTACTAATAATCCAAGATTAAATAGTTTGGAAAATATTTATTCTCTAACCTATCAACAGCAATTGAAAAATTGTCCAATCATGATTAAACTGTATTATCGGACAAAAAAATCTAATGAGTAGTGGCATTTTAACTTGCAGTACTTTCAATTTTATTTTTTTTTGGGGTTCTTCTTTCTTTTTTCCTTTTTCTCTTTTTTTTTCTCGCTTTTTTCTTTTTCTCTATTTTAATACCCTCTTTTCTTTATTTTTCATTTTTTCTTTTTATTTGAAATCATTCGAATTTTGAAAAGCCTTTCAATAATGAAAGCCTTGCAATAAATATGAAGTATCCAGTCACCTTGAGATCCTATAATTTATAGGGTACTAACAGTGGCTCCAACTCGAGATGGCACTTCTTAAAAAGAATTGTCAAGTACTTGAGACCAGTAGCCTGGGATGCTCCTTTTTCTGCAATATTTAACTAATTTCCTTTCTTCTTCCAGTAATTTCATTTCTATTTTTATATATGCTCGTTGAACGAGGATTAGGGCCTTCACTTTGGCCTTCAACCTTACCTGATGAATTATTGAAAACTGTAAGAATATGGTATTTACAATGGTGAAGCTCTAACCTGAGTTTTTAGAAGAAAAAATGTTTTAGCATCCTGCCATTGACAGGACCTCCAAATACTTTTGTACCATCCAACTCTTTGATAAAATAATAATTATTTCCCCTGAAAGCATGAATGATGTATGGCCCTTGCCAAATATTATCAAACTTTCCATGTTTGCCTTTATCCTCTCTTCTAGAATCCGATTTCAGAACTTTATCCCCTAGATTGAAATCATTGGCCTTGGTTCTCTTGTCAAAGTTATTTTTTATATTCTCTTGCATCACTTGTGTTTTGTTGTAAACCTCTTCCCTAGACTACTGTTGTTGAATGGTGTCACTTATCCTCCTTTGGATGTCATTGGGTTCAACTTGGACTTCTTGTATTATCTTCATTAATGGAACTCCCAAGGAAGAAGGAAACACTGCATCCATTCCATAAACCAATTGGTATGGAGACATGCCAATTGACTTCTTTGTGGTGAGCCTATCTACCCAAAGAGCATTGATCAACTTATTGTGCCATGATTTCTTAATTCTCCTCCAGAATATTTTTAATGATGTTCACCAGAATTTTATTTGAAGATTCAAATAGTCCATTACCTTGAGGGTAATAGGTTGTTGAATGCCCCAATGTTATATGATACATGTGATAGAAATCAACCATATTTTTGGATCTAAAGGCTGCAACATTGTCTATAATGATTTTTCTAGGGAAACCAAATCTAGAAAGGATATTGGTCTCTATGAATTTTATAATCATAGAGTCAGTGGCATTTCTAGAAGGGGTGGCCTCTATCCACTTGGTGAAATAATATGTAGCAGTAAGGATCCATTTATGTTGGGCAGAGGATGGGGGATGAATTTTTCCAATAAATTCTAGTCCCTATTACTGGAAAGGGATTTCTACAGAAATAATTTTCAAGGGTAAGGGCCATAGCTTTATCTTTCCTTCAAAGATCTGACATTTATGACATGCATTAACCATCTTATGGACATCAGGAAAAAGGGTGGGCCAATAAAAACTAGCTCTCATGATCTTGTTGGCAGTGGTTTTCCAATAGAGATGGCCACCACAGTCCCCTCAATGGAACTCTTGCATTACTCTATTTCCATCATCCTTCATTAAACATTTAAGAAAAATAACTCCCATATCTTTCCAATATAAAACATTGTCCAAAATGCATAATTTAATAGCTTTAAGTTTTAGAAATCTAGCCTTGATTTTAGACAAACAAGGAGGAGTAGTTAGATTTGGCAATACATACAGAATATTAGCATACCATGGAGAATTCAGGAATGCTTCATCAATCGGTGCAATTGCCATTTCCTCTTGATCATCTAATGAGTGTACCATGTTGATGTCTAGTGTGTGAAAGTTAGATTCTTCCATAAATTTAGCTAATCCTTGTCCCTTAATCAACTTGGTAGGCTTGATTTCCAAATCATATTCTAAGATCACTGTAATCCATTTCCCTCTTTTTCCATCAGGACCATTTTTTGTTAAGATATCTTTGACAACTAAATTTGGAACATAAGAAATGATATGTGAATGTAAAATATAGACTCTAAAATCTTTCAATGCTTTAACCAATGCAAAAGTCTATTTTTCCATGATATTTTATTTCAATGACACATCTCTTAATGCCTTGATCAAAAAAGATATGGGTTGCTCCTGTCCTTCACTATTTTTTTGTAATAAAACAACAGCAATAGTATGTTCAGAGGCAAAAGAAAAAATCATGAAATATTTAATGAAATCCGGACTGATTAGTATTAGGGATTTTGTCAATGCTAGCTTGACCAAATCAAAAGATTTTTTTGCTTCTATGGTTCATTTTATTTCTGATCCCTTCTTGAGCATATCAGTGATGTTCCTTAAAAGTTCTACTAAGTTGGGTATAAATCTCCTTAGGAAGTTGATTTTACCAATGAAGGATTGGATTCCCTTTAGATTTCTAGGATGGATGATTTTTAATATTCCTTCAATTCTGTTAGGGTCAATTCTGATTCCATCCTTAGAGATAATATGACCTAACAATTTTCCTTCTTCTAATCCAAATAATGTCTTCTTAGGATTAAGGGAAATTCCAAATTTTCTGCAGTGTTCAAAAACTCTTCTCAAGTGTGCTAAATGTTCATCATTAGTTTTAGAAAACATGGTGATTTCATCTAAATAAATCACAATAAAGTGGCCAATGTCATCAGCAAATGCAATGTACATGGCCCTTTGAAACTTAGCTCCAACATTCATTAATCTAAATGGAATCTTCACATACATGAATGATCTTAAAGGAGTGTATTAGTTCTGATGCGCTAAGTGTCCTTTCATTTAAATAAACATGTACAAATGGTCTCCATAAGTTTGCTTAAGGTATCAGAGTTTTAACCATGAAATATGGATGAATTAGTGAACTTTAAGCATGTAAATAAGCCTTAAAAACACTGAACAATAGTGCATAACAAAGAAAAACATTCACACATAAGTTTTACACAGTAGGTATGATGAAGCAGTTCACCCCTCCTAGGCTACATCTGTTGGTCCAGCTCCCAATGGCATGTCCCTCTTTGTCATTATGCTCAAAATTGTAAATTACATATGTTTGTAGGCCTCTAATGGTTGTTTTCTATGCACCAATGGTTCCAGAATTCTCAAATTAGTCTAGGTAGACTCTTGTTTCACCAAAATTGGTCGAAAATTGACCTCCCAATGCATTTTTCCCATTGACAGCTAGAAAAGCTCCACTAAATGTGGAGACTAGCAGTTTAACTGCAGATAACTTAATATTTTAACCCAATTTTTGGGGCACACTCCAAACCAGGCAGGCGGATAACTTTGAAATTAAATGGTGAGTGGCGGGGTGGTCACATGCCACCCCCGCTGAATACTCCATTAATGGTTTAGAAACCCATTCGTTGATGTTGGAACCCCGCGTTATGCGGTTTCATAACCTTCCACATTATGTCATCGCACTAACCGTCGCAATAAACCTTAACTCTTCAGAATGTGAACACCTCCCATTCTCCCCCGGTAGTTATGGTTTATGAAACCATTTCATTGTAGGTTAAACGTTACAGTTATATGTGATTGTTCTTCATCGCAATGGTTATGTGCTATCGGTTAATGCGAAGGCTGTGGTCCTGGCCTTGGATCATATGCGAGGGGGGGCTGGCCTCCCAAGCCCTCAATGCATGTTTTAATAAAATTTAAATATAGCGGACAACTTATAGAGTTAAGTAACACCCCACAGGCGGAACAGGAAGAAGTGTTGCGTGCAAATAGGAGGTTGTGGGTTCAACCCCCGTCGACTCCACAAAATTTTACATCAACCTTGTGAGGACATTTGGCGACCTACGAGCTTTCCACGTGTTATCACCCAAAAAATGAAGCATCATTTAACAAATTCATATAGGTTCATGTGTCAAAGGTAGGGTTGTAGGATTCATTTTTAATATACTTGGTCACGGAAAATTTTAAATTTTTCTTGTTTAAGCTTACCATAATGTCCAAACCCACTCACTTTCAAATACCCTCATGTCACATCACTCATAATTTTCTGAAAAATTTCAATTCCCAATATTTTTGTACCGAAATAATCATTTTAGCCAAGAAACCATAGTTTCGTTGTTAAATACACTGAGAAATGTCACTTTTCGCTACGAAACTGTTGATAATTTCATAGCGAAAACACCCAAATTTACACTAAACACACTATGAAAGTGTGGTTTTTTGTCTGTCTTGTTAGATTAGCTGTTAGGTGTCATAATATCGTTGGGAAAGGGTAAGTTAGATACCAGAGTCATTGAGGGATAACATCAAGGTACATGGTCAGGTCTGAAGTCATCATCACCATTTTAGGCATGTATGAGTCAGCATTGTCTTATGAGTGGACATCAAACTTCAAAATCTTTCCTAATTCAATCATTTCTTATTCTTCGTTTCTTCTTCGCATGATATCAAGCTCTAGAGAGCTATTACATTGAGCCAAAGTTATGCCTGGTGTTTCCAAGGTTTACAAATATCACTAATCAAGCGAGGCTGAAAACTATCAAGTGAGGTTGAGAACTATCAAGCGAGGCTGAGAAGGCATTAAATAAACCATGGCAGAAAAAAGAAGGACAAATGAGGGTGGAAAATGTCTGAGATATGAACCAGTAGATATGAATCTGATCAATGAAGACCCAACAACTGTAGAAGTCTTCAGAAGGATATGTTTCTTACAGCTTTTTGAAATATTACAAGGCTTCCATGTACAATTTTCCAAAGAATTTGCTTTAAAATTCAGTGGAACGACTACCAAAGTGGGGATGCTTAATATTTCCATTACACGAGAGGTCATTGCAGTAGCAACAGGGATTCCAAGGGGACAGGAGAAGTGGTTCAAAGGGTTAAAGTTCAACATGGAGTAGTGCAAATAGTTTATGGAGCCAGAAAACAGTGAAATGGACCTTACTAATGTTATTCCAAGGAGCTGCATGAATGATAACTACTCAAAAAAATTTCTTATCATCCAAAGGTATTTTACTTGTGAAGGAATATATCATAAATTCTACTCATACCACTTCAAGCTACTCCTACACTTTACTGGTAAGATATCTCTTGATCTACCTTTCTATTTACATAGAATTTTATCAAAAATGGCAGACAAGATCCAAGAAAAATCTGAAAGGAGTGAGACATCATTGTTTCATCATGGTTTAATTAAATCGTTGGTTTTAGATGAGCTCCAAAGAATAGGCAGAGAATGGTCTTCATTTTTGTTTGTTAGTGGTTTTGAGTTGGATGCTCTTACTCCTTCAAGAACTCCTAAACCTAGGAGGATCCCATCACCCTTGGTAGCAGAACCAAGTGAACTATTGGTGGCAGAACTAAGTGAGCCAGCAAGAGTAGAACCAAATGAACCAATCATGATGGAAACATAGCAATGTCCCACCTACAAAACAGAAATCAAAAGTGGTCAAACCTACAAAACAAAAACAAGTTGTAAGTAAACAAGGAACCAAAAGGATGACAAGGAGTCAAACAGTGGCTTTAGAAGACAAAACAATGGTTGTAGAAGATAGAGCAGTAGCTAAAGGAATCTAGAAGACATATTACATGCCATTGACATAGAAGAGGCTCCTATAGTCCAAGCTGAGGATATAGAGGAAGGTGGACAGAAACTAAAGAAGGCCAAATCTGCAAAGAAACTAGAATTTGAAGGAGAAGATGCAAATTTTATGTTCCAAGCAAGAAAACCCATGACAAGGCATGCTAGAAAGCTATTAGAGAGAAGTAAAGAGGTTCATCTACCTACTGAAAAATTCCAGCCACCACAAGACACCAATGATCTTTCATCACCTGCAAAGAAAGATACAGTTAGAAAATCAAAGAAAGGAAAAGAGAAAGTAATGGAAAAAACAAAGTTTGAACTCCTTGAAGAAAAATTGAAGTTGGCCAACCATGAGATTTTTGTTATGAAAAAAGAAGCTAGAAAACAAAATGTCCAGAAGGTTCTGTATGAAAAGATGAAAGAGATTTGGGAAGAGCAGGTTGATAGTTTTTCCAAGACCTTAGATAATACACAGCGGTTTATCAAATGGACCATGCCATTGAGGAAGGAGATGAAACATGTCAGGAAAATGAACTTGCATTTGAAATATACTAACAGGAAATTAAAGGATCAGGTTAAATACCTCTAGGAACAGCTTGAACTAATTCATGAGGATTTGGGGAAAAAAGGCCTTAAAATGATAGTGGTTGAGGAGCCAATTGCTCAACTCATCATCAATGAGGAAGAAACCCCTCAAGAAACATAGTGTGAGCTGGTTTATGGTTTTGAAGGCTAATGGCATGTTAGAAACAAGGCTTTTGCACTTAGAAGGTATATTTTTGAAGCTACAAATTTTTTTGGGATTTTCACTGCTTTCAACAGTTTCGTAGTGTTCCTGGGCTTGAAAAACAGGAAAACTCTACGAAAATACTGTAGCTTTCCTTTTGCATTTTTAATCAATTTTGGGAGCTACCAAGAGCTGAAAATGGTATGAAATATGTATAAAGGCATAATGAACATCATACAGGAAGAAAGAATAAAAATATTGATGTATTAAGGCATTTTTCGAAAGTACTCTACGAAACTATCATACTTTCGTAGCGTACAGTTTTCAAGATATATGAGTAGTTTTTTGTGCATTGTTGGACAACTGGGAAATTTCAAAGGTTCAAGGTATCTTTCCATGTGTCATCCAAGACATAAAGACCACATGATGAATCCAACTCATCAACCAAACTCCTCGTTGAAGATAAATACCAATGTTCCTAAAAAACAGGGTTTCTTTCTAGTTTTAGAGGAGGTCAATTCAGATGTCATGTAGTGATGAGTTCCATCACACCCTATTCGAACATGTGAGGGAACAATTTTCAAATATGTAATTATTTTTAGGAGATAAGGCTGTTAATGTAATAATGAACAGTTTGAGGCCTATTATTTTTAGATTCAACAAGATGATGAGCTTAGTGAAAAGAGTCGCCTTCACTAAGTGGGCTCGCAGGATATTTTTGGCGCAAAGTCCATTTTTAGACTATGTCTATTTTTAGACATGTTGATCATATTCTATGAGTTTCAGGATGCTATTTTTGGATGGTTGGTCAAGTTGGAAAAATATATGGACTTCTATTTTTAAACATATTGGGCGGAGTCTATTTTTAGACTGCCAGACTAAAAATAGATATGTCAAATATTATTAGATCTTAATAATATTTGGACTCTAAAAATTATCTTATTCTCTTGGAGCACTTCATTTAAGTGCACAGATTTGGCACAACAGCTGACAGAAGGAATTATGTTATTCCTGAGGGTTTACTGGAGCTATTTCATGGAGGAATTCAATTAGAACTCATGTGACAGAGTTTGGTGGAGTTGGAGAAGTAGTTGGTCGAGTTGTATTTAGTTTAACTCAGTTAGACTCAGTTGAGCTAGTTGTATCTAGTCTAACTAATTGATACACTAGTGAGAGTGGTGTGAATTAATTATTTAATTAATTCACTAAGTAATAACTCATTTATCAAGTGAAGAATACATCAGTTAACTACAGTGCATGGCAGTTTCAGTGGAGACCAGTGGAGAGATAGGTGAAAGAGCAAGTGTGACTATCAGTTGTGACTATAGTGATGCATTGATTGCATCCAACACTCAGTGGAGATGCCAATGAGGATTTTGTGAGCAAGGCTGGAGTAATTTGATTTCATTCAGAGCCATTCTTCAACATGGATTGCGTAGTAGAGGCAGGCTAGCAGGTGGCAAAGATCGGTGCATGGATTTGCAAGATCGGGTTTGATTAGTGTGTAGCGATTGTATTGTACTGAGAGCTTCATATGATCAGATTTGTATGAGGATTTTTACATGATTTATATGACATATATTATATACAGATAGTTGGGCTTTTCAGCTTCAGGCTTTCCCGTTAAACAACTATGTTATTGTGTGTCAATTTTTATTGTTTCATGTGTGCATTGCAATCTTGATTTAATTTCCGCAAATGATCAATGGTGGAATAGATTCTGTAATTTGCATGAAGTTAAAATAGTGTGAGATTGGGATAATCTTGGACATATAACACATAACTTATATAATTTCTACATGGTATCGGAGCAGTTGATCATTGGAGCAGATTGCAATTATTGAAGCGGTTGAGTTTTGTGCTGGTGGAATTTGAATTTGTTGCAGTGTTTTGCTTAGTGTCGAAGTTGAAAATTCATTAAAAATTCTTTCAACGGATTGTGATTGGATTATTCCCTTGATGGTAACTCGAATTATATCACATGGAAGGATAGGATGGAGGTGGTTTTGGATGATAATGGGTTGAAGGACTTCATAGATGCTGATATTCCAAAGCCTGGTTCTAGCGATGTAGCTACACTTGACGCATGGAAAAAGAAGGTAGCAAAGTGTCAAAGAATTATGTTGGAAGGTGTGAAGGACCACATTGTGTACAGCCTTCACAATAAAGCCACTCCATTCTTAATGTGGAAGGCTTTGATAGATTTGTTCCAAATCAGAAGCGACCAGAGGAAGTTGGCGCTTAAAGACAAGCTTAGAAAAATAAAAATGGAGAAAGGTGACAGTATACCAAAATACCTCACGAATTTTGTCCACTACAAGGATGAGCTGGGAAGTGTGGGGGTTACTGTTGATGAAGAAGACTTGGTGAGCTTGGCTCTCCTTGGGCTTCCGAAGAGTTTGCATAGCTAGTTTGCATGGATGGGAGAAACTGCCAGGATGGGTATGAATTTGGTCGGATATTGTGTAGGAGGAGATAAGGCGGGGTACCAGGGATGGATCTTCATCGAAGAATGAAGATGAAGAAAATTACACTTTGGCTACCAAATCTCAAAAAGGAAAAGGGAAGAAATCTTCCAAATCCAAAGCTAAAGGCAAGAAGCAGGATTTGTCCAAGGTGAAGTGTTTTCACTGTCACCAGCACGGGAATTTCACCACTAATTGTCCACAGAAGAAGAAGAATAAGCAGGCTGTTGGATCTGCAGCCGGAGAGGCCTTAGCCTCGCAGTTTGAGCTGGATTTTTCTTTGATCGCATGCTTGGTTTCAAGTTTTATGTGATCGGTGTGGTTTCTTGACAGTGGTGAATCTTTCCATATGACCGGAGACAAAGATTTGTTTAGTGATCTGGATGAAAAGGATATTGGAGTGCACATCGAGATGGGCGATGATAGTAGATACAGTGCGACTGGTATCGGGACAATTTCCTTTGAGAGGGAGTCTGGTAAACCTTTCATCTTGAAGGATGTCATGCATGTTCCAGGATTGAAGAAGAATCTGATCTCTGTGGCGATGTTGAAAGACAAGGGTTCTGATGTTGTTTTTAGCGAGGGAAAATCCTTCCTGCGCAGTAAAACAACTGGTCAAACCAGGAGGATAGGGATTTGAGTTAAGAATCATTATCAATTGCAGATAGATGGCTGCGCAGTAATGGCAGGCAAAGCAGAAGGAGTGGTGAGCTGGGATGAGGGCGAATAGTGGCACAGGATATTGGGTCATCTTCACCATGGCGCTTTGAAAATTTTGTAGTATATTTCTACCAGTCTTCCCAAGGGTACACTTGCGCAATCAAATCAGTGCAAGGGATGTACTTTGGGAAAATTTGTGAAGACCACTTTTCATGAGAAGGATAGTTGTGCCATGATGATCCTTCAGATAATTCACACAAATGTGTGTGGACCTTTCTCGATTTCTTCAAAAGCAAAGCACAGGTATTATGTGATATTTGTTGATGAATTTTCTCATAAGTGTTGGATCTTCTTCATGTAGAAGAAGAGTGATACATACTCAAAGTTCTGTGAGTTCAAGGCGTTGGTTGAGAAAGATTTGGGGAAGCAGGTGAAAGCTCTAAGGAGCGATAATGGTGGTGAATACATCTCTGGCGAATTCAAATACTTCTACAGCAAAGAAGGAATTCGAAGAGAAATCATAGTGCCTCATAACCCACAGTAGAATGGGGTCGTGGAGAGAAAGAACAGAACGATCATGGGTGCTGCACAGGCAATGTTGCATGATCAGGGCCTTCCCATACACTTGTGGGCTGAGGCATGCAACACTGCGGTTTATGTGCAAAACCGTTTTCCTCATAGAGTACTTGGCATGAGTACACCCGAAGAGGCGTTTTCTGATAAGAAGCCTGATATTTCTCTTTTGAATATTTTTGGCTCACTTGTTTACATTTATGTGACGAAGGATGCCAGGAAGAAGCTGGAGCTAACCGCAGAGGTTGCGATATTTGTGGGGTACACAGAAACACCCCACAGCTATCATGTGTATTTTCCAGACAGTCGGATGACTGTTGTGTGACGGGATATCAAATTTCATGACAAGAAAGCCATGAATTTGTCACTTGAGAGGGAGCTACACTTGCATGCAGATGAGGAGCTACTTTTTCCTAAAGATGAGCCTCAAGATGTGGATCAGCTACAAGAGGAGGTTCATGGAGTGGAAGAAACCATTCATGCAACGCCAAACATCAGAGGGCGGAAGCGCACTACAAAATTCGAGCGATTGAATCTTGATGCAGTGCAGAATGTAGGAGTTCCTACATCACAGCGTAGACAGAGACAATCACCTAACTGATTTACTGGATACATGGCTCTGATGAGCAAGTGTATCGTGATAGAGCCATCCTCTTTTGAGGAAGCTGTGGAGGATCCCGCATGGGTATATGCCATGGTGGAAGAGTATGATTCGATTGTCAGAAACAATGCATGGGAGATTGTCCCAAGGCCGGAAGGGAAATAAGTGGTAGGTTTGAGATGGATCTACAAAGTGAAGCAAGCTGCTGACGAGAGCGTCGAGAAGTATAAGGCAAGATTTTTTGCTTGGGGCTTCTCATAGATCGAGGGGATAGACTATGAAGAAACCTTTGTACCTGTCACAAGGTATTCTTCCATACGGACCATCCTTGCTCTCTCAGAGCAGATGGGTTGGCACATTCATCAGATGGATGTGAAGACTACATTCCTTAACCGAATCATTGAGGAGGAGGTGTACATTGAGAAGCCTGAATTATTCAAAATCTTCAATAGCGAGTCGCATGTTTGCATTCAAAATCTTCAGTAGCGAGTTGCATGTGTGCAGGCTCAAAAGAGCTTTGTATGGGCTGAAACAAGCACCTCGTGCTTGGAACACACGGATAGATAGTATTTCAGCAGACTTGGTTTTGCCAAGAGTGAAGCGGATCCTAACCTATACCAGATTGTGGTGGAGGGTAATATTTTGATCATTGTACTTTATGTAGATGATTTAATACTAACGGGTGATGAACTATTGATACACTCATGCAAGGTAGATCTTGCAAAGGAGTTCGAGATGAAGGACTTGGGCCTCCTTCATTATTTCCTGTGATTGGAAATTTGGTAGCAGAAAGGTGGACTGTTTGTGTCTCAAGGCAAGTATGCTCAGGAGATACTGGAGAAGTTTCGCATGCAAGGCTGCAAGCCTATCGACACTCCTCTTCCTAGTGGTTGGAGGAAAGAGGATGCTACATCAACAGAGGTAGTGGATGCCACTTTTCATCGACAGTTGGTTGGTTCTCTCATGTATTTAGTCAATACACGACCGGGCATATGCTATGCTGTGAACCAGCTTTCACAAGTGATGGTTAAGCCTACCAAGCTATTTTGGAAGGCAAGAAATCATGTCTTGAGGTATCTTAGGGGCACATCTGGATATGGATTGTGGTACAGACAGTCGGATGAGTTGAAGTTGCATGGCTTCACAGATGCAGATTGGGCAGGAAGCCCAATGGACATAAAGAGCATATCTAGAGGGATTTTCAGTTTCGTATCTACAACAGTTTCTTGGTACAATAGGAAACAAAGATCTGTGGCACTCAGTTCAGTAGAGGCCGAGTACATGGCAGCAAGTTTGGCTCCATGCGAGGCTATATGGATGAGGAAGATCATGGTTGGGTTGTTCGGTTGTCACTTAGATCCTACTGTGATATATTGTGATCATCAGAGTTTTATTAAACTCTCGGTTAATCCAGTATTTCATGATAGATCTAAACATATTGACATCCGGTACCATCATATTAGATATTGTGTGCAGCGGAAGATCATGTTGCTTTCTTACATTCCTACAGAGGATTAGGATGTAGATATTCTGATGAAGGCGCTCACCAAGAGAAAATTTGAATACCATAGAGACAGGATCAGGGTGGCAGATAATCCATATCTTGTTGAGAGGGAGTATTGAGATTCAACAAGATGATGAGCTTAGTGAAAGGATTCGCCTTCACTAGGTGTATTTTGGTGCTATTTTTGCGCAAAGTTCATTTTTAATCGTCTTTGACAGCGTCGATCATAATAAGGGCTGAGCTACAGATCTCATTGATGTTGTCGGGTCGAAAAGCAACACTCTGTTTAGACATATCATGAGTCTATTTTTAGAACGCTACCGCTAAAATAGACATGTCAAACATGCTAGCTTCCAATACATTGGACTCTAAACATTATCTTATTTTCTTGGAGCACTTCAGTTAAGTGCACAGCTGTGGCACAGGAGCTGAAAAAAGGAATTACGCTATTCCTGAGGGTTTACTGGATCTATTGCTTGGAGGACTTCAGTTAGAACTCATGTGACAGAGTTTGGTGGAGTTGGAGAAGTAGTTGGTGGAGTTGTATTTAGTTTAAGTTAGTTAGACTCAGTTGAGCTAGTTGTATCTAGTCTAACCGATTGATACACTAGTGAGAGTGGTGTGAATTAATTAGTTAATTAATTCACTAAATAATAACTCATTAATCAACTGAAGAATACACCGGCCAACTGCTGAATGTAGTTTATGGAGCACCCGGAGAGACAGCAAAAGATGCGCACTACCGCCTGTGGACGGCCAGATACCGATGACATCCCACACGCGGCGGAGATGAAGGAGAGGATTATGGAAATTGGAGTAATTAAGTAATTCGAACTCATTCAGAGCCATTCTTTAGCAGGGATTTCACAGTAGAGGCAGGCTAGCAGGTGGCAAAGATTGGTGCATGGATTTGCAAGATCAGACCTGATTAGTGTGTAGCGATTGTACTATACTGAGAGCTTGATATGATCAGCTTTGCATGAGGATTGTTACATGATCTCTATGACATATATTATGTACAAATAGTTGGGGTTTTCAGCTTCAGGCTTTCCCGTTAAACAACTATGTTAATGTGTATGAATTTTTATTGTTTCATGTGTGCATTGGGTAATCTATCATTCTTAATTTTGGAATACCCAATGAATAGCGATTATGTATTTTGTTAGTTAAAATAGTGAGATCAGATAGACTCTATATAATAATAATACAGTTACAGAATTTATACACAGGGAAAGGACCCACAAGTATAATAGTTATTACTTACTGCCAAAATAGATGTTTCGTTGTTATGCAAGGTGTCAAGAGGGGTGTCTGTTTATCCAGCTGTGAGGCAGACTCTATCTCACACACAAATCATTGTGTTTGCGTAGGTAGACTTATATGACAGATATTTTTAGCAAAACTGTAGTTTTATGTAATTAATTGTTTTTCAGTAATACAAAGACTTGTTTCTTGACCAACTTGGGATTTTGATTGAGTTTTTAGTGCCTATCTTATATATATCTTTTATGTGTACCATTTTCAGTGGTTTTCATCTTTAATACTCAGAATTCATTCATGTAATGCTTTGACTTCCTTTATATATGAATTCACTGTGTGATTTCTTGTTTCATGTGTGTGTACTTCTACTAAAAACTCTTACCTGCCTCAGCTTCCATGTCAAGTGAACTTACTACTGAATCACTTAAATATTTGACTCCATAAGCCCAATGTTTGCAAATTGATATTATTTTCAACCTATACACATCACAAGAATTTTTTTTTCCAAGTAGAGTTAGCCATCTAAATCTATCTTTATCAAATATCATTAACCCTTTGAGAGATCCCTCTCAGACTAAAGAGGCGAAGCTTCAGTCAAAAGATTGGTGTGAAACAGTTACATGAAATTGTCTCATTATCAGTCTATCAGGTGTAATTTTGTGATAACACCACATTTCACTCAATCATTCGTCCTTCTGTTATCTCCTGAATTGGACCCCAGGCTGAAAAGGCAAAACATGGTAGCAACTAAACGACGCTCAGCCTTGTAGCTAGCACTACAAGGACAGAAGAGGGCTCTCTCCATGAAATTATATTCAATAGAATACAATAAATCGACTGATATTAGGCTAGATAAAATGATTGGGGAAAAGGCTTTAATAAAATAAATGAATTTTCAGGTATGTGTGGGACAAAAATGGGACAGTTGAAACCGAGAATTAAATCAGGATACAGGGTATTTCATGGGGCAAGATAGGCAGGAAACTTAGCAAATAAAGCTAAATAGGGATGGGATGGATAGACTAGTGAGGAGCTGAAAAGGGCACAATAAATGGATCCTTTTCAAACAGAAGAAAAACACAGAGTATGAATAATTTCCCAAGGCAGAGCATATAAAATGGATTCTACCTTTCTATCTTGAAAGCATTCAAAAAGAGATGTTTATGAATGAGAGGTGAAACATAACAATTTACATATGAAACCAAAGAGAGAACAAATGCTAAATCTCATACCACATGGATCCCACAAATCAGAGCTGCATCTTTTATTAATTCCCTGTCAAACTGTAAAATGGAGCGCAGAGTTTTCTTCCACACTATTCCCCTACTTCTGAGTTACCGACCTCTCTTTTTAAATTATTTAAATTTAAAATAAATACACTGAAATGTGGGAACATAGATCCATAGAAAAGGGATTTGTTCTAACAGCTAAAGAACTGAAATGCAATCATAGAAAAATTTCTAACGATTCGCCCCTAAAGAAGGAACAATATTACATTTGATTGCTGGCAGATTTCACAGTTTTCGCTGTTGAAGAATAAAATAGGCAATAAGATCCTATTTTCTCTATTGCTGTAGACATATTTGCTTAATTTAAGCTCTCGGCCAGCCGACTATTTCCTTTGATTTCCATTATTCATTTAAATAAAACTGACCCTTTAATAAACTGCCGTTAAAATAAAACAAATTGAAGTTATGCATTCGTGAAGGGAAGAAATAGTGAATAGGAAGGAAGGGGGAGGAGGTGAAATCCTCGTTATGATCGCAATCAGGATTAGGGAGCGGGGCAGGCGTGTTATATATTGAGACTTTCCTCAATGCGATTGGGGAGAGTTTCTTTATATACAAAAATTTGATTTATACAAAGGGAAAAGGGCCATATTATTACGAATGGGGTGGTATATTTCAAGTGGTGGGGCCGAGGGTTAATCACAATCGCAATATCGGAGCAGGTGGGAGGAAAATTTTACATATGGAATTTCCAATTGCAGTGGCGCGATTGGGTGTGGGTCGTCGATCGTAAATCGGATCAACGGTCGGGATCGCATCGGGCGGGGTTAATAGGAGGTAGGATTTAAACGGTGCGATTGGAACGTTCTGATTGGTGGAGGACCGTCGGATTGGATGAGGAGATCGACGGCGATGGTGTATTCGGGAGTGAGCCATCGGCGGAGGTCAATCGGAGGAGGATGATCAGGTGCACCGATTTTGATGGAGCGATTGCATATGGACTGTCTGATCTTTGATCGGATCAACGGTCTGGATTGCATTGGGCGGGGTTAATCGGAGGAGGACGATCAATCGCATCGGAACTTTTTGTGATTGGCCAATTGGAGGGTCCTTATAAAATGAGCGATGCGATAGGGGGAAAGGTTTGCGATTGCAATGGGAAGCAGAGGGGTTTATAATATAAAACTTTATTATAAATTTTTATTATAAAGTTTCAGTATGGTGGGGAAGTGGTTTTGGAACGGCCACGGGGGGGGGTATATATATATATATGAACCTTTGAAATTTTTATCATAAGGTTTTCAATGGGGAATGGATGGGAAGTGGTTTTGGGATCGGATTAATGTATTAATGTGATTTTTGCCAATATCGGAAGGTGGAAAAAAGGGATTTTTAGGGGGAATATTAAACTTTAATAATACAAAGTTTAAGGGAAAATTTGGAAAAGGGGAAGGGTTAGGATATAGAGGGATTTTTACTTCACTTAGGCATAAAATTCAATCCAGAAGTCAGTTTTGAGAGTGAAGTATACCGTTGGAAAGCTATTTCCAGGCTCTTTTTGATGGATCTATTTGGAAGGTGATTTGGTGCTGATCATGCTGCAGAAAAATTCTCTGAAGGTAGGGACATAATTTTGTGGAGATAACAGCTTCTGAATTGTGACTTATTACATATGATGATATAAAATTACATAATGAATGATAATAAAGGAAAAATATCATGTTTTCACCTCAAGACGTGGTTTTGAGGTGAAAATTACATCAAGCCGAATAAAATGTCTCTTTGATCTTCCAGGTGCAGTGACTTTGAATTTATTGACTTCCTCATGACCTTGCTGATATTATTGACATTTGACTCATTAATTTGACTGTGGTGAGACCCATCATATGACCTACTGACATGATTTTGAGAATGAAAGTGACTAATGACTAAATACCATAGAAAGGAAAATCAGCAAGTACCTTATGACGGAAAACTGATAAAAAATTACTACCATCAATGTATCCATGACCTAGCAGAATGGTGAAATTTATTCGGTATGAGACACCTAATATGCAAATGCAAAAGAGCAGTTTTGATCACTGATGGCAGTATGACTAGACTGACACTAACATTGGCTCCAATGGGGATGGTAGCTCCTTGGAGGTGCCAAGAACACCGTAGACCAAGTAGCCTTATCCATTGGGCATGGAGTTAAGAATGTTGAAAACTGACACAAATGAAAACTGACTCTGACTCTAGACTAAGACTGAAAACTGAAATAAAACCAAACCATACACATATCATCCAAGATTTATAGCCTTCACCTCGGGCCCCAAACTTGAATTACTGTGCATTTTTAACTCTGATAAAAAAAAAAATAACATGGTATATACAATGATGATGAGATAGATTCTGATCCATAGTCCTCAACAATGGTAGTGCTTCAACAGTCTACCATTTACTGCTCCTTCAGGACAATCCTGGCCATCCATTTCTGAAAGCAAGAAGGAATTATGTTCCTTGTATGCTGTAATTCTGTATGGTCCCTTCCAAAGGTTTTCAAACTTACCATTCTTCCCTTTGTATTTATATCTTGCATCCCATTCCAACACTACATCATCTAGCTGAAAATTTTCTGCTTTTGTCTTCCTGCCATAGGTCTTTTTAATCTTGTCCTGCAACTGACTCGCTTTCTATGACACTTCCTCTCTTTTTTGTTGAAGGTGGATCATCTGGTTGATCCTTTGCTGGTTTTCATCATCTTCGCTTCCAACTTCTTGTAACAATCTCATAATAGGAACTGTAAGAGAAGTAGGAAAGACAACATCAGTACCATAAACCAGCTCAAAAGGTGACATACCTATTGATTTTTTACTGCTAACTCTGTCTGCCCACAGTGTGTTGATGAGATTCCGGTGCCAATTTCCTTTGTTTTCCTCCAGCATTTTCTTAATTATATTCATCAGTGATTTGTTCGATGACTTTTCCAAGCCATTGCCTTGTGGATAATACGTTGTTGAATGGCCCAACACGATGTTGTATTTTTCATAGAAATCGATCATTTTCTTTGATCTAAACGCGGCTGCATTATCTGTCACAATTTTACATGGGCAGCCAAAACGAGATAAAATATTCAATTCAAGGAATTGAATAATTACTGCGTCAGTCGCTTGCCTAGCAGGGATGGCCTCGATCCATTTCGTAAAGTAATCTGTCCCAGTCAATATCCATCGATGCTGTGCTGAGGACGCGGGATGTATTTCTCTTATAAAATCGATCCCCCACTGCTGAAAGGGTGCATTCACTGAAACTGGTTTCAAAGGAAGTGGAAGAAATTTCTTCTTCCCTTGAAAAATTTGACATTCATGACAATTCATCACTGTTTTATATAAATCAGAAAATAATGTGGGCCAATAATACCCGGCTCGCAATACCTTTTTGGCTGTAGTTTTCCAAAACAAGTGACCACCACAATCACCTTTATGGAAATCATGCATTACCTTCTGAGCTTCTTCTTCAACCAAATAATTTAGCAAACGCCTCTTGGATCCTTCCAAAACAGAGCACTGTTTAAAATGCAATACTTTGCAGATTTAAGCTTCAAAGATCTACCTTTACTCTTAGACATGCTTGGAGGAGGTGACAAATGCTGAAGAACATACACAATATCTAAATACCAAGGGGACTGCAGAAAAATATCTGAAATAGGAACCAGCAAACCTTCATCTTCCTCTTCTGACATTGCTGTAATGAGGTTTATATCTAAAGCACGCAGATTTGATTGAGCCATCAATTTCGCCAAGCCTTGGCCTTTGATCAATTTCGTGGGCTTGATCTCCAGATGATACTCCAACATAGCTGCTATCCATTTGCCTCTTCGACCTTCTGGATCAGTTTGCATCAACACATCCTTCACTGCTGCATTAGGGACATATGCTATAGTATGTGAATGCATAATATAGACCCTAAAATCCTTCAATAATATTATATCTTAAAGCATCATCTCTAATAGTCCTACTGAAAAAGGCGATTGGATTTTCTACTTCATCTCTCTTTTGCATTAAAATAGCAGCCATAGTATGCTCGGATGCAAACGAAAATATGATAAAATCTTGAGTACAGTTGGGGTTGATCAAAATTGGGGCATTAGACAAAGAAAATTTTACCAAATTGAATGACTTGATAGCTTCTTCACTCCACTTAACAGTGCTGTCTTTCTTCAACATATTGGTCATTTCTCTCAAATGTTCAGCCAGATTAGGTATAAATCTGCACAAAAAATTCATCTTACCATTGAAGGCCTGAATCTCTTTCTTGCTCCGTGGAAGATCTATGAGCTGAATTGCCTCCACTCTGACTGGGTCTATGCGGATGCCATCTTTAGAGATGATATGCCCGAGCAATTTTCCCTCATCCATGGCAAAAAGACTCTTCTTGGGATTGAGAGAGATCCCAAACTTTCTGCAACGTTGAAAAACCACTCTTAAATGGTGCAAATGCTCATCGTCTGAACCTGAAAACACTGTCAAATCATCCAAATAAACAACAAGAAAAACATCTTTTTCATTTTCAAAAGCAATGTCCATTGCACGCTGGAAGGTGGCTCCAGCGTTCTTTAGTCCAAAGGGCATCTTAGCATACTGGAAGGTTCCCCAGGGTGTTGTGAAGACAGTTTTATCTTGGTCCTTCTCATGCACCAAGATCTGTTTGTAGCCTAAGTAGCCATAAAGTAGTGACATCCTAGATGCTCCAACTACTCTCTGCAGAATATGGTCCATTTTCGGAAGTGGGTAATTATCCTTTAAGGATGCCTTATTCAAGTTTTGAAAATCTATACACAATCTTATTTCTCCAGTATTTTTACGCACTGGGACCAAATTCGAAATCTAATCAGAAAATCTAATAGGAACTATGATTCCTGCTTTGTACAACCTATTTACCTCCTTTTCAATTTATGGCAACAGCTTTGGATTGATTCTTCTCAGCTTCTGTCTGAAAGGCTTCTGATCCGGCTTGAAAGGAATTGTATGTTGAATTATGTTCTTGTCATACTCTTTCAAATCTGAATAATCCCATGCAAATACATCAGAAAATTCAGAAATAAATTTAACATACTTCTTCTTTACTTTAGGGGATAAGTCCTTTGAAAATTTGAAAAATTTGGGCTGGTCAGCTATTCCAATATTCACATCTCCAACTCCTTTCTCTGTGGGCACCAAGCTTGGTTTCTTTGTGACATCATCCTGATCAAAAAGCTCCTCTATAGGTATGAGACCTCTAGGAATTACATTATCCTTTAGCTGCAATATGTCCATTTGGTTTGCTTCTAACTCTTGATCATCAACCTCACACTCACCCTCTATGGGAGTATCTTTGGAGTTTCCATCACCCTGCAAAAAATGCATTATCACCCCAAAATACTTGCCAATACCTTAAATTTTCCAGAACAATAGGCCTATGTTTGACATAGATCTCAAACTTATTGCTGGAGTTCATCGGAATCTTCAAGTTACTTGCAGTAGTGGCAAGGGAATCAACAATAATGTTCTGCATCCTGGGCACTGCTGTCAAAGTATATTCAGGGAATGTTTTCAAAATGTCCAAGACTGTATTTATTTATGCCCTTAATCTTGGATGTTTTGCTTGGCATTCTCCCTTCACCTGTTTGATTATCAGCTCGGAGTCACCATACACAAAAATCCTTTTTGCATTCAACTTCTTCAGAATTTTGAGACCTGCAATCAAATCCTCATATTTTGCTTCATTGTTAGAGCAATCAAAAGCTAACTTATAAGCACAAACTCTAACATTACTTGGAACCTTCTCAGGCTGGAAAACAGGACTCCTAATCCATATTCCAATACCAGCTCCATCCTTACCAACAACTCCATCAAAATCCATACTCCACGGGCCTTCTTCTTGAAGATGCTAGAATTTTATTTCTTTCTTTTCTTTACCTTGGCTGATTTCTGGCTGTTCATTGTCCTTTTTCTTTTGGCAGGTAGGAGGCCCAGAAGTTTTTGCTGCTTTATCCTTTTCCTGTTTAAGGACTTCTCTGAAATTTTCTGAAATCTTAGGTATTTCATCTACTTGTACCAACTGAACATTCTCATCGTTTAAACCACCATCCGAATATAAGACAAAAGACTCTAAATTTGTATGGACAGCATTAATGGGATGATTTATAGGCTTGTCTTTGCTGATAATCATATATTTCATTTTCTTTTCTCTATATAACTTCCTCAACTGGCCAAATACAGGGATAGTGGCATAAGAGAAATCAAGCTGCATAGTTCCTTTGAGTTTGACACCCCAAGACCTAGATATAAACATTCCAAACCTTGGTGGGACATCAACAACAACTGCATCCATCAAGACATTCTTTGCTAGAATCTAATCTAAAGACACTACCAAATCTTTAATCAGACCAATACAGTGGACCCTACTTGAGTCGAAGGAATACAAATCATGATATTTTCGAGTGATATCAAGGCCTAGCTTCTCCATGATAGCTTTGGGCATCAAATTATGTGAGGCCCTAGATTCTAACATAGCGTTATGAAGGATAAACTCATGTACTCTAAGACTCGGGTAAAAAGGAGGGACTTAATTTTCTTCAGATTCTTCTGTGGCTGGACTGAAAATAAGTTCAGGGTAGTCATATTCTATAGTAACCATATCAGAGACGGAGTCTATTTGCAAGACTTTGGACACCTGAGTTTTATATGCGATATTCTTCACCAACTCTGTGAGGGGCATAGACACCTTTAACTTAAAAATTTCATTTTCTAGATTAAAGGAGGGAGATTTTTCTATCTCTTTAATGGGCAAGTCTTTGTTCTCTGTTTTCTCCTTTGTTGAGCTCTGTTGTTTCTTTTCATTTGTTGTATTAGTAACTGCAGGTGCTTTACTAGAAGAAGGGTCAGCCTCCTCCTTAGCTTTCTTCTATGCATCGTTCTTCATTTGGAGTTCTTTTCTCTTTTGAATGGGATTGATTGTAACCTCTCTGTTCCTTAAAGAGTATTGCCTTTGCTGAGCTGACAGAGCATTCATGTACCCTCTCTGGTAGTCATCAGACTCTTCTTCCAATACTGTGTCATTGGCCAAAATGAAATTTTGGTCTTTTTGAATATCTAGATTCGCCACTGTGTATTCTTCGTCTTCTGTGAGGAAAATTGGTGCACCATCATCTGTGAAAAAGTGATTAGCCTCAATCACATGATCATCATCATCAGAATCTGTCCCTTGCACGTAGTTCTTCTGCAATGGATTTTAATCTGCTGTGGTGGTGGCGCAGTTTGGTCCTACATTCTTTTCTCTCTCTGTTTAATTCTGAATTGCGGATGTTGCCCTCTGAATTTCATATTTCTTATTTGAGGCTCAGGTCTATCTACAATGGTTAACCTATCAACCATTTTTTCTATTTTCTGATCAAAGTGTCCATTTTACTGTCTGAAGTAGAGGCCTCCTCTTTTATTTTGACTCTTTTTTCAGCTCTGGCTCGTGCTCTTTTAGCCAGCAAATTAGCTTCAACTTTTACCGCTATCTTCTACATGTCTTCAAGTGAAGAAGGGTCTCTTTCACGCAAATGATATGCCATTTCGGCATCAAAACCATAAAGAAATTTCAAAAATGCTAATCCCACAGGAGGTTTCAAGTTAGCTGGAATAGCATTATATACAGCATTGAATCTTAAACAATAATCCTACACGGTTTCACCCACATTTCTTTTAATGTTCTCATACTCAGAAAGAATTTGGAGTGGGTTCTTTTTTACCTCCCACCGGTCCAGGAACTGAGTGTGCAACTCCTGCAAAGTGCGAATTGAGCCTGGCGGTAAGGCTCTAAACCACTTTCTGACTTCACCTTCGAAGCTTTGGACAAACAACCTTGTTGTTACATTCTCTGCTTCTACCTCATGCAAATCAAAAAAGTCATTCATTTTATCAACATGCTATTGGGCCGTGATGCTCTGAGTGGCATCAAATATAGGAATTTTACTTTGATAGTGAATTGGCATATCGTTGAGGACCTAGGGTAATACGAGGGGTGCATACCTGGCAGCCATAACTCTGGGTAGATTTACAACAGGATTTTTAGGATTTGAGGGAGGTGTTGATGGAGGAGATGACAATTGGGAATTGACTTATGGGAATGATGATGAATTGGGAGGAGGAAAGACTGTTCCTGATGATTCTAAAGGCTCAGGAGTATTAGTTACAGTGATGGACTGAGGAGAATTCAAAATGTAATCGTCAATGGAGGTATTTGCTCTTTGGACTTCAATATCTACAAGGAACTGAGGATCTAGAACGGTATCATCAGTGTCGATTTCAGACTTATTCCTAAATAAAGAAAGCTAAAAATTCTCGTCAAAGGAAAGGGCTTCTACAAAAAACCACTCACTGTCCAAGTATAGGATCTGGTGACGGGTCTGGGGCTTAATGATCCTTCTTGTCTTCTGACAATTCTTGGGATAAGGTTCGGATTTTCAAACACAGGGGGAGGATTTGGATCTAGATTAGCCCTGGTGTATCTTCTTGAAGCTAGTGTGGTCAAATTTCTATTTTACAAAAAATTTATTTCCAACCTAGAAAAGTCTGAACATTATCGTCCAAAAGTGTAGAATTATCTGATCTACTGGGGCAATTTTCAAGTCAGATGTTACGTTTACAAGACTAGACCAGAGATTGACTGAAGCAGCGTTTATCTACTTATGCACTTGCAAAGCAATGTGCAGTTCGAAGGCTACCTGGCATAACTTCAGGCTCCATCTGTATTTTATAAAACGAATAACACTAGCAAACAAAAAATCTTGAGCTTTCCCCAATATGGTTGCCAGAGAATGTTATCTCCTGAATTGGACCCCGGGCTGAAAAGGAAAAACAGGGTAACAACTAAACCACGCTCAGCCTTGTATCTAGCCCTAAAAGGATAGGAGAGGACTCTCTCCGTGAAAGGATATTCAATGGAATACAATAAATGGACTAATATTAGGCTAGATAAAATGATTGGGGAAAAGGATTTAATAAAATAAATGAATTTTCAGGGATGTGTGGGACAAAAATGGGACAGTTGAAACCGGGAATTAAATCAAGATACAGGGTATTTCATGGGGCAATATAGGTAGGAAACTTAGAAAATAAAGCTAAATAGGGATGGGATGGACAGACTAGTGAGGAGCTGAAAAGGGCACAATAAATGGATCCTTTTCAAACAGAAGAAAAACACAGAGTATGAATGATTTCCCAAGGCAGAGCATATAAAATGGATTCTACCTTTCTATCTTGAAAGCATTCAAAAAGAGATGTTTATGAATGAGAGGTGAAACATAAAAATTTACATATGAAACCAAAGAGAGAACACATGCTAAATCTCATACCACATGGATCCCACAAATTAGAGCTGCATCTTTTATTAATTCCCTATCAGACTGTACAATGGAGCGCAGATTTTTCTTCCACACTATTCCCCTACTTTTGAGTTACTGGCCTCTCTTTTTAAATGATTTACAATTACAATAAATACACTGAAATGTGGGAACATAGATCCATAGAAAAGGGAGTTGTTCTAACAGCTGAAGAACTGAAATGCAATCATAGAAAAATTTCTAACGATCCGCCCCTAAAGAAGGAACAATATTACATTTGATTGCTGGCAGATTTCACATTTTTCGTTGTTGAAGAATAAAATAGGCAATCAGATCATATTTTCTCTACTGCTGTAGACATCTTTGCTTAATTTAAGCTCTCGGCCAGCCGACTATTTCCTTTGCTTTCCATTATTCATTTAAATAAAACTGACCCTTTAATAAACTGTCGTTAAAATAAAAAAAATTGAAGTTATGCATTCGTGAAGGGAAGAAATAGTGAATAGGAAGGAAGGGGGAGGAGGTGGAATCCTCGTTATGATTGCAATCAGGATTAGGGAGTGGGACAGACATGTTATATATTGAGACTTCCCCCGATGCGATTGGGGAGAGTTTCTTTATATACAAAAATTTGATTTATACAAAGGGAAAATGGCCATATTATTACGAATGGGGAGGAAGATTTCAAGTGGTGGGGCCAAGGGTCAATCGCAATCGTAATATCAGAGCAGGCGGGAGGAACAATTTTCATATGGAATTGCCGATTGCAGTGGCGCGATTGGGTGTGGGCCGTCCGATCGTCAATCGGATCAATGGTCAGGATTGCATCGGGTGGGGTTAATCGAAGGCATGATTTAAACGGTGTGATTGGAACGTTCCGATTAGCGGAGGACTGTCGGATTGGATGAGGAGATCGACAGTGATGGTGTAGTCGGGAGTGAGCCATTGGCGGAGGTCAATTGGAGGAGGACGATCAGGTGCACCGATTGCGATGGAGTGATTGCATACGGACCATCCGATCGTCGATTGGATCAACAGTCCGGATCGCATCGGGCGGGGTTAATCGGAGGAGGACGATCAATCGCATCAGAACTTTTTGCGATTGGCCAATCGGAGGGTCCTTATAAAATGAGCGATGCAATCGGGGGAAAGGTTTGCGATTGCGATGGGAAGCAGAGGGGTTTATAATATAAAACTTTATTATAAAGTTTTATTATAAAGTTTAAGTATGGTGGGGAAGTGGTTTTGGAATGGCCGGGGGGGGGATATATATATATATATATGAACCTTTGAAATTTTTATCATAAGGTTTTCAATGGGGAATGGATGGGAAGTGGTTTTGCGATCGAATTAATGTATTAATACGATTTTTTCCATCGGAAGGGGGAAAAAAGGGATTTTTAGGGGGGAATATTAAACTTTAATAATACAAATTTTAAGGGAAAAATGGGAAAAAGGGAAGGGTTAGGATATAGAGGGATTTTTACTTCACTTAGGCATAAAATTCAATCCAGAAGTCAGTTTTGAGAGTGCAGTATACCGTTGGAAAGCTGTTTCCGGGATCTTTCTGATGGATCTATTTGGAAGGTAATTTGGTGCTGATCATGCTACAGAAAACTTCTCTGAAGGCAAGGACATCATTTTGTGGAGATAATAGCTTTTTAATTGTGACTTATTACATATTATGATATAAAATTACATAATGAATGATAATAAAGGCAAAATATCATGTTTTCACCTCAAAACATGGTTTTGAGGTGAAAATTACATCAAGCCGAATAAAATGTCTCTTTGATCTTCCAGGTGCAATGACTTTGAATTTATTGACTTCCTCATGACCTTGCTGATATTATTGACATTTGACTCATTAATTTGACCGTGGTGAGACCCTAGAAACTAATGAGACCCATCCTATGACCTACTGACATGATTTTGGGAATGAAAGTGACTAATGACTAAAGACCATAGAAAGGAAAATCAGCAAGTACCTTATGAGGAAAAACTGATAAAAAATTACTACCATCAATGGATCCATGACCTAGCGGAATGGTGAAATTTATTCGATATGAGACACCTAATATGCAAATGCAAAAGAGAAGTTTTGATCACTGATGGCAGTATGACTAGACTGACTCTAACACCTTCTACAAACACATCCAATGGCCAAGATCCTTCTGTACCCTCAACATCCAATGACCCACATAGTGCTACATGGCGCCATCACATTGGCTTTGAAGAAAATGGAATATTCCTAGAATATTCTGCTAAATGTACCTACAAGCTGACTGGGCATCTAGTCACCAAAATTTTATTGTTTGGGAAAATGAACAGAACGTGATATCTTCCTCATACAACATCAGTTTTTTGAACCGTTCACGGCGCCAGAATCGCAATGACAAAAAAATTTCGTTCGCTTATGTTCAGACCTATTTCAAGCACTTTCATTTTTAAGCATATGACTTGATCTCCTCATCACACTTCCCCATTAGGAATCTTTTAGACCCCAAAAGACTTTAATCACTTGTTCATAATATGAGGGAATATCTCCCTCACCTTTTCTACTTTCATCCATCTTTCCTTACTTGGTTTGTTGCCCTTGAGCCCAATCCAAAGATAATTGACACTTCATCTTTTAGAAGTGTGTGTCCTCCTGTCAAGGATGGCATCCTCCTTAAGCTCGTCCATGAATTATAGCGAGAAATATTCTATTGATGGCAGCCGAATGTCACTGCCTTGATCATCAATCAATGGAGGCTCATCCAAACGTAAATTCTCCACATTGACAACAGAATACATTTGCATATATGAAGGAAAGTCAAGTTGAAATTAATTATTACCAACTTGTTTAATAATCTTGAATGGAACATAACGAATAGGCTTGATATTTTTACCTTCTCCTTGCATCCTTTCTTTTCTTATGTGCAACCATACTTCATCTCCTTCTTGAAACTTTTGATCAAATCTATGTTTTTCATGCATCTCCTTCTACTTGATTTGACTCTTCTCAAGCTGTTCTTGAACTTGTTGATGAATAATATGAATTTTCTCAATGAACTCTCGAGCCTTGTCAATATCACTATGCCCATCAATTGCAACATCTTTCTCATAGATGAAGTATAATGGTGATTTCAGAAAATGCCCAAAGCAGGCTTCAAAAGGTGAAGTATTTGTAGAAGGGTGCTTGGCCTGGTTGTAAGCATGCTGAATGTAATGCATTTGTTCATCCCACAACTTGGGATGCTTGCTTCAATATCCTCTCAATAGATGCACAACGGTCTTGTTCACCACCTCAGTTAGGCCATCAATTTTCGTATGAAAAGCAGTACTCTTTTTCAACTTTGTGTCCATCATCTTCCAAAGATTGGACCAAAAGTCCCAACGAATCTGGAATCCCTGTCACTAACAATAGAAGTTTGAAAACCAAAATGAACCCATACATGTTGAAAATAAAGTTCAACAGTTTGTTCAGCAGTAATGTTTTTATTACATGGTGTTATAGCCCAAACCCACCTTAGGCTGAAGGAAGGCGGGATTCAGGGTAACACCAAACCACGCTCAGTCTGGTAGCTAGCCCTACCAGAACAGGAGAGGGCTCTCTCCGGGTCAATCTCAGCGATAAGTAATCAATAGGGTCTAAGATGACTTGAAATCAATATTGATTTTAGGCTAGTAAATAAATATGAAAGAGGTAATTTAATGAATGACTGAATTTTCAGGGCTATATGGGACAAAGGACAACATAAGCTGGGAAATTAAATCAAAGACACAAAGTATTTCATGGGGCAAGATAGGCAGGAGGTTTAGCAATCAAATTGAAATAAGATGGAATGAAAAGACTGTTGAGAAGCTAAAAAGGGCATAACAAATGAATCCTTTTCAAACAGAAGAAGACACACAGAGTATGAATGCTTTCTCAAGGCAGAGCATATTAACTGTATTCTACCTTTCTTACTTAAAATCATTCAACTGGAAATGATTATGAATGAACGGTAAAACATAACAGAATACATATGAAATAGAAAGAAGAGACATATGCTAAACTCATACCACATGAATCTCATGAATCAGAGCTATATCATTTCATTAATTTCCTTGCCAAACTATATAGTGAAGCGCTGAGTTTTTCTTCCAAACTTTTCCCAGAACTCAGAACCTTTACAAAATGATTTACCATATAATAAATAAGCTTAGAGGTGGGAAAACAGATCGACACAAATAGGGAGTTGTTTCAACTGAAATCATGAAGATATAAAAAGAGTCATCCACCTGTTCTAGAGACAGAACATCGTTACATTATTCCATTTGAAAATTTCTGATGACCAATGAAAACTGTAGCATGAATCTCATTGAATCGTGACTAAAGACAAAAATAGGCCTCCAATCCTATTTCTCTGCTATGGTAGATGTCTTCGTTTTAAATTTAGGCGTTCGGTCTTTGACTGCTCGCTTTCCTTTTTGCCATTTGAATAAAAACTAACTTTTAATAAAAATGGTTTTGAACTAATATTTCACCTTTGATAAAGGGAAAAATGTATTGTCAATGAACGATCCCAGCTGCAATTTTGCTAAACTCAATAATATCTCCTTCAATACCAGCGAACACATATCCATTTGCTTAAAATGTCCTTTTTCTTTGTAATCATAATAAGCTCTTTGTGCTTTCAATTTGACAAAATCAGTTTTACTTTCACAACAAAAATGCCATTTCCCATGCCATGTTCCATTGGCTGTATTGACATGCATACCATCTTTACCAGCGCATTTTTTCTCCATCATCTGAAGTAATTAGTCACTGATACAAGAAACTCAATGCCTCCTTTCCCTCTACTAGAAATTGATCAGTATCTAGGAAGACACTGCCACCATGGAGGATGTGTTGTTGACAGGGTGAAGACACCATGATATGCAGGTGCCGCTCAAAAAATATTCAATTGATGGCAAGGAGCATAGGAGAATGAGTTAATGGTGAAAAACTGGCTTGTCGGCCTGGTGCGCCGCGTGCACACCCAGTGCGCCGCACCTCCTGGATGCACCGTGCACGTTGAGAAAATGCACTGTGGCAGGAGGCCCAGTGCGCCGCGTGGCCTATATGCATTGTGCACGTTCCCCAATGCGCCGCGTGGCCTATATGCGTTGTGCACGTTCCCCAATGCGCCACGCAGCACTCCAACACAGAATTTCAACTTCTAACTCACAGTTTCGTTTTTCACAATTGAACTCGACCTCAATTGATCTCTTGGCATACCAATGGATGTTCAAACACCAAAATATCTTATATGATCAATGACTTCAATTTTTGTGTTTAGAAACCCATTTTCTAATGTTTTGAAATTGGCACTTTTCATTTTTTAGTGCAACTCTATTCTACTTGTTTGACTTGACCTTTTGGCTTGAAATGATGGCTCCTTTGTTGATTTTTTTTTTTTTGCAGGGATGGTGGCATGTCTTGGCAAAGGTGGTCGGGGCTGCGCCTATGACTGAAAAACCTTTAAAAATTACATATTTATTACAAATAATAAATTTGACGATTTCTTCTTCAAAACAGAGTTTTGAAGAAGAAACATTCTTGAGCATTATTGATGATGAAAATCTTGAAATGAACACCTGTTAGAAACATCCTCATGTGCCTGCATGGCATTATTTGACACTTTTGAAAACGAAACCCTAGACCTAGTGCTTGAAAAGATTCTTTGCTGACCAAAAGACCATCCATGACTATGAATGACTGTAAAATTGACCTTGATGAATTTTGATGAACTTTAATGATCAGACACAAGCGAGTAGATACATGACATGAGGGAAAACGAGAGACAAGACCCTTCCGTCAGACAATATATGCTTCTAATGGAATGCAACTGATTGGATGAACGAGACACCTAAAATGAAATGCAACAAAGAGATTTTGATCTCTGACGGAGGGATGAACAGACCGACTCTAACACATGGCACAAG